>JBAPLH010000156.1:0-323938 GCA_037897445.1 Ceriops zippeliana
GAGATCCCTAATTAGCATCAGTAGATTGCAAACTCTCATTATTTCAGAATTTAACCACTTAACATTAGTATGAAATGCAAACCAACTTGAATGATTCCTTTTATTAAAGGAGGAAAAGTGATTCAGTGTTTTAATAGTATTTATACTTGTTTCTTTTAATTAATATGCTAGGTTGTCTATCCACAAAAGCTAATTTCATCATCACGGTGTCAAAAAGTGTGTTGGGAAATAAAATAGCAGCCTTTGTAACCAAAAAATATGAGAGTTTCTCCTTCTTTTGCAATTCAACCAATCAATATCAATAAGAAATGCAATTCAAGATGAAGGACTCCATTATTTGTTGGATTTGAAAGAATTCATCTTATAAATGGTTCATGGCGATTGTTTCAGCAATGAATATAGTTGTTAACAATGACACATAAGATAATTTCATGATCGTTTCATAAAAAATCATCCTTGTAACAAAAAGAGATCCCTAATTAGCATCAGTAGATTGCAAACTCTCATTATTTCAGAATTTAACCACTTAACATTAGTATGAAATGCAAACCAACTTGAATGATTCCTTTTATTAAAGGAGGAAAAGTGATTCAGTGTTTTAATAGTATTTATACTTGTTTCTTTTAATTAATATGCTAGGTTGTCTATCCACAAAAGCTAATTTCATCATCACGGTGTCAAAAAGTGTGTTGGGAAATAAAATAGCAGCCTTTGTAACCAAAAATGATGAGAGTTTCTCCTTCTTTTGCAATTCAACCAATCAATATCAATAAGAAATGCAATTCAAGATGAAGGACTCCATTATTTGTTGGATTTGAAAGAATTCATCTTATAAATGGTTCATGGGGATTGTTTCAGCAATGAATATAGTTGTTAACAATGACACATAAGATAATTTCATGATCGTTTCATAAAAAATCATCCTTGTAACAAAAAGAGATCCCTAATTAGCATCAGTAGATTGCAAACTCTCATTATTTCAGAATTTAACCACTTAACATTAGTATGAAATGCAAACCAACTTGAATGATTCCTTTTATAAAAGGAGGAAAAGTGATTCAGTGTTTTAATAGTATTTATACTTGTTTTTTTTAATTAATGTGCTAGGTTGTCTATCCACAAAAGCTAATTTCATCATCACGGTGTCAAAAAGTGTGTTGGGAAATAAAATAGCAGCCTTTGTAACCAAAAATGATGGGAGGTACTCCTTCTTTTGGAATTCAACCAATCAATATCAATAAGAAATGCAATTCAAGATGAAGGACTCCATTATTTGTTGGATTTGAAAGAATTCATCTTATAAATGGTTCATGGGGATTGTTTCAGCAATGAATATAGTTGTTAACAATGACACATAAGATAATTTCATGATCGTTTCATAAAAAATCATCCTTGTAACAAAAAGAGATCCCTAATTAGCATCAGTAGATTGCAAACTCTCATTATTTCAGAATTTAACCACTTAACATTAGTATGAAATGCAAACCAACTTGAATGATTCTTTTTATTAAAGGAGGAAAAGTGATTCAGTGTTTTAATAGTATTTATACTTGTTTCTTTTAATTAATGTGCTAGGTTGTCTATCCACAAAAGCTAATTTCATCATCACGGTGTCAAAAAGTGTGTTGGGAAATAAAATAGCAGCCTTTGTAACCAAAAATGATGGGAGTTTCTCCTTCTTTTGGAATTCAACCAATCAATATCAATAAGAAATGCAATTCAAGATGAAGGACTCCATTATTTGTTGGATTTGAAAGAATTCATCTTATAAATGGTTCATGGGGATTGTTTCAGCAATGAATATAGTTTTTAACAATGACACATAAGATAATTTCATGATCGTTTCATAAAAAATCATCCTTGTAACAAAAAGAGATCCCTAATTAGCATCAGTAGATTGCAAACTCTCATTATTTCAGAATTTAACCACTTAACATTAGTATGAAATGCAAACCAACTTGAATGATTCCTTTTATTAAAGGAGGGAAAAAGTGATTCAGTGTTTTAATAGTATTTATACTTGTTTTTCTTTTAATTAATATGCTAGGTTGTCTATCCACAAAAGCTAATTTCATCATCACGGTGTCAAAAAAGTGTGTTGGGAAATAAAATAGCAGCCTTTGTAACCAAAAATGATGAGAGTTTCTCCTTCTTCTTTTGCAATTCAACCAATCAATATCAATAAGAAATGCAATTCAAGATGAAGGACTCCATTATTTGTTGGATTTGAAAGAATTCATCTTATAAATGGTTCATGGGGATTGTTTCAGCAATGAATATAGTTTTTTAACAATGACACATAAGATAATTTCATGATCGTTTCATAAAAAAAATCATCCTTGTAACAAAAAGAGATCCCTAATTAGCATCAGTAGATTGCAAACTCTCATTATTTCAGAATTTAACCACTTAACATTAGTATGAAATGCAAACCAACTTGAATGATTCCTTTTATTAAAAGGAGGAAAAGTGATTCAGTGTTTTTTAATAGTATTTATACTACTTGTTTCTTTTAATTAATATGCTAGGTTGTCTATCCACAAAAGCTAATTTCATCATCACGGTGTCAAAAAGTGTGTTGGGAAATAAAATAGCAGCCTTTGTAACCAAAAATGATGAGAGTTTCTCCTTCTTTTGCAATTCAACCAATCAATATCAATAAGAAATGCAATTCAAGATGAAGGACTCCATTATTTGTTGGATTTGAAAGAATTCATCTTATAAATGGTTCATGGGGATTGTTTCAGCAATGAATATAGTTGTTAACAATGACACATAAGATAATTTCATGATCGTTTCATAAAAAATCATCCTTGTAACAAAAAGAGATCCCTAATTAGCATCAGTAGATTGCAAACTCTCATTATTTCAGAATTTAACCACTTAACATTAGTATGAAATGCAAACCAACTTGAATGATTCCTTTTATTAAAGGAGGAAAAGTGATTCAGTGTTTTAATAGTATTTATACTTTGTTTTTTTAATTAATATGCTAGGTTGTCTATCCACAAAAGCTAATTTCATCATCACGGTGTCAAAAAGTGTGTTGGGAAATAAAATAGCAGCCTTTGTAACCAAAAATGATGAGAGTTTCTCCTTCTTTTTCAATTCAACCAATCAATATCAATAAGAAATGCAATTCAAGATGAAGGACTCCATTATTTGTTGGATTTGAAAGAATTCATCTTATAAATGGTTCATGGGGATTGTTTCAGCAATGAATATAGTTGTTAACAATGACACATAAGATAATTTCATGATCGTTTTTCATAAAAAATCATCCTTGTAACAAAAAGAGATCCCTAATTAGCATCAGTAGATTGCAAACTCTCATTATTTCAGAATTTAACCACTTAACATTAGTATGAAATGCAAACCAACTTGAAATGATTCCTTTTATTAAAGGAGGAAAAGTGATTCAGTGTTTTAATAGTATTTATACTTGTTTTTTTTAATTAATGTGCTAGGTTGTCTATCCACAAAAGCTAATTTCATCATCACGGTGTCAAAAAAAGTGTGTTGGGAAATAAAATAGCAGCCTTTGTAACCAAAAATGATGAGAGTTTACTCCTTCTTTTGCAATTCAACCAATCAATATCAATAAGAAATGCAATTCAAGATGAAGGACTCCATTATTTGTTGGATTTGAAAGAATTCATCTTATAAATGGTTCATGGGGATTGTTTCAGCAATGAATATAGTTGTTAACAATGACACATAAGATAATTTTTCATGATCGTTTCATAAAAAATCATCCTTGTAACAAAAAGAGATCCCTAATTAGCATCAGTAGATTGCAAAAACTCTCATTATTTCAGAATTTAACCACTTAACATTAGTATGAAATGCAAACCAACTTGAATGATTCCTTTTATTAAAGGAGGAAAAGTGATTCAGTGTTTTAATAGTATTTATACTTGTTTCTTTTAATTAATATGCTAGGTTGTCTATCCACAAAAGCTAATTTCATCATCACGGTGTCAAAAAAGTGTGTTGGGAAATAAAATAGCAGCCTTTGTAACCAAAAAATATGAGAGTTTCTCCTTCTTTTGCAATTCAACCAATCAATATCAATAAGAAATGCAATTCAAGATGAAGGACTCCATTATTTGTTGGATTTGAAAGAATTCATCTTATAAATGGTTCATGGGGATTGTTTCAGCAATGAATATAGTTTTTAACAATGACACATAAGATAATTTCATGATCGTTTCATAAAAAATCATCCTTGTAACAAAAAGAGATCCCTAATTAGCATCAGTAGATTGCAAACTCTCATTATTTCAGAATTTAACCACTTAACATTAGTATGAAATGCAAACCAACTTGAATGATTCCTTTTATTAAAGGAGGAAAAGTGATTCAGTGTTTTAATAGTATTTATACTTGTTTTTTTTAATTAATATGCTAGGTTGTCTATCCACAAAAGCTAATTTTCATCATCACGGTGTCAAAAAAGTGTGTTGGGAAATAAAATAGCAGCCTTTGTAACAAAAAATGATGAGAGTTTCTCCTTCTTTTGCAATTCAACCAATCAATATCAATAAGAAATGCAATTCAAGATGAAGGACTCCATTATTTGTTGGATTTGAAAGAATTCATCTTATAAATGGTTCATGGGGATTGTTTCAGCAATGAATATAGTTGTTAACAATGACACATAAGATAATTTCATGATCGTTTCATAAAAAATCATCCTTGTAACAAAAAGAGATCCCTAATTAGCATCAGTAGATTGCAAACTCTTCATTATTTCAGAATTTAACCACTTAACATTAGTATGAAATGCAAACCAACTTGAATGATTCCTTTTATTAAAAGGAGGAAAAGTGATTCAGTGTTTTTTTAATAGTATTTATACTTGTTTCTTTTTAATTAATATGCTAGGTTGTCTATCCACAAAAGCTAATTTCATCATCACGGTGTCAAAAAGTGTGTTGGGAAATAAAATAGCAGCCTTTGTAAACAAAAAAATGATGAGAGTTTCTCCTTCTTTTGCAATTCAACCAATCAATATCAATAAGAAATGCAATTCAAGATGAAGGACTCCATTATTTGTTGGATTTGAAAGAATTCATCTTATAAATGGTTCATGGGGATTGTTTCAGCAATGAAATATAGTTGTTAACAATGACACATAAGATAATTTCATGATCGTTTTCATAAAAAATCATCCTTGTAACAAAAAAGAGATCCCTAATTAGCATCAGTAGATTGCAAACTCTCATTATTTCAGAATTTAACCACTTAACATTAGTAGTATGAAAATGCAAACCAACTTGAATGATTCCTTTTATTAAAGGAGGAAAAGTGATTCAGTGTTTTTAATAGTATTTATACTTGTTTTTTTTAATTAAATATGCTAGGTTGTCTATCCACAAAAGCTAATTTCATCATCACGGTGTTAAAAAAAGTGTGTTGGGAAATAAAAACAGCAGCCTTTGTAACCAAAAATGATGAGAGTTTCTCCTTCTTTTGCAATTTCAACCAATCAATATCAATAAGAAATGCAATTCAAGATGAAGGACTCCATTATTTGTTGGATTTTGAAAGAATTCATCTTATAAATGGTTCATGGGGATTGTTTCAGCAATGAATATAGTTGTTAACAATGACACATAAGATAATTTCATGATCGTTTCATAAAAAAATCATCCTTGTAACAAAAAGAGATCCCTAATTAGCATCAGTAGATTGCAAACTCTCATTATTTCAGAATTTAACCACTTAACATTAGTATGAAATGCAAACCAACTTGAATGATTCCTTTTATTAAAGGAGGAAAAGTGATTCAGTGTGTTTTAAATAGTATTTATACTTTTTTTTTCTTTTAATTAATATGCTAGGTTGTCTATCCACAAAAGCTAATTTCATCATCACGGTGTGTCAAAAAGTGTGTTGGGAAATAAAATAGCAGCCTTTGTAACAAAAAAAATGATGAGAGTTTCTCCTTCTTTTGCAATTCAACCAATCAATATCAATAAGAAATGCAATTCAAGATGAAGGACTCCATTATTTGTTGGATTTGAAAGAATTCATCTTAGAAATGGTTCATGGGCATTGTTTCCGCAATGAATATAGTTTTTTAACAATGACACATAAGATAATTTCATGATCGTTTCATCATAAAAAAAATCATCCTTGTAAACAAAAAGAGATCCCTAATTAGCATCAGTAGATTGCAAAACTCTCATTATTTCAGAATTTAACCACTTAACATTAGTATGAAATGCAAACCAACTTGAATGATTCCTTTTATTAAAGGAGGAAAAGTGATTCAGTGTTTTAATAGTATTTATACTTGTTTCTTTTAATTAATATGCTAGGTTGTCTATCCACAAAAGCTAATTTCATCATCACGGTGTCAAAAAAGTGTGTTGGGAAATAAAATAGCAGCCTTTGTAACCAAAAAAATGATGAGAGTTTCTCCTTCTTTTGCAATTCAACCAATCAATATCAATAAGAAATGCAATTCAAGATGAAGGACTCCATTATTTGTTGGATTTGAAAGAATTCATCTTATAAATGGTTCATGGGGATTGTTTCAGCAATGAATATAGTTTTTAACAATGACACATAAGATAATTTCATGATGATCGTTTCAAAAAAAATCATCCTTGTAACAAAAAGAGATCCCTAATTAGCATCAGTAGATTGCAAAAACTCTCATTATTTCAGAATTTAACCACTTAACATTAGTATGAAATGCAAACCAACTTTGAATGATTCCTTTTATTAAAGGAGGAAAAGTGATTCAGTTTTTTTAATAGTATTTATACTTTTTTTTTTTTAATTAATGTGCTAGGTTGTCTATCCACAAAAGCTAATTTCATCATCACGGTGTGTCAAAAAGTGTGTTGGGAAATAAAAATAGCAGCCTTTGTAACCAAAAATGATGAGAGTTTCTCCTTCTTTTGCAATTCAACCAATCAATATCAATAAGAAATGCAATTCAAGATGAAGGACTCCATTATTTGTTGGATTTGAAAGAATTCATCTTATAAATGGTTCATGGGGATTGTTTCAGCAATGAATATAGTTGTTAACAATGACACATAAGATAATTTCATGATCGTTTTCAAAAAAAAATCATCCTTGTAACAAAAAGAGATCCCTAATTAGCATCAGTAGATTGCAAACTCTCATTATTTCAGAATTTAACCACTTAAAACATTAGTATTAGTATGAAATGCAAACCAACTTGAATGATTCCTTTTATTAAAGGAGGAAAAGTGATTCAGTGTTTTAATAGTATTTATACTTGTTTTTTTTTTAATTAATATGCTAGGTTGTCTATCCACAAAAGCTAATTTCATCATCACGGTGTCAAAAAGTGTGTTGGGAAATAAAATAGCAGCCTTTGTAACCAAAAATGATGAGAGTTTCTCCTCTTTTTGAAATTCAACCAATCAATATCAATAAGAAATGCAATTCAAGATGAAGGACTCCATTATTTGTTGGATTTGAAAGAATTCATCTTATAAATGGTTCATGGGGATTGTTTCAGCAATGAATATAGTTGTTAACAATGACACATAAAGATAATTTCATGATCGTTTCAAAAAAATCATCCTTGTAACAAAAAGAGATCCCTAATTAGCATCAGTAGATTGCAAACTCTCATTATTTCAGAATTTAACCACTTAACATTAGTATGAAATGCAAACCAACTTGAATGATTTCTTTTTATTAAAAGGAGGAAAAGTGATTCAGTGTTTTTAATAGTATTTATACTTTTTTCTTTTAATTAATATGCTAGGTTGGTCTATCCACAAAAGCTAATTTCATCATCACGGTGTCAAAAAAAAGTGTGTTGGGAAATAAAATAGCAGCCTTTGTAACCAAAAATGATGAGAGTTTCTCCTTCTTTTGCAATTCAAAACCAATCAATATCAATAAGAAATGCAATTCAAGATGAAGGACTCCATTATTTGTTGGATTTGAAAGAATTCATCTTATAAATGGTTCATGGGGATTGTTTCAGCAATGAATATAGTTGTTTAACAATGACACATAAGATAATTTCATGATCGTTTCATAAAAAATCATCCTTGTAACAAAAAGAGATCCCTAATTAGCATCAGTAGATTGCAAACTCTCATTATTTCAGAATTTAACCACTTAACATTAGTATGAAATGCAAACCAACTTGAATGATTTCTTTTATTAAAAGGAGGAAAAGTGATTCAGTGTTTTAATAGTAATAGTATTTATACTTGTTTTTTTTTAATTAATATGCTAGGTTGTCTATCCACAAAAGCTAATTTCATCATCACGGTGTCAAAAAGTGTGTTGGGAAATAAAATAGCAGCCTTTGTAACCAAAAATGATGGGAGGTACTCCTTCTTTTGCAATTCAACCAATCAATATCAATAAGAAATGCAATTCAAGATGAAGGACTCCATTATTTGTTGGATTTGAAAGAATTCATCTTATAAATGGTTCATGGGGATTGTTTCAGCAATGAATATAGTTGTTAACAATGACACATAAGATAATTTCATGATCGTTTCATAAAAAATCATCCTTGTAACAAAAAGAGATCCCTAATTAGCATCAGTAGATTGCAAACTCTCATTATTTCAGAATTTAACCACTTAACATTAGTATGAAATGCAAACCAACTTGAACAATTCCTTTTATAAAAAGGAGGAAAAGTGATTCAGTGTTTTTAATAGTATTTATTTATACTTGTTTTTTTTAATTAATATGCTAGGTTGTCTATCCACAAAAGCTAATTTCATCATCACGGTGTCAAAAAGTGTGTTGGGGAAAAAAAATAGCAGCCTTTGTAACCAAAAATGATGAGAGTTTCTCCTTCTTTTGCAAATTCAACCAATCAATATCAATAAGAAATGCAATTCAAGATGAAGGACTCCATTATTTGTTGGATTTTTGAAAGAATTCATCTTATAAATGGTTCATGGGGATTGTTTCAGCAATGAATATAGTTTGTTAACAATGACACATAAGATAATTTCATGATCGTTTCAAAAAAAATCATCCTTGTAACAAAAAAGAGAGATCCCTAATTAGCATCAGTAGATTGCAAACTCTCATTATTTCAGAATTTAACCACTTAACATTAGTATGAAATGCAAACCAACTTGAATGATTCCTTTTATTAAAGGAGGAAAAGTGATTCAGTGTTTTTTTAATAGTATTTTATACTTGTTTTTTTTTAATTAATATGCTAGGTTGTCTATCCACAAAAGCTAATTTCATCATCACGGTGTCAAAAAGTGTGTTGGGAAATAAAATAGCAGCCTTTGTAACCAAAAAAGATGAGAGTTTCTCCTTCTTTTGCAATTCAACCAATCAATATCAATAAGAAATGCAATTCAAGATGAAGGACTCCATTATTTGTTGGATTTGAAAGAATTCATCTTATAAATGGTTCATGGGGATTGTTTCAGCAATGAATATAGTTGTTAACAATGACACATAAGATAATTTCATGATCGTTTCATAAAAAATCATCCTTGTAAAAAAAAAGAGATCCCTAATTAGCATCAGTAGATTGCAAAACTCTCATTATTTCAGAATTTAACCACTTAACATTAGTATGAAATGCAAACCAACTTGAACAATTCCTTTTATAAAAGGAGGAAAAGTGATTCAGTGTTTTAATAGTATTTATACTTGTTTTTTTTAATTAATATGCTAGGTTGTCTATCCACAAAAGCTAATTTCATCATCACGGTGTCAAAAAGTGTGTTGGGAAATAAAATAGCAGCCTTTGTAACCAAAAAATGATGATGAGTTTCTCCTTCTTTTGCAATTCAAACCAATCAATATCAATAAGAAATGCAATTCAAGATGAAGGACTCCATTATTTGTTGGATTTGAAAGAATTCATCTTATAAATGGTTCATGGGGATTGTTTCAGCAATGAATATAGTTGTTAACAATGACACATAAGATAATTTCATGATCGTTTCATAAAAAATCATCCTTGTAACAAAAAGAGATCCCCTAATTAGCATCAGTAGATTGCAAACTCTCATTATTTCAGAATTTAACCACTTAACATTAGTATGAAATGCAAACCAACTTGAATGATTCCTTTTATTAAAAGGAGGAAAAGTGATTCAGTGTTTTTTATAATAGTATTTATACTTTTTTTTTTAATTAATATGCTAGGTTGTCTATCCACAAAAGCTAATTTCATCATCACGGTGTCAAAAAGTGTGTTGGGAAAAAAAAAACAGCAGCCTTTGTAACCAAAAATGATGATGAGAGGTACTCCTTCTTTTGCAATTCAACCAATCAATATCAATAAAAAAATGCAATTCAAGATGAAGGACTCCATTATTTGTTGGATTTGAAAGAATTCATCTTATAAATGGTTCATGGGGATTGTTTCAGCAATGAATATAGTTGTTAACAATGACACATAAGATAATTTCATGATCGTTTCATAAAAAATCATCCTTGTAACAAAAAGAGATCCCTAATTAGCATCAGTAGATTGCAAACTCTCATTATTTCAGAATTTAACCACTTAACATTAGTATGAAATGCAAACCAACTTGAATGATTCTTTTTATTAAAGGAGGAAAAGTGATTCAGTGTTTTAATAGTATATTTATACTTTTTTTTTTAATTAATATGCTAGGTTGTCTATCCACAAAAGCTAAATTTCATCATCACGGTGTCAAAAAAGTGTGTTGGGAAATAAAATAGCAGCCTTTGTAACCAAAAATGATGAGAGTTTCTCCTTCTTTTGCAATTCAACCAATCAATATCAATAAGAAATGCAATTCAAGATGAAGGACTCCATTATTTGTTGGATTTGAAAGAATTCATCTTATAAATGGTTCATGGGGATTGTTTCAGCAATGAATATAGTTGTTAACAATGACACATAAGATAATTTTCATGATCGTTTCATAAAAAAAATCATCCTTGTAACAAAAAGAGATCCCTAATTAGCATCAGTAGATTGCAAACTCTCATTATTTCAGAATTTAACCACTTAACATTAGTATGAAATGCAAACCAACTTGAATGATTCCTTTTATTAAAGGAGGAAAAGTGATTCAGTGTTTTAATAGTATTTATACTTGTTTTTTTTTAATTAATATGCTAGGTTGTCTATCCACAAAAGCTAATTTCATCATCACGGTGTCAAAAAGTGTGTTGGGAAATAAAATAGCAGCCTTTGTAACCAAAAAAATGATGAGAGTTTCTCCTTCTTTTTGCAATTCAACCAATCAATATCAATAAGAAATGCAATTCAAGATGAAGGACTCCATTATTTGTTGGATTTGAAAGAATTCATCTTATAAATGGTTCATGGGGATTTTTTCAGCAATGAATATAGTTGTTAACAATGACACATAAGATAATTTCATGATCGTTTCATAAAAAAAATCATCCTTGTAACAAAAAGAGATCCCTAATTAGCATCAGTAGATTGCAAACTCTCATTATTTCAGAATTTTAACCACTTTAACATTAGTATGAAATGCAAACCAACTTGAATGATTCCTTTTATTAAAGGAGGAAAAGTGATTCAGTGTTTTAATAGTATTTATACTTGTTTTTTTTTTAATTAATATGCTAGGTTGTCTATCCACAAAAGCTAATTTCATCATCACGGTGTCAAAAAAAGTGTGTTGGGAAATAAAATAGCAGCCTTTGTAACAAAAAAAAAATGATGAGAGTTACTTTCTCCTTCTTTTGCAATTCAACCAATCAATATCAATAAGAAATGCAATTCAAGATGAAGGACTCCATTATTTGTTGGATTTGAAAGAATTCATCTTATAAATGGTTCATGGGGGGATTGTTTCAGCAATGAATATAGTTGTTAACAATGACACATAAGATAATTTCATGATCGTTTCATAAAAAATCATCCTTGTAACAAAAAAGAGATCCCTAATTAGCATCAGTAGATTGCAAACTCTCATTATTTCAGAATTTAACCACACTTAACATTAGTATGAAATGCAAACCAACTTGAATGATTCCTTTTATTAAAAGGAGGAAAAGCGATTCAGTGTTTTTAATAGTATTTATACTTGTTTTTTTAATTAATATGCTAGGTTGTCTATCCACAAAAGCTAATTTCATCATCACGGTGTCAAAAAAGTGTGTGTTGGGAAATAAAATAGCAGCCTTTGTAACAAAAAAATGATGAGAGTTTCTCCTTCTTTTTTTTTTGCAATTCAACCAATCAATATCAATAAGAAATGCAATTCAAGATGAAGGACTCCATTTATTTGTTGGATTTGAAAGAATTCATCTTATAAATGGTTTCATGGGGATTGTTTCAGCAATGAATATAGTTGTTAACAATGACACATAAGATAATTTCATGATCGTTTCATAAAAAAAATCATCCTTGTAACAAAAAGAGATCCCTAATTAGCATCAGTAGATTGCAAACTCTCATTATTTCAGAATTTAACCACTTAACATTAGTATGAAATGCAAACCAACTTGAATGATTCCTTTTATTAAAGGAGGAAAAGTGATTCAGTGTTTTAATAGTATTTATACTTGTTTTTTTTTAATTAATATGCTAGGTTGTCTATCCACAAAAGCTAATTTCATCATCACGGTGTCAAAAAGTGTGTTGGAAAAATAAAATAGCAGCCTTTGTAACCAAAAATGATGAGAGTTTCTCCTTCTTTTGCAATTCAACCAATCAATATCAATAAGAAATGCAATTCAAGATGAAGGACTCCATTATTATTTGTTGGATTTGAAAGAATTCATCTTATAAATGGTTCATGGGGATTGTTTCAGCAATGAATATAGTTTTTTAACAATGACACATAAGATAATTTCATGATCGTTTTCAAAAAAAATCATCCTCCTTGTAACAAAAAGAGATCCCTAATTAGCATCAGTAGATTGCAAACTCTCATTATTTCAGAATTTAACCACTTAACATTAGTATGAAATGCAAACCAACTTGAATGATTCCTTTTATTAAAAAGGAGGAAAAGTGATTCAGTGTTTTAATAGTATTTATACTTTTTTTTTTTAATTAATATGCTAGGTTGTCTATCCACAAAAGCTAATTTCATCATCACGGTGTCAAAAAGTGTGTTGGGAAATAAAATAGCAGCCTTTGTAACAAAAAATGATGAGAGTTTCTCCTTCTTTTGCAATTCAACCAATCAATATCAATAAGAAATGCAATTCAAGATGAAGGACTCCATTATTTGTTGGATTTGAAAGAATTCATCTTATAAATGGTTCATGGGGATTGTTTCAGCAATGAATATAGTTTTTAACAATGACACACATAATAAGATAATTTCATGATCGTTTCAAAAAAATCATCCTTGTAACAAAAAGAGATCCCTAATTAGCATCAGTAGATTGCAAACTCTCATTATTTCAGAATTTAAACCACTTAACATTAGTATGAAATGCAAACCAACTTGAATGATTCCTTTTATTAAAAGGAGGAAAAGTGATTCAGTGTTTTAATAGTATTTATACTTGTTTTTTTTTAATTAATATGCTAGGTTGTCTATCCACAAAAAAGCTAATTTCATCATCACGGTGTCAAAAAGTGTGTTGGGAAATAAAATAGCAGCCTTTTTAAACAAAAATGATGATGAGAGTTTCTCCTTCTTTTGCAATTCAACCAATCAATATCAATAAGAAATGCAATTCAAGATGAAGGACTCCATTATTTGTTGGATTTGAAAGAAATTCATCTTATAAATGGTTCATGGGGATTGTTTCAGCAATGAATATAGTTGTTTAACAATGACACATAAGATAATTTCATGATGATTTTCATAAAAAATCATCCTTGTAAAAAAAAAGAGATCCCTAATTAGCATCAGTAGATTGCAAACTCTCATTATTTCAGAATTTAACCACTTAACATTAGTATGAAATGCAAACCAACTTGAATGATTTTTTTTTTATTAAAGGAGGAAAAGTGATTCAGTGTTTTAATAGTATTTATACTTGTTTTTTTTAATTAATATGCTAGGTTGTCTATCCACAAAAGCTAATTTCATCATCACGGTGTCAAAAAAAGTGTGTTGGGAAATAAAATAGCAGCCTTTGTAACCAAAAATGATGATGGGTTTTCTCCTTCTTTTGGAATTCAACCAATCAATATCAAGAAAAGAAATGCAATTCAAGATGAAGGACTCCATTATTTGTTGGATTTGAAAGAATTCATCTTATAAATGGTTCATGGGGATTGTTTCAGCAATGAATATAGTTGTTAACAATGACACATAAGATAATTTCATGATCGTTTCATAAAAAATCATCCTTGTAACAAAAAAGAGATCCCTAATTAGCATCAGTAGATTGCAAACTCTCATTATTTCAGAATTTAACCACTTAACATTAGTATGAAATGCAAACCAACTTGAATGATTCCTTTTATTAAAGGAGGAAAAGTGATTCAGTGTTTTAATATAGTATTTATACTTGTTTCTTTTAATTAATATGCTAGGTTGTCTATCCACAAAAGCTAATTTCATCATCACGGTGTCAAAAAAAAGTGTGTTGGGAAATAAAAAATAGCAGCCTTTGTAACCAAAAATGATGAGAGTTTCTCCTTCTTTTGCAATTCAACCAATCAATATCAATAAGAAATGCAATTCAAGATGAAGGACTCCATTATTTGTTGGATTTGAAAGAATTCATCTTATAAATGGTTCATGGGGATTGTTTTCAGCAATGAATATAGTTGTTAACAATGACACATAAGATAATTTCATGATCGTTTCAAAAAAAATCATCCTTGTAACAAAAAGAGATCCCTAAATTAGCATCAGTAGATTGCAAACTCTCATTATTTCAGAATTTAACCACTTAACATTAGTATGAAATGCAAACCAACTTGAATGATTCCTTTTATTAAAGGAGGAAAAGTGATTCAGTGTTTTAATAGTATTTATACTTTTTTCTTTTAATTAATATGCTAGGTTGTCTATCCACAAAAGCTAATTTCATCATCACGGTGTCAAAAAGTGTGTTGGGAAATAAAATAGCAGCCTTTGTAACCAAAAATGATGAGAGTTTTCTCCTTCTTTTTGCAATTCAACCAATCAATATCAATAAGAAATGCAATTCAAGATGAAGGACTCCATTATTTGTTGGATTTGAAAGAATTCATCTTAGAAATGGTTCATCGGCATTGTTTCCGCAATGAATATAGTTTTTAACAACGACACATAAGATAATTTCATGATCGTTTTTCAAAAAAAAATCATCCTTGTAACAAAAAGAGATCCCTAATTAGCATCAGTAGATTGCAAACTCTCATTTATTTCAGAATTTAACCACTTAACATTAGTATGAAATGCAAACCAACTTGAATGATTCCTTTTATTAAAGGAGGAAAAGTGATTCAGTGTTTTAATAATAGTATTTATACTTTTTTTTTTTAATTAATATGCTAGGTTGTCTATCCACAAAAGCTAATTTCATCATCACGGTGTCAAAAAAAGTGTGTTGGGAAATAAAATAGCAGCCTTTGTAACCAAAAATGATGAGAGTTTCTCCTTCTTTTGCAATTCAACCAATCAATATCAATAAGAAATGCAATTCAAGATGAAGGACTCCATTATTTGTTGGATTTGAAAGAATTCATCTTATAAATGGTTCATGGGATTGTTGTTTCAGCAATGAATATAGTTGTTAACAATGACACATAAGATAATTTCATGATCGTTTCATAAAAAATCATCCTTGTAACAAAAAGAGATCCCTAATTAGCATCAGTAGATTGCAAACTCTCATTATTTCAGAATTTAACCACTTAAACATTATTAGTATGAAATGCAAACCAACTTGAATGATTCCTTTTATTAAAGGAGGAAAAGTGATTCAGTGTTTTTTAATAGTATTTATACTTGTTTTTTTTTAATTAATATGCTAGGTTGTCTATCCACAAAAGCTAATTTCATCATCACGGTGTCAAAAAAGTGTGTTGGGAAAAAAAAATAGCAGCCTTTGTAAACCAAAAATGATGAGAGTTTCTCCTTCTTTTGCAATTCAAACCAATCAATATCAATAAGAAATGCAATTCAAGATGAAGGACTCCATTTATTTGTTGGATTTGAAAGAATTCATCTTATAAATGGTTCATGGGGATTGTTTCAGCAATGAATATAGTTTTTAACAATGACACATAAGATAATTTCATGATCGTTTCAAAAAAAAAAAATCATCCTTGTAACAAAAAGAGATCCCTAATTAGCATCAGTAGATTGCAAACTCTCATTATTTCAGAATTTAACCACTTAACATTAGTATGAAATGCAAACCAACCAACTTGAATGATTCCTTTTATTAAAGGAGGAAAAGTGATTCAGTGTTTTAATAGTATTTATACCTGTTTTTTTAATTAATATGCTAGGTTGTCTATCCACAAAAGCTAATTTCATCATCACGGTGTCAAAAAGTGTGTTGGGAAATAAAATAGCAGCCTTTGTAACCAAAAAATATGAGAGTTTCTCCTTCTTTTGCAATTCAACCAATCAATATCAATAAGAAATGCAATTCAAGATGAAGGACTCCATTATTTGTTGGATTTGAAAGAATTCATCTTATAAATGGTTCATGGGGATTGTTTCAGCAATGAATATAGTTGTTAACAATGACACATAAGATAATTTCATGATCGTTTCATAAAAAATCATCCTTGTAACAAAAAGAGATCCCTAATTAGCATCAGTAGATTGCAAACTCTCATTATTTCAGAATTTAACCACTTAACATTAGTATGAAATGCAAACCAACTTGAATGATTCCTTTTATTAAAGGAGAGGAAAAGTGATTCAGTTTTTAATAGTATTTATACTTGTTTGTTTTAATTAATATGCTAGGTTGTCTATCCACAAAAGCTAATTTCATCATCACGGTGTCAAAAAGTGTGTTGGGAAATAAAAATAGCAGCCTTTGTAACCAAAAATGATGAGAGTTTCTCCTTCTTTTGCAATTTCAACCAATCAATATCAATAAGAAATGCAATTCAAGATGAAGGACTCCTCCATTATTTGTTGGATTTGAAAGAATTCATCTTATAAATGGTTCATGGGGATTGTTTTCAGCAATGAATATAGTTTTTTAACAATGACACATAAGATATTTCATGATGATCGTTTCATAAAAAATCATCCTTGTAACAAAAAGAGATCCCTAATTAGCATCAGTAGATTGCAAACTCTCATTATTTCAGAATTTAACCACTTAACATTAGTATGAAATGCAAACCAACTTGAATGATTCCTTTTATTAAAGGAGGAAAAGTGATTCAGTGTTTTATAGTATTTATACTACTTGTTTTTTTTAATTAATATGCTAGGTTGTCTATCCACAAAAGCTAATTTCATCATCACGGTGTCAAAAAGTGTGTTGGGAAATAAAATAGCAGCCTTTGTAACAAAAAAAATGATGAGAGTTTCTCCTTCTTTTGCAATTCAACCAATCAATATCAATAAGAAATGCAATTCAAGATGAAGGACTCCATTATTTGTTGGATTTGAAAGAATTCATCTTATAAATGGTTCATGGGGATTGTTTCAGCAATGAATATAGTTGTTAACAATGACACATAAGATAATTTCATGATCGTTTTCATAAAAAATCATCCTTGTAACAAAAAGAGATCCCTAATTAGCATCAGTAGATTGCAAACTCTCATTATTTCAGAATTTAACCACTTAACATTAGTATGAAATGCAAACCAACTTGAATGATTCCTTTTATTAAAGGAGGAAAAGTGATTCAGTGTTTTAATAGTATTTTATACTTTTTTTTTTAATTAATATGCTAGGTTGTCTATCCACAAAAGCTAATTTCATCATCACGGTGTCAAAAAGTGTGTTGGGAAATAAAATAGCAGCCTTTGTAAACAAAAATGATGGGAGGTACTCCTTCTTTTGGAATTCAACCAATCAATATCAATAAGAAATGCAATTCAAGATGAAGGACTCCATTATTTGTTGGATTTGAAAGAATTCATCTTATAAATGGTTCATGGGGATTGTTTCAGCAATGAATATAGTTGTTAACAATGACACATAAGATAATTTCATGATCGTTTCATAAAAAATCATCCTTGTAACAAAAAGAGATCCCTAATTAGCATCAGTAGATTGCAAACTCTCATTATTTCAGAATTTAACCACTTAACATTAGTATGAAATGCAAACCAACTTGAATGATTCCTTTTATTAAAGGAGGAAAAGTGATTCAGTGTTTTAATAGTATTTATACTTGTTTCTTTTAATTAATATGCTAGGTTGTCTATCCACAAAAGCTAATTTCATCATCACGGTGTCAAAAAAGTGTGTTGGGAAATAAAATAGCAGCCTTTGTAACCAAAAATGATGAGAGTTTCTCCTTCTTTTGCAATTCAAACCAATCAATATCAATAAGAAATGCAATTCAAGATGAAGGACTCCATTATTTGTTGGATTTGAAAGAATTCATCTTATAAATGGTTCATGGGGATTGTTTCAGCAATGAATATAGTTGTTAACAATGACACATAAGATAATTTCATGATCGTTTCATAAAAAAATCATCCTTGTAACAAAAAGAGATCCCTAATTAGCATCAGTAGATTGCAAACTCTCATTATTTCAGAATTTAACCACTTAACATTAGTATGAAATGCAAACCAACTTGAAATGATTTCCTTTTATTAAAGGAGGAAAAGTGATTCAGTGTTTTAATAGTATTTATACTTGTTTTTCTTTTAATTAATATGCTAGGTTGTCTATCCACAAAAGCTAATTTCATCATCACACGGTGTCAAAAAGTGTGTTGGGAAATAAAAATAGCAGCCTTTGTAACCAAAAATGATGGGAGAGAGGTACTCCTTCTTTTTGAATTTCAAACCAATCAATATCAATAAGAAATGCAATTCAAGATGAAGGACTCCATTATTTTTTGGATTTGATTTGAAAGAATTCATCTTATAAATGGTTCATGGGGATTGTTTCAGCAATGAATATAGTTGTTAACAATGACACATAAGATAATTTCATGATGATCGTTTCATAAAAAAATCATCCTTGTAACAAAAAGAGATCCCTAATTAGCATCAGTAGATTGCAAACTCTCATTATTTCAGAATTTAACCACTTAACATTAGTATGAAATGCAAACCAACTTGAATGATTCCTTTTATTAAAGGAGGAAAAGTGATTCAGTGTTTTAATAGTATTTTATACTTGTTTTTTTTAATTAATATGCTAGGTTGTCTATCCACAAAAGCTAATTTCATCATCACGGTGTCAAAAAGTGTGTTGGGAAATAAAATAGCAGCCTTTGTAACCAAAAATGATGAGAGTTTCTCCTTCTTTTTTGCAATTCAACCAATCAATATCAATAAGAAATGCAATTCAAGATGAAGGACTCCATTATTTGTTGGATTTGAAAGAATTCATCTTATAAATGGTTCATGGGGATTGTTTCAGCAATGAATATAGTTTGTTAACAATGACACATAAGATAATTTCATGATCGTTTCATAAAAAAAATCATCCTTGTAACAAAAAGAGATCCCTAATTAGCATCAGTAGATTGCAAACTCTCATTATTTATTTCAGATTTTTAACCACTTAACATTAGTATGAAATGCAAACCAACTTGAATGATTCCTTTTATTAAAGGAGGAAAAGCGATTCAGTGTTTTTTTAATAGTATTTATACTTGTTTTTTTAATTAATATGCTAGGTTGTCTATCCACAAAAGCTAATTTTCATCATCACGGTGTCAAAAAGTGTGTTGGGAAATAAAAACAGCAGCCTTTGTGTAACAAAAAAAATGATGGGAGGTACTCCTTCTTTTGGAATTCAACCAATCAATATCAATAAGAAATGCAATTCAAGATGAAGGACTCGATTATTTGTTGGATTTGAAAGAATTCATCTTATAAATGGTTCATGGGGATTGTTTCAGCAATGAATATAGTTGTTTAACAATGACACATAAGATAATTTCATGATCGTTTCATAAAAAATCATCCTTGTAACAACAAAAAGAGATCCCTAATTAGCATCAGTAGATTGCAAACTCTCATTATTTTATTCAGAATTTAACCACTTAACATTAGTATGAAATGCAAACCAACTTGAATGATTCCTTTTATATAAAAGGAGGAAAAGTGATTCAGTGTTTTTTAATAGTATTTATACTTGTTTTTTTTAATTAATATGCTAGGTTGTCTATCCACAAAAGCTAATTTCATCATCACGGTGTCAAAAAGTGTGTGTTGGGAAATAAAACAGCAGCCTTTGTAACCAAAAATGATGGGAGTTACTCCTTCTTTTGGAATTCAACCAATCAATATATCAATAAGAAATGCAATTCAAGATGAAAGGACTCCATTATTTGTTGGATTTGAAAGAATTCATCTTATAAATGGTTCATGGGGATTGTTTCAGCAATGAATATAGTTGTTAACAATGACACATAAGATAATTTCATGATCGTTTCATAAAAAAATCATCCTTGTAACAAAAAGAGATCCCTAATTAGCATCAGTAGATTGCAAAACTCTCATTATTTCAGAATTAAACCACTTAACATTAGTATGAAATGCAAACCAACTTGAATGATTCCTTTTTATAAAAGGAGGAAAAGTGATTCAGTGTTTTAATAGTATTTATACTTGTTTTTTTAATTAATATACTAGGTTGTCTATCCACAAAAGCTAATTTTCATCATCACGGTGTCAAAAAGTGTGTTGGGAAAAATAAAATAGCAGCCTTTGTAACCAAAAAATGATGAGAGTTACTCCTTCTTTTGCAATTCAACCAATCAATATCAATAAGAAATGCAATTCAAGATGAAGGACTTGATTATTTGTTGGATTTGAAAGAATTCATCTTATAAATGGTTCATGGGGATTGTTTCAGCAATGAATATAGTTGTTAACAATGACACATAAGATAATTTCATGATCGTTTCATAAAAAAAAATCATCCTTGTGTAACAAAAAGAGATCCCTAATTAGCATCAGTAGATTGCAAACTCTCATTATTATTTCAGAATTTAACCACTTAACATTAGTATGAAATGCAAACCAACTTGAATGATTCCTTTTATTAAAGGAGGAAAAGCGATTCAGTTTTTTAATAGTATTTTACTTGTTTTTTTTTAATTAATATACTAGGTTGTCTATATCCAAAAAGCTAATTTTCATCATCACGGTGTCAAAAAGTGTGTTGGGAAATAAAACAGCAGCCTTTGTAACCAAAAATGATGGGAGGTACTCCTTCTTTTGGAATTCAACCAATCAATATCAATAAGAAATGCAATTCAAGATGAAGGACTCCATTATTTGTTGGATTTGAAAGAATTCATCTTATAAATGGTTCATGGGCATTGTTTTTTCAGCAATGAATATAGTTTGTTAACAATGACACATAAGATAATTTTTATGATCGTTTCATAAAAAAATCATCCTTGTAACAAAAAGAGATCCCTAATTAGCATCAGTAGATTGCAAACTCTCATTATTTCAGAATTTAATCACTTAACATTAGTATGAAATGCAAACCAACTTGAATGATTCCTTTTATTAAAGGAGGAAAAGTGATTTATTGTTTTAATAGTATTTATACTTGTTTGTTTTAATTAATATACTAGGTTGTCTATCCACAAAAGCAAATTTCGTGATCACGGTGTCAAAAATGGTGTTAGGAACTAAAACAACAGCCTATGTAACCAAAAACGATGGGAGGTACTCCCTCTTTTGGAATTCAACCAATCAATATCAATAAGAAATGCAATTCAAGATGAAGGACTCCATTATTTGTTGGATTTGAAAGAATTCATTTTATAAATGGTTCATGGGCATTGTTTCCGCAATGAATATAGTTGTTAAGAATGACACATAAGTTAATTTCATGATCATGTTGTCAAAAAGTGTGTTTGCAACTAAAACAGAAGCCCTTGTAACCAAAATTGATGGGACGTGCTTTTCGATTGGAATTCAACCAATCAATTTCAGTAAGAAATGCAGTTCAAGATCAAGGATTCCACTCTTTGTTGGATTTGATTGAATTCATTTTATAGATGGTTCGTGGGCATTATTTTCACAATGAATATAGTTGTTACAAATAAAACATAAAATCATTTCATAGTCGTTGCATGAAAAATATTACTCGTGGCAAAATGAGAAACGTAATTAGCATCAGTTGATTGGCATATCTCATTATTTCGTAATTTCATCACATAACATAAGAATGAAATGCAAACCAAGTGAATGATTCCTTCGAATGGTGGAAGAAAACTAATTCTATGTTTTTAAAAGTATTTAAACTTGTTTTTCGTATAATAATAAACTAGGTTGTCTATCCACAAATGTTAATTTCATGATCAATATACCAAAAAGTGACTTCAGGACTAACAGAGGAGCCTTGATAACAAAAAATGATGGGAGGCACTCTTTCCTTTGGAATTCAACTAATCAATATCAAAAAGAAATGCAATTCAAGATCGAAGGACTCCATTATTTGTTGGGATTTGATTGACTTTCATCTTATAAATGGTTCATGGGCATTGTTTCCACAATGAATATAGTTGTTAAGAATGACACATAAGATAATTTCATGATCATTTGCATTAAAAAATCATCCCTGTAACAAAAAGAGATCCTTAATTAGCATCAGTAGATTGCAAACTCTCATTATTTCAGAATTTAACCACATAACATTAGTATGAAATGCAAACCAAGATGAATGATTCCTTTTATTAATGGTGGAAAAAATAGATTCTAAGTTTTAATAGCATTTAAATTTGTTTTTTGTATATTAATAAACTAAGTTGTCTATCCACAAAATGTTAATTTCATGATCAATGTGTCAAGAAGTGTGTTGGGAACTAATAAGAGCAGCCTTGATAACCAAAAATGATGGAAGAGACTCTTTCTTTTTGAATTTCAACCATGCAATATCAATAAGAAATGCAATTCAAGATCAAGGACTTCATTATTTGTTGGATTTGAAATGAATGCATCTTATAAATGGTTTTGTGGGCATTGTTGCAGCAATGAATATAGTTGTTTAAGAATGACACCTAAGTTAATTTCATGGTTGTTACATGAAAAATGATCCTTGTAACAAAACGACATCACTAATTAGCATCAGTAGATTGGAAACTCTAATTATTTTCAGAAGTTGACCACTTAACATTAGTATGAAATACAAACCAACTTGAATGATTCCTTTTATTAAATGAGGAAAAAAATTTCAGTGTTTCAATAGTATTTATACTTTTTTGTTTTAATTGATATATACTAGGTTGTCTATCCACAAAAGTGAATTTCATGATCACGGTGTCAAAAAGTCTGTTGGGAACTAAAACAGCAGCTTTTATAACCAAAAATGATGGGAGGTACTCCCTTTTTTGGTATTCAACCAATCAATATCAATAAGAAATGCAATTCAACATGAAGGACTCCATTATTTGTTGGATTTGAAAGAATTCGTCTTATAAATGGTTCATGGGCATTGTTTCCGCAATGAATATAGTTGTTAAGAATCACACATAAGTTAGATTCATGTTCACTGTCTCAAAAAGTTTGTTAAGATCATTTCATAGTCATTGCATGAAAAATATTGCTCGTAGCAAAAAGAGAACCCTAATTAGCATCAGTTGATTGGAATATCTCATTATTTCGGAATTTCACCACATAACATAAGAATGAAATGCAAACCAAAGTGAATGATTCCTTCGAATGGTGGAAGAAAATAGATTCTAAGTTTTAATAGTATTTAAATTTGTTTCGTATACTTAATAAACTAGGTTGTCTATCAACAAATGTTAATTTCATGATCAATGTACCAAGAAGTGTCTTTGGAACTAATAGAGGAGCCTTGATAACCAAAAATGATGGAAGAGACTCTTTCCTTTGGGTTTCAACCATGCAATATCAATAAGAAATGCAATTCAAGATCAAGGACTTCATTATTTATTGCATTTGAATGAATGCACCTTATAAATGGTTCGTGGGCATTGTTGCCACAATGAATATAGCTGTTAAGAATGACACCTAAGTTAATTTCATAGTCGTTACATAAAAAATGATCCTTGTAACAAAAAGACTTCCCTAATTAGCATCTGTTGATTGGAATATCTCATTATTTTAGAATTTCACCACATAACATAAGAATGAAATGCAAACCAAGATGAATGATTCCTTCGGATGGCGGAAGAAAATAGATTCTATGTTTTAATAGTATTTAAACTTGTTTGGTATACTTAATAAACTAAGTTGTCTATCTACAAATGTTAATTTCATGATCAATATACCAAAAAGTGTCTTCGGAACTAATAGATGAGCCTTGATAACCAAAAATGATGGGAGGTACTCATTCCTCTGGAATTCAACCAATCAAAATCAATAAGAAATGCAATTCAAGATCGAGGACTCCATTTTTTGTTGGATTTGAATGAATTCATCTTATAAATGGTTCATGGGCATTGTTTTCACAATGAATATAGCTGTTAAGAATGACACTTAAGTTAATTTCATGGTTGTTACATGAAAAATGATCCTTGTAACAAAAAGACATCCCTAATTAGCAACAGTAGATTGGAAACTCTCATTGTTTTTGAATTTAACCACTTAACATTAGTATGAAATGAAAACCAACTTGAATGATTCCTTTTATTAAATGAGGAAAACAGATTCAGTGTTTTAATAGTATTTATACTTGTTTGTTTTAATTAATATACTAGGTTGTCTATCTACAAAAGTTAATTTCATGATCACAGTGTCAAAAAGTGTGTTGGGAACTAAAACAGCAGCCTTTGTAACCAAAAATGATGGGAGGTACTCTTTGGTTTTGAATTCCGCAAAGCAATATCAATAAGAAATGCAATTCAAGATCAAGGACCCCACACTTCGTTGGATTTGAATGAATTCATCTTATAGATGTTTCATGGACATTGTTTTCACAATGAATATAGTTGTTACAAATGAAACATAAAATCATTTCATAGTCGTTGCATGAAAAATATTACTCGTGGCAAAATGAGAAACCTAATTAGCATCAGTTGATTGGCATATCTCATTATTTCAGAATTTTAGCACATAAAATAAGAATGAAATGCAAACAAAGATGAATGATTCCTTCGGATGGTGGAAGAAAACTAATTCTATGTTGTAATAGTATTTAAACTTGTTTGGTATACTTAATAAACTAAGTTGTCTATGCACAAATGTTAATTTCATGATCAATATACCAAAAAGTGTCTTCAGAAGTAATAGAGGAGCCTTGATAACCAAAAATGATGGGAGGTACTGTTTCCTTTGGAATTCAACCAATCAATATCAATAAGAAATTCAATTCAAGATCGAGGACTCCATTTTTTGTAAGATTTGAATGAATTCATCTTATAAATGGTTCATGGGCTTTGTTTCCACAATGAATATAGTCGTTAAGAATGACACATAAGATAATTTCATGGTCGTTGCATAAAAAATCATCCCTGTAACAAAAAGAGATCCTTAATTAGCATTAGTAAATTGCAAACTCTCATTATTTTGGAATTTCACCACATAACATAAGAATGAAATGCAAACCAAGATGAATGACTCCTTCGGATGCCGGAAGAAAATAGATTCTATGTTTTAATAGTATTTAAACTTGTTTGCTATACTTAATAAACTAGGTTGTCTATCCATAAATGTTAATTTCATGATGAATGTACCAAGAAGTGTCTTCGGAACTAATAGAGGAGCCTTGATAACCAAACATGATGGAAGAGACTCTTTCCTTTGGGTTTCAACCATGCAATATCAATAAGAAATACAATTCAAGATCAAGGACTTCATTATTTATTGCATTTAAATGAATGCATCTTATAAATGGTTCGTGGGCATTGTTGCCACAATGAATATCGTTGTTAAGAATGACACCTAAGTTAATTTCATAATCGTTACATAAAAAATGATCCTTGTAACAAAAAGACATCCCTAATTAGCATCAGTAGATTGGAAACTCTCAATATTTCAGAATTTAACCACTTAACATTAGTATGATGTGCAAACCAACTTGAAAGATTCCTTTTATTAAATGAGGAAAATAGATTCAGTGTTTCAATAGTATTTATACTTGTTTCTTTTAATTAATATACAAGGTTGTCTATCGACAAAAGTTAATTTCATGATCACGGTGTCAAAAAGTGTGTTGGGAACTAAAACAGCAGCCTTTGTAACCAAAAATGATGGGAGGTATTGTTTGGATTTGAATTCCACAAAGCAATATCAATAAGAAATTCAATTCAAGATCAAGGACCCCAGTCTTTGTTGGATTTGAATGAATTCATCTTATAGATGTTTCATGGGCATTGCTTTCCCAATGAATGTCGTTACAAATGAAACTTAAGATCATTTCATGGTCATTGCATGATAAATACTACTCATAGCAAAAAGAGAACCCTAATTAGCATCAGTTGATTGGAATATCTAATTATTTTAGAATTTAACGACATAACATCAGAATGAAATGCAAACCAAGATGAATGATTCCTTGGGATAGCAGAAGAAAATATATTCTATGTTTTAATAGTATTTAAACTTGTTTGGTATACTTAATAAACTAGGTTGTCTATCCACAAATGTTAATTTCATGATCAATGTACCAAGAAGTGTCTTCGGAACTAATAGAGGATCCTTGATAACCAAAAATGATGGAAGAGACTCTTTCCTTTGGGTTTCAACCATGCAATATCAATAAGAAATGCAATTCAAGCTCAAGGACTTCATTATTTATTGCATTTGAATGAAGGCATCTTATAAATGGTTCGTGGGCATTGTTGCCACAATGAATATAGCTGTTAAGAATGACACCTAAGTTAATTTCATAGTCGTTATATAAAAAATGATCCTTGTAACAAAAAGACATCCCTAATTAGCATCAATAGATTGGAAACTCTCAATATTTCAGAATTTAACCACTTAACATTAGTATGAAGTGCAAACCAACTTGAATGATTCCTTTTATTAAATGAGGAAAATAGATTCAGTGTTTCAATAGTATTTATACTTGTTTCTTTTAATTAATATAGAAGGTTGTCTATCGGCAAAAGTTAATTTCATGATCACGGTGTCAAAAAGTGTGTTTGGGAATTAAAACAGTAGCCTTTGTAACCAAAAATGATGGGAGGTACTCTTTGAATTTGAATTCCACAAAGCAATATCAATAAGAAATTCAATTCAAGATGAAGGACCCCACTCTTTGTTGGATTTGAATGAATTCATCTTTGTTGGATTTGAATGAATTCATCTTATAGATGTTTCATGGGCATTGCTTTCACAATGAATGTCGTTGTTACAAATGAAACTTAAGATCATTTCATGGTCATTGCATGATAAATACTACTTGTAGCAAAAAGAGAACCCTAATTAGCATCAGTTGATTGGAATATCTCATTATTTTAGAATTTCACCACATAACATAAGAATGAAATGCAAACCAAGATGAATGATTCCTTCGGATGGCTGGAAGAAAATAGATTCTATGTTTTAATAGTATTTAAACTTGTTTGGTATACTTAATAAACTAGGTTGTCTATCCACAAAAGTTAATTTCATGATCAATGTACCAAGAAGTGTCTTTGGAACTAATAGAGGATCCTTGATAACCAAAAATGATGGAAGAGACTCTTTCCGTTGGGTTTCAACCATGCAATATCAATAAGAAATGCAATTCAAGCTTAAGGACTTCATTATTTATTGCATTTGAATGAAGGCATCTTATAAATGGTTCGTGGGCATTGTTGCCACAATGAATATAGCTGTTAAGAATGACACCTAAGTTAATTTCATAGTCGTTACATAAAAAATGATCCTTGTAACAAAAAGACATCCCTAATTAGCATCAGTAGATTGGAAACTCTCAATATTTCAGAATTTAACCACTTAACATTAGTATGAAGTGCAAACCAACTTGAATGATTCATTTTATTAAATGGGGAAAATAGATTTAGTGTTTCAATAGTTTTTATACTTGTTTCTTTTACTTAATATACAAGGTTGTCTATCGACAAAAGTTAATTTCATGATCACGGTGTCAAAAAGTGTATTGGGAACTAAAACAACAGCCTTTGTAACCAAAAATGATGGGAGGTACTCTTTGGATTTGAATTCCACAAAGCAATATCAATAAGAAATGCAATTCAAGATCAAGGACCCCACTCTTTGTTGGATTTGAATGAATTCATCTTATACATGTTTCATGGGCATTGTTTTCACAATGAATGTCGTTGTTACAAATGAAACTTAAGATCATTTCATAGTCATTGCATGATAAATACTACTCGTAGCAAAAAGACAACCCTAATTAGCATCAGTTGATTGGAATATCTCATTATTTTAGAATTTCACCACATAACATAAGAATGAAATGCAAACCAAGATGAATGATTCCTTTGGATGGCGGAAGAAAATAGATTCTATGTTTTAATAGTATTTAAACTTGTTCGGAGGCACTCTTTCCTTTGGAATTCAACTAATCAATATCAAAAAGGAATGCAATTCAAGATCGAGGACTTCATTATTTGTTGGATTTGATTGACTTCATCTTATAAATGGTTCATGGGCATTGTTTCCACAATGAATATAGTTGTTAAGAATGACACATAAGATAATTTCATGGTCGTTGCATAAAAAATCATCCCTGTAACAAAAAGAGATCCTTAATTAGCATCAGTAGATTGCAAACTCTCATTATTTTGGAATTTCACCACATAATATAAGAATGAAATGCAAACCAAGACGAATGATTCCTTCGAATGGTGGAAGAAAATAGATTCTAAGTTTTAATAGTATTTAAATTTGTTTTGTATACTTAATAAACTAGGTTGTCTATCCACAAATGTTAATTTCATGATCAATGTACCAAGAAGTGTCTTCAGAACTAATAGAGGAGCCTTGATAACCAAAAATGATGGAAGAGACTCTTTCCTTTGGGTTTCAACCATGCAATATCAATAAGAAATGCAATTCAAGATCAAGGACTTCATTATTTATTGCATTTGAATGAATGCATCTTATAAATGGTTCGTGGGCATTGTTGCCACAATGAATATTGTTGTTAAGAATGACACCTAAGTTAATTTCATAGTCGTTACATAAAAAATGATCCTTGTAACAAAAAGACATCCTTAATTAGCATCAGTAGATTGGAAACTCTCAATATTTCAAAATTTAACCACTTAACATTAGTATGAAGGGCAAACCAACTTGAATGATTCCTTTTATTAAATAAGGAAAATAGATTCAGTGTTTCAATAGTATTTATACGTGTTTCTTTTTAATTAATATACTAGGTTGTCTATCCACAAATGTCAATTTCATGATCACGGTGTGTCAAAAGTGTGTTTGGAAGTAAAATAGCAACCTTTGTTTCCAAAAATGATGGGAAGTACTCTTTCATTTGGAATTCAACCAATCAATATCAATAAGAAATGCAATTCAAGATCAAGGACTCCATTATTTGTTGGATTTGAATGAATTCATCTTATAGATGGCTCATGGGCATTGTTTTCACAATGAATATAGTTGTTACAAATGAAACATAAGATCATTTCATGGTCATTGCATGATAAATACTACTCGTAGCGAAAAGAGAACCCTAATTAGCATCAGTTGATTGTAATATCTCATTATTTTGGAATTTTACCATATAACATAAGAATGAAATGCAAACCAAGATGAATGATTCCTTCGGATGGTGGAAGAAAATAGATTCTATGTTTTAATAGTATTTAAATTTGTTTTGTATACTTAATAAACTAGGTTGTTACATGAATAAGAAATGCAATTCAAGATGAAGGACTCCATTATTTATTAGATTTGAAAGAATTCATCTTATAAATAGTTCATGAGGATTGTCTCAGCAATGAATATAGTTGTTAAGAATGACACATAAGATAATTTCGTGATCGTTTCATAAAAAATCATCCTTGTAACAAAAAGAGAACCCTAATTAGCATCAGTAGATTGCAAACTATCAATATTTCAGAATTTAACCACTTAACATTAGTATGAAATGCAAACCAACTTGAACGATTCCTTTTATTAAAGTAGGAAAAGCGATTTAGTGTTTTAATAGTATTTATACTTGTTTGTTTTAATTAATATACTAGGATGTCTATACATAAAAGCTAATTTCATGATCACGGTGTCAAAAAGTTTGTTGGGAAATAAAACAGTAGCCTTTGTAACCAAAAAAGATGGGAGGTACTCCTTCTTTTCGGAATTCAACCAATCAATATCAATAAGAAATGCAATTCAAGATGAAGGACTCTATTATTTGTTGGATTTGAAAGAATTCATCTTATAAATGGTTCATGGGGATTGTTTCAGCAATGAATATAGTTGTTAACAATGACACATAAGATAATTTCATGATCGTTTCATAAAAAATCATCCTTGTAACAAAAAGAGATCCTTAATTAGAATTAGTAGATTGTGAACACTAATTATTTCAGAATTTAATCACTTAACATTAGTACGAAATGCAAACCAACTTGAACAATTCCTTTTATAAAAGGAGGGAAAGCGATTCAATGTTTTAATAGTATTTATACCTATTTTTTTAATTCATATACTAGGTTGTCTATCCACAAAAGCTAATTTCATGATCATGGTGTCAAAAAGTGTGTTGGGAAATAAAACAGCAGCCTTTGTAACCAAAAATGATGGGAGGTACTCATTCTTTTGGAATTCAACCAATCAATATAAATAAGAAATGCAATTCAAGATGAAGGACTCCATTATTTGTTGGATTTGAAAGAATTCATCTTTTAAATGGTTCATGGTGATTGTTTCAGCAATGAATATAGTTGTTAACAATGACATATAAGATAATTTCATGATCGTTTCATAAAAAATCATCCTTGTAACAAAAAGAGGTCCCTAATTAGCATCAGTAGATTGCAAACTCTCATTATTTCAGAATTTAACCACTTAAAATTAGTATGAAATGCAAACCAACTTGAATGATTCCTTTTATTAAATAAGGAAAAGCGATTCAGTGTTTTAATAGTATTTATACTTATTTCTTTTAATTAATATACTAGGTTGTCTATCCATAAAAGCTAATTTCATGATCACGGTGTCAAAAAGTGTGTTGGGAAATAAAATAGCAGCCTTTGTAACCCAAAATGATGAGACTTACTCCTTCTTTTGGAATTCAACCAATCAATATCAATAAGAAATGCAATTCAAGATGAAGGACTCGATTATTTGTTGGATTTGAAAGAATTCATCTTATAAATGGTTCATGAGGATTGTCTCAACAATGAATATAGTTGTTAAGAATGACACATAAGATAATTTCATGATCATTTCATAAACAATCATCCTTGTAACAAAAAGAGATCCCTAACTAGCATCAGTAGATTGCAAACTATCAATATTTCATAATTTAACCACTTAACATTAGAATGAAATTCAAACCAACTTGAACGATTCCTTTTATTAAAGGAGGAAAGAGATTTAGTGTGTTAATAGTATTTATACTTGTTTGTTTTAATTAATATACTAGGTTGTTTATGCACAAAAGCTAATTTCATGATCACGGTGTCAAAAAGTGTGTTGGGAAATAAAATAGCAGCCTTTGTAACCAAAAATGATGGGAGGTACTTTTCGATTGGAATTCAACCAATCAATATCAATAAGAAATGCAGTTCAAGATCAAGGACTCTACTCTTTGTTGGATTTGATTGGATTCATTTTATAGATGGTTCTTGGGCATTGTTTTCACATTGAATATAGTTGTTACAAATGAAACATAAAATCATTTCATTGTCGTTGCATGAAAAATATGACTCTTAGCAAGAAGAGAACCCCAATTAGCATCAATTGATTGGAATGTCTCATTATTTCCGAATTTCACCACATAACATAAGAATGAAATGCAAGATGAATGATTCCTTTGCATGGTGGAAGAAAACTAATTCTATGTTTTAATAGCATTTAAACTTGTTTGGTATACTTAATACTAGGTTGTCTATCCACAAATGTTAATTTCATGATCAATGTACCAAAAAATGTCTTCAGAACTGATAGGGGAGCCTTGATAACCAATAATGAGGGGAGTTACTCTTTCGTTTGGAATTTAACCAATCAATATCGATAACAAATGCAATTCAAGAACAAGGACTCCATTGTTTCTTGGATTTAAATGAATTCATCTTATAGATGGTTCATGGGCAATTTTTTTACAATGAATATAGTTGTTACAAATGAAATATAAGATCATTTCGTCATTCTCGCATGAGAAATATTGCTCGTAGCAAAAAGACAACCCCAATTAGCATCAGTTGATTGGAATATCTCATTTTTTTGGAATTTCACGACATAACATAAGAATGAAATGCAAACCAAGATGAATGATTCCTTCAGATGGTGGAAGAAAACAAATTCTAAGTTTTAATAGTATTTAAGCTTGTTCGGTATACTTAATAAACTAGGTTGTTTATCCACAAATGTTAATTTCATGATCAATATACCAAAAAGTGTCTTCGGAACTAACGGAGGAGCCTTGATGACCAAAAATGATGGGAGGTACTCCTTCTTTTGGAATTCAACCAATCAATATCAATAAGAAATGCAATTCAAGATCAAGGACTCCATTATTTGTTTCATTTGAATGAATTCATCTTATAATGGTTCATGGGCGTTGTTTCCGCAATTGATATAGTTGTGAAAAATGACCCATAAGTTAATTTCATTGTTGTTGCATGAAAAAAGATCCTTGTAACAAAAAGAGATCCCTAATTAGCATCAGTAGATTTGAAACTCTCATTATTGCATAATTTAACCACTTAACATTAGTATGAAATGCATACCAACCTGAATGATTCCTTTTATGAATGAGGAGAATAGATTCAGTGTTTTAATAGTATTTATACTTGTTCTTTTTAATTAATGTACTAGGTTGTCTATCCACAAAAGTTAATTTCATGATCACGGTGTCAAAAAGTGTGTTTGGAACTAAAATAGCAGCCTTTGTAACCAAAAATGATGGGAGGTACTCTTACGTTGGAATTCCACCAAGCAATATCAATAAGAAATGCAATTCAAGATCAAGGACTCCACTCTTTGTTGGATTTGAATGAATAATTCTTATAGATGTTTCATGGGCATTGTTTTCACAATAAATATAGTTGTTACAAAAGAAAAATAAGATCATTTCGTCGTCGTTGCATGAAAAATATGACTCTTAGTAAAAAGAGAACCCCAATTAGCATCAGTTGATTGGAATGTCTCATTATTTCCGAATTTCACCACATAACATAAGAATGAAATGCAAGATGAATAATTCCTTTGGATGGTGGAAGAAAACAAATTCTATGTTTTAATAGCTTTTAAACTTGTTTGGTATACTTAATAAACTAGGTTGTCTATCCACAAATGTTAATTTCATGATCAATGTACCAAAAAATATCTTCGGAACTAATAGGGGAGCGTTGATAACCAATAATAAGGGGAGGTACTCTTTCGTTTGGAATTTAACCAATCAATATCGATAACAAATGCAATTAAAAAACAAGCACACCACTGTTTGTTGGATTTAAATGAATTCATCTTATAGATGGTTCATGGGCAATTTTTTCATAATGAATATAGTTGTTACAAATGAAATATAAGATCATTTCATTGTTGTTGCATGAGAAATATTGCTCGTAGCAAAAAGACAACCCTAATTAGCATCAGTTGATTGGAATATCTCATTTGTTTGGAATTTCACGACATAACATAAGAATGAAATGCAAACCAAGATCAATGATTCCTTCAAATGGTGGAAGAAAACAAATTCTAAGTTTTAATAGTATTTAAGCTTGTTCGGTATACTTAATAAACTAGGTTGTTTATCCACAAATGTTAATTTCATGATCAATATACCAAAAAGTGTCTTCGGAACTAACGGAGGAGCCTTGATAACCAAAAATGATGGGAGGTACTCCTTTTGGAATTCAACCAATCAATATCAATAAGAAATGCAATTCAAGATCAAGGACTCCATTATTTGTTTCATTTGAATGAATTCATCTTATAAATGGTTCATGGGCGTTGCTTCCACAATGGATATAGTTGTGAAAAATGACCCATAAGTTAATTTCATTGTCGTTGCATGAAAAAAGATCCTTGTAACAAAAAGAGATCCCTAATTAGCATCAGTAGATTTGAAACTCTCATTATTGCATAATTTAACCACTTAACATTAGTATGAAATGCATACCAACCTAAATGATTCCTTTTATTGAATGAGGAGAATAGATTCAGTGTTTTAATAGTATTTATACTTGTTCATTTTAATTAATGTACTAGGTTGACTATCCACAAAAGTTAATTTCATGATCACGGTGTCAAAAAGTGTGTTTGGAACTAAAATAGCAGCCTTTGTAACCAAAAATGATGGGAGGTACTCTTACGTTTGGAATTCCACCAAGCAATATCAATAAGAAATGCAATTCAAGATCAAGGACTCTACTCTTTGTTGGATTTGAATGAATTATTCTTATAGATGTTTCATGGGCATTGTTTTCACAATAAATATAGTTGTTACAAATGGAAAATAAGATCATTTCGTCGTCGTTGCATGAAAAATATGACTCTTAGTAAAAAGAGAACCCCAATTAGCATCAGTTGATTGGAATGTCTTATTATTTCCGAATTTCACCACATAACATAAGAATGAAATGCAAGATGAATGATTCCTTTGGATGGTGGAAGAAAACAAATTCTATGTTTTAATAGCATTTAAACGTGTTTGGTATACTTAATAAACTAGGTTGTCTATCCACAAATGTTAATTTCATGATCAATGTACTAGAAAATATCTTCGGAACTAATAGGGGAGCGTTGATAACCAAGAATGAGGGGAGGTACTCTTTCGTTTGGAATTTAACCAATCAATATCGATAACAAATGCAATTAAAAAACAAGCACTCCACTGTTTGTTGGATTTAAATGAATTCATCTTATAGATGGTTCATGGGCAATTTTTTCACAATGAATATAGTTGTTACAAATGAATTATAAGATCATTCCATTGTTGTTGCATGAGAAATATTGCTCCTAGCAAAAAGACAACCCTAATTAGCATCAGATGATTAGAATATCTCATTATTTCGGAATTTCACGACATAACATAAGAATGAAATGCAAACCAAGGTGAATGATTCCTTTAGATGGTGGAAGAAAACAAATTCTAAGTTTTAATAGTATTTAAGCTTGTTTGGTATACTTAATAAACTAGGTTGTCTATCCACAAATGTTAATTTCATGATCAATATACCAAAAAGTGTCTTCGGAACTAACGGAGGAGCCTTGATAATCAAAAATGATGGGAGGTACACTTTCCTTTGGAATTCAACCAATCAAAATCAATAAGAAATGCAATTCAAGATCGAGGACTCCTTTATTTGTTATATTTGAATGAATTCATCTTATAAATGGTTCATGGGCATTGTTTCCACAATGAATATAGTTGTTAAGAATGACACTTCAGTTAATTTCATGGTTGTTACATGAAAAATGATCCTTGTAACAAAAAGACATCCCTAATTAGCATTAGTAGATTGGAAGCTCTCATTATTTTGGAATATAACCACTTAACATTAGTATGAAATGCAAACCAAGATGAATGATTCCTTGAGATGGTGGAAGAAATCAAATTCTAAGTTTTAATAGTATTTAAGCTTGTTTGGTATACTTAATAAACTAGGTTGTCTATCCACAAATGTTAATTCATGATCAATATACCAAAAAGTGTCTTCGGAACTAACGAAGGAGCCTTGATAACTAAAAATGATGGGAGGTACTCTTTCCTTTGGAATTCAACCAATCAATATCAATAAGAAATGCAATTCAAGATCGAGGACTCCTTCATTTGTTGGATTTGAATGAATTCATCTTATAAATGGTTCATGGGCATTGTTTCCACAATGAATATAGTTGTTAAGAATGACACTTAAGTTAATTTCATGGTTGTTACATGAAAAATGATCCTTGTAACAGAAAGACATCCCTAATTAGAATAAGTAGATTGGAAGCTCTCATTATTTTTGGAATATAACCACTTAACATTAGTATGAAATGCAAACCAAGATGAATGATTCCTTCAGATGGTGGAAGAAAACAAATTCTAAGTTTTAATAGTATTTAAGCTTGTTTGGTATACTTAAGAAACTAGGTTGTCTATCCACAAATGTTAATTTCATGATCAATATACCAAAAAGTGTATTCGGAACTAACAGAGGAGCCTTGATAACTAAAAATGATGGGAGGTACTTTTTCCTTTGGAATTCAACCAATCAATATGAATAAGAAATGCAATTCAAGATCAAGGACTCCTTTATTTGTTGGATTTGAATGAATTCATCTTATAAATGGTTCATGGGCATTGTTTCCACAATCAATAAATTTATTAAGAATGACACTTAAGTTAATTTGATGGTTGTTACATGAAAAATGATCCTTGTAACAAAAAGACATCCCTAATTAGCATTAGTAGATTGGAAGCTCTCATTATTTTGGAATATAACCACTTAACGTTAGTATGAAATGCAAACCAACTTGAATGATTCCTTTTATTAAATGATGAAAATAGATTCAGTGTTTCAAAAGTATTTATACTTGTTTGTTTTAATTAATATACTAGGTTGTCTATCCACAAAAATTAATTTCATGATCACGGTGTCAAAAAAGTGTGTTTGGAACTAAAACAACAGCCTTTGTTACCAAAAATGATGGGAGGTACTCATTCTTTTGGAATTCAACCAATCAATATCAATACGAAATGCAATTCAAGATCAAGGACACCACTCTTTGTTGGATTTGAATGAATTCATCTTATAGATGGTTCTTAGGCATTGTTTTCACAGAGAATATAGTTGTAACAAAGGAAACACAAGATCATTTCATGGTCGTTGCATGATAAATGCTACTGGTAGCAAAAAGAGAACCCTAATTAGCATCAATTGATTGAAATATCTCCTTATTTCTGAATTTCACCACATAACATAAGAATGAAATGCAAACCAAGATGAATGATTCCTTTAGCTGGTGGAAGAAAACAGATTCAAAGTTTTAATAGTATTTAGACTCGTTTGGTTTAGTTAATATACTAGGTTGTCTATCCACAAATGTTAATTTCACGATCAATGTACCAAAAAGTGTCTTTGGAACTAATAAAGGAGCCTTGACAACCAAAAATGATGGGAGGTACTCTTCTTTTGGAATTCCACCAATCAATATCAATAAGAAATGCAATTCAAGATCGAGGACTCCATTATTTGTTTGATTTGAATGAATTCCTCTTATAAATGGTTCATGGGCATTGTTTCCACAATGAATATAGAGGTTAAGAATGAAACATAAGTTAATTTCATGGTCATTACATGAAAAATGATACTTATAACAAAAAAAGATCTCTCATTAGCATCACTAGATTGGAAACTTTTATTATTTCAGAATTTAACAACTTAACATTAGTATAAAATGCAAACCAACTTGAATGATTTCTTTTATTAAGTGAGGAAAATAGATTCAGTGCTTTAATAGTATTTATACTTGTTTGTTTTAATTAATGTACTAGGTTGTCTATCTACAAAAGTTAATTTCATGATCATGGTGTCAAAAAGTGTGTTTGGAACTAAAACAACAGCCTTTGTAACCAAAAATGATGGGAGTTACTCTTTCTTTTGCCATTCAACCAATCAATATCTATAAGAAATGCAATTCAAGATGGACTCCATTATTTGTTGGATTTGAAAGAATTCATCTTCTAAATGGTTCATGGGCATTGTTTTCACAATGAATATAGTTGTTACAAATGAAACATTAGATCATTTCATGGTCATTGCATGAAAAATATTACTCATAGCAAAAAGAGAACACTAATTAGCATCAGTTGATTGGAATATCTCAATATTTTGGATTTCACCACATAACATAAGAATGAAATGCAAACCAGGATGAATGATTCCTTCGGATTGTGGTAGAAAATAGATTCTATGTTGTAATAGTGTTTAAACTAGTTTTGTATACTTACTAAATTAGGTTGTCTATCCATAAATATTAATTTCATGATCAATGTACCAAAAAGTGTCGTCGGAACTAATAGAGGAGCCTTGATAACCAAAATTATGGGAGGTACTCTTTCCTTTGGAAATCAACCAATCAATATCAATAAGAAATACAATTCAAGAACAAGGACTCCATTATTTGTTGCATTTGAATGAATTCATGTTATAAATGATTCATAGGCATTGCTTCCGCAATGAATATAGTTGTTAAAAATGACACATATGTTAATTTCATGGTCGTTGCATGAAAAATAATCCTTGTAAGAAAAAGAGGTCCCTAATTAACATCAGTAGATTGGAAACTCTCATTATTTTGGAATGTAACCACTTAACATTAGTATGAAATGCAAACCAACTTGAATTATTCCTTTTATTAAATGAGGAAAATAGATTCAGTGTTTCAATAGTATTTCTACTTGTTTGTTTTAATTAATATATTAGGTTGTCTAACCACAAAAGTTAATTTCATAATCATAGTGTCAAAAAGTGTGTTTGGAACTAAAACATCAGCCTTTGTAACAAAAAATGATGGGAGGTACACTTTCATTTGGTATTCCACCAATCAATATCAATAAGAAATGGAATTCAAGATCAAGAACTCCCCTCTTTGTTGGATTCGAATGAATTCATCATATAGATGGTTCAAGGGAATTGTTTTCACAATGAATATAGTTGTTACAAATGAAACATAAGATCATTTCATGGTCGTTGCATGAAAAATATTACTCGTAGCAAAAAGAGAACTCCAATTAGCATCAGTTGATTGGAATGTCTCATTATTTCAAAATTTCACCACATAACATAAGAATGAAATGCAATTCAAGATGAATGATTCCTTCGAATGGTGGAAGAAAACAGATTTTATGTTTTAATAGTATTTAAACATGTTTGGTATACTTAATAAACTAGGTTGTCTATCTACAAATATTAATTTCATGATCATTATACCAAAAACTGTCTTAGAAAATAATGGAGGAGCATTGATAACCAAAAATGATGGGAGGTGCTCTTTCCTTTGGAATTCAACAAATCAATATCAATAAGAAATGCAATTCAAGATCGAGGACTCCATTATTTGTTTGATTTGAATGAATTCCTCTTATAAATGGTTCATGGGCATTGTTTCCACAATGAATATAGAGGTTAAGAATGAAACATAAGTTAATTTCATGGTCATTACATGAAAAATGATACTTATAACAAAAAAAGATCTCTCATTAGCATCACTAGATTGGAAACTTTTATTATTTCAGAATTTAACAACTTAACATTAGTATAAAATGCAAACCAACTTGAATGATTTCTTTTATTAAGTGAGGAAAATAGATTCAGTGCTTTAATAGTATTTATACTTGTTTGTTTTAATTAATGTACTAGGTTGTCTATCTACAAAAGTTAATTTCATGATCATGGTGTCAAAAAGTGTGTTTGGAACTAAAACAACAGCCTTTGTAACCAAAAATGATGGGAGTTACTCTTTCTTTTGCCATTCAACCAATCAATATCTATAAGAAATGCAATTCAAGATGGACTCCATTATTTGTTGGATTTGAAAGAATTCATCTTCTAAATGGTTCATGGGCATTGTTTTCACAATGAATATAGTTGTTACAAATGAAACATTAGATCATTTCATGGTCATTGCATGAAAAATATTACTCATAGCAAAAAGAGAACACTAATTAGCATCAGTTGATTGGAATATCTCAATATTTTGGAATTTCACCACATAACATAAGAATGAAATGCAAACCAGGATGAATGATTCCTTCGGATTGTGGTAGAAAATAGATTCTATGTTGTAATAGTGTTTAAACTAGTTTTGTATACTTACTAAATTAGGTTGTCTATCCATAAATGTTAATTTCATGATCAATGTACCAAAAAGTGTCGTCGGAACTAATAAAGGAGCCTTGATAACCAAAATTATGGGAGGTACTCTTTCCTTTGGAAATCAACCAATCAATATCAATAAGAAATACAATTCAAGAACAAGGACTCCATTATTTGTTGCATTTGAATGAATTCATGTTATAAATGATTCATAGGCATTGCTTCCGCAATGAATATAGTTGTTAAAAATGACACATATGTTAATTTCATGGTCGTTGCATGAAAAATAATCCTTGTAAGAAAAAGAGGTCCCTAATTAACATCAGTAGATTGGAAACTCTCATTATTTTGGAATGTAACCACTTAACATTAGTATGAAATGCAAACCAACTTGAATTATTCCTTTTATTAAATGAGGAAAATAGATTCAGTGTTTCAATAGTATTTCTACTTGTTTGTTTTAATTAATATATTAGGTTGTCTAACCACAAAAGTTAATTTTATAATCACAGTGTCAAAAAGTGTGTTTGGAACTAAAACATCAGCCTTTGTAACAAAAAATGATGGGAGGTACACTTTCATTTGGTATTCCACCAATCAATATCAATAAGAAATGGAATTCAAGATCAAGAACTCCCCTCTTTGTTGGATTCGAATGAATTCATCATATAGATGGTTCAAGGGAATTGTTTTCACAATGAATATAGTTGTTACAAATGAAACATAAGATCATTTCATGGTCGTTGCATGAAAAATATTACTCGTAGCAAAAAGAGAACTCCAATTAGCATCAGTTGATTGGAATGTCTCATTATTTCAAAATTTCACCACATAACATAAGAATGAAATGCAATTCAAGATGAATGATTCCTTCGAATGGTGGAAGAAAACAGATTTTATGTTTTAATAGTATTTAAACATGTTTGGTATACTTAATAAACTAGGTTGTCTATCTACAAATATTAATTTCATGATCATTATACCAAAAACTGTCTTAGAAAATAATGGAGGAGCATTGATAACCAAAAATGATGGGAGGTGCTCTTTCCTTTGGAATTCAACAAATCAATATCAATAAGAAATGCAATTCAAGATCGAGGACTCCATTATTTGTTTGATTTGAATGAATTCCTCTTATAAATGGTTGATGGGCATTGTTTCCACAATGAATATAGAGGTTAAGAATGACATATAAGTTGATTTCATGGTGGTTCCATGAAAAATGATACTTGTAACAAAAAGAGATCTCTCATTAGCATCACTAGATTGGAAACTTTTATTATTTTAGAATTTAACAACTTAACATTAGTATGAAATGCAAACCAACTTGAAAGATTTCTTTTACTAAGTGAGGAAAATAGATTCAGTGTTTTAATAGTATTTATACTTGTTTGTTTGAATTAAAATACTGGGTTGTCTATCCAGAAAATTTAATTTCATGATCACGGTGTCAAATAGTGTGTTTTGAACTAAAACAACAGCCTTTGTTACCAAAAACAATGGGAGGTACTCTTTCTTTTGGAATTCAACCAATCAATATCAATAAGAAATGCAATTCAAGATCGTGGACTCCACTCTTTGTTGGATTTGAATGAATTCATCTTATAGATGGTTCCTTGGCATTGTTTTCACGATGTCTATTGTTGTCACAAATGATAAATACTGCTCGTAGCAATAAGAGAACCCTAATTAACATCAGTTGATTGAAATATCTCATTATTTCAGAATTTCACCACATAACATAAGAATGAAACGCAAATCAAGATAAATGATTCCTTTAGATGGTGGAGGAAAACAGATTCAACATTTTCATAGTATTTAGAGTTGTTTGGTTTAGTTAATATACTAGGTTGTCTATCCACAAAAGTTAATTTCATGATCAATGTAGCAAAAAGTGTCTTCGGAACTAATAGTGGAGCCTTGACCTCCAAAAATGATGGGAGGTACTCTTTCTTTTGGAATTCATCCAATCAATATCAATAAGAAATGCAATTCAAGATAGAGGACTCCATTATTTGTTGGATTTGAATGAATTCATCTTATAAATGGTTCATGGGCATTGATTCCATCATGAATATAGAGGTTAACAATGACACATAACTTAATTTCATGGTCATTGCATGAAAAATGATCCTTATAACAAAAAGAGATATCTCATTAGCATCAGTTGATTGGAAACTTTTATTATTTTGGAATTTAACCACTTAACATTAATATGAAATGCAAACCAACTTGAATGATTTCTTTTATTAAGTGAGGAAAATAGACTCAGTGTTTCAATTGTATTTATACTTGTTTGTTTTAACTAATATACTAGGTTGTCTATCCACAAAAGTTAATTTCATGATCATGGTGTCAAAAAGTGTGTTTGGAACTAAAACAGCAGCCTTTATAGCTAAAAATGATGGGAGTTACTCTTTCTTTTGGAATTCAACCAGTCAATATCTATAAGAAATGCAATTCAAGATGAAGGACTCCATTATTTGTTGGATTTGAAAGAATTCATCTTATAAATGGTTCATGTGCATTGTTTTCACAATGAATATAGTTGTTACAAATGAAACATAAGATCATTTCATGGTTATTGCATGAAAAATATTACTCGTAGCAAAAAAAGATCCCTAATTAACATCAATTGATTGGAATATCTCAATATTTTGGAATTTCACCACATAACATAAGAATGAAATGCAAACCAAGATGAATGATTCCTTCGGATGGTGAAAGAAAAAAGATTCTATGTTGTAATAGTATTTAAACTAGTTTGGTATACTTAACAAACTAGTTTGTCTATCCACAAATGTTAATTTCGTGATCAATGTACCAAAACGTGTCGTCGGAACTAATAGAGGAGCCTTGACAACCAAAAATGATGGGAGGTACTCTTTCCTTTGGAAGTCAACCAATCAATATCAATAAGAAATACAATTCAAGAACAAGGACTCCATTATTTGTTGCATTTGAATGAATTCATGTTATAAATGGTTCATAGGCATTGCTTCCACAAAGAATATAGTTGTTAAAAATGACTCATAAGTTAATTTCATGGTCGTTGCATGAAAAATGATCATTGTAACAAAAAGAGGTCCCTAATTAGGATTAATAGATTGGAAACTCTCATTATTTTGGAATATAACCACTTAACATTAGTATGAAATGCAAACCAACTTCAATTATTCCTTTTATTAAATGAGGAAAATAGATTTAGTGTTTCAATAGTATTTCTACTTGTTTGTTTTAATTAAAATACTAGGTTGTCTAACCAAAAAAAGTTAATTTCATAATCAAAGTGTCAAAGAGTGTGTTTGAAACTAAAACATCAGCCTTTGTAACCAAAATGATGGGAGGAACTCTTTCGTTTGGAATTCCACCAATCAATATCAATAAGAAATGTAATTCAAGATCAAGGACTCCACTCTTTGTTGGATTTGAATGAAATCATCATATAGATGGTTCATGGGCATTGTTTTCACAATGAATATAGTTGTTACAAATGAAACATAAGATCATTTCGTGGTTATTGCATGAAAAATATTACTCGTAGCAAAAAGACAACCCCAATTAGAATCAGTTGATTGGAATATCTCATTATTTTGGAATTTCACGACATAACATAAGAATGAAATGCAAACCAAGATGAATGATTACTTCGGATGGAGGAAGAAAACAAATTCTAAGTTTTAATAGTATTTAAACTTGTTTGGTACACTTAATAAACTAGGTTGTCTATCCACAAATGTTAATTTCATGATTAATATACCAAAAAGTGTCTTTGGAACTAACAGAGGAGCCTTGATAACCAAAAATGATGGGAGGTACTCTTTCCTTTGGAATTCAACCAATCAATATCAATAAGAAATGCAATTCAAGATCGACGACTCCATTATTTATTGAATGAATTCATCATATAAATGGTTCATGGGCATTGTTTCCACAATAAAGATAGTTGTTAAGAATGACACTTAAGTTAATTTCATGGCCGTTACATGAATAATGATCCTTGTAACAAAAAGACATCCCTAATTAGCATCAGTAGATTGGAAACTCTCATTATTTTGGAATTTAACCACTTAACATTAGTGTGAAATGCAAAGCAACTTGAATGATTCCTTTTATTAAATGAGGAAAATAGATTCAGTATTTCAATAGTATTTATACATGTTTTTTTAATTAATATACTAGATTTACTATCTACAAAAGTTAATTTCATGATCACGGTGTCAAAAAGTGTGTTTGGAACTAAAATAGCAGCCTTTGTAACAAAAAATGATGGGAGGTATTCTTTCTTTTAGAATTGAACCAATCAATATCAATAACAAATGCAATTCATGTTCGAGGACTCCACTCTTTGTTGGATTTGAATGAATTCATCTTATAGATGGTTCATGGGCATTGTTTTGACAATTAATATAGTTGTTACAAATGAAACATAAGATCATTTCGTGGTTGTTGCATGAAAAATATTACTCGTAGCAAAAAGACAACCCCAATTAGAATCAGTTGACTCGAATATCTCATTATTTTGGAATTTCACGACATAACATAAGAATGGAATGCAAACCAAGATGAATGATTCCTTCGGATGGAGGAAGAAAACAAATTCTAAGTTTTAAAGTATTTAAGCTTGTTTGGTACACTTAATAAACTAGGTTGTCTATCCACAAATGTTAACGGAGGAGCCTTGATAACCAAAAATGTTGGGAGGTACTCTTTCCTTTGGAATTCAACCAATCAATATCAATAAGAAATGCAATTCAAGATTGACGACTCCATTATTTGTTGTATTTGAATGAATTCATCTTATAAATGGTTCATGGGCATTGTTTCCACAATAAAGATAGTTGTTAAGAAAGACACTTAAGTTAATTTCATGGTCGTTACATGAATAATAATCCTTGTAACAAAAAGACATCCCTAATTAGCATCAGTAGATTGGAAACTCTCATTATTGCAGAATTTAACCACTTAATATTAGTACGATATGCAAACCAACGTGAATGATTCCTTTTATTAAATAAGGAAAAAAGATTCAGTGTTTCAATAGTATTTATACTTGTTCGTTTTAATTAATATACTAGGTTGTCTATCCACAAATGATAATTTCATCATCACGGTGTCAAAAAGTGTGTTTGGAACTAAAACAGCAACCTTTGTAACCAAAAATGATGGGAGGTACTCTTTCGTTTGGAATTCCACCAATCAATATCAATAAGAAATGCAATTCAAGATCAAGGACTCCACTCTTTGTTGGATTTGAATGAATTCATCTTATAGATGGTTCATGGGCATTGTTTCCACAATGAATATAGAGGTTAAGAATGACACATAAGTTAATTTCATGGTGGTTCCACGAAAAATGATACTTATAACAAAAGGAGATCTGTCATTAGCATCACTAGATTGGAAACTTTTATTATTTCAGAATTTAACAACTTAACATTAGTATGAAATGCAAACCAACTTGAATGATTTCTTTTATTAAGTGAGGAAAATAGATTCAGTGTTTTAATAGTATTTATACTTGTTTGTTTTAATTAGTATACTAGGTTGTCTATCCACAAAAGTTAATTTCATGATCACGGTGTCAAAGTGTGTTTGGAACTAAAACAGCAGCCTTTGTAACCAAAAATGATGGGAGTTACTCTTTCTTTTGGAATTCAACCAATCAATATCTAAGAAATGCAATTCAAGATGGACTCCATTGTTTGTTGGATTTGAAAGAATTCATCATATGAATGGTTCATGTGCATTGTTTTCACAGTGACTATAGTTGTTACAAATGAAACATGAGGTCATTTCATGGTCATTGCATGAAAAATATTACTCGTAGCAAAAAAAGAACCCTAATTAACATCAGTTGATTGGAATATCTCAATATTTTGGAATTTCGCGACATAACATAAGAATGAAATGCAAACCAAGATGAATGATTCCTTTGGATGGTGGAAGAAAACAGATTCTATGTTGTAACAGTATTTAAACTAGTTTGGTATACTTAACAAACTAGGTTGTCTATCCACAAATGTTAATTTCGTGATCAATGTACCAAAAAGTGTCGTCGGAACTAATAGAGGAGCCTTGACAACCAAAAATGATGGGAGGTACTCTTTCCTTTGGAAGTCAACCAATCAATATCAATAAGAAATACAATTCAAGAACAAGGACTCCATTATTTGTTGCGTTTGAATGAATTCATGTTATAAATGGTTCATAGGCATTGCTTCCACAATGAATATAGTTGTTAAAAATGACTCATAAGTTAATTCCATAGTCGTTGCATGAAAAATGATCTTTGTAACAAAAAAGGTCCCTAATTAGGATTAATAGATTGGAAGCTCTCATTATTTTGGAATATAACCACTTAACATTAGTACGAAATGCAAACCAACATGAATTATTCCTTTTATTAAATGAGGAAAACAGATTCAATGTTTCAATAGTATTTCTACTTGTTTGTTTTAATTAATATACTAGGTTGTCTAACCAAAAAAGTTAATTTCATAATCACAATGTCAAAAAGTGTGTTTGGAACTAAAACATCAGCCTTTGTAACCAAAATGATGAGACGAACTCTTTCGTTTGGAATTCCACCAATCAATATCAATAAGAAATGCAATTCAAGATCAAGGACTCCACTCTTTGTTGGATTTGAATGAATTCACCTTATAGATGGTTCATGGGCATTGTTTTCACAATGAATATAGTTGTTACAAATGAAACATAAGATCATTTCGTGGTTGTTGCATGAAAAATATTACTCGTAGCAAAGACAACACCAATCAGAATCAGTTGATTCGAATATCTCATTATTTTGGAATTTCACAACATAACATAAGAATGAAATGCAAACCAAGATGAATGATTCCTTTAGATGGAGGAAGAAAACAAATTCTAAGTTCTAATAGTATTTAAACTTGTTTGGTATACTTAATAAACTAGGTTGTCTATCCACAAAAGTTAATTTCATGATCAATATACCAAAAAGTGTCTTCGAAACTAACGGAGGAGCCTTGATAACCAAAAACGATGGGAGGTACTCCTTCTTTTGGAATTCAACCAATCAATATCAATAAGAAATGCAACTCAAGATCGAGGACTCCATTATTTGTTGGATTTGAATGAATTCAACTTATAAATGGTTCATTGGCATTGTTTCCACAATGAATATAGTTGTTAAGAATGACACTTAAGTTAATTTCATGGTTGTTATATGAAAAATGATCCTTGTAACAAAAAGACATCCCTAATTAGCATCACTAGATTGGAAACTCTCATTATTTTGGAATTTAACCACTTAACATTAGTATGAAATGCAAACCAACTTGAATGATTCCTTTTATTAAATAAGGAAAACAGATTCAGTGTTTCAATAGTATTTATACATGTTTTTTTTTAATTAATATACTAGATTTACTATCTACAAAAGTTAATTTCATGATCACGGTGTCAAAAAGTGTGTTTGGAACTAAAATAGCAGCCTTTGTAACCAAAAATGATGGGAGGTATTCTTTCGTTTAGAATTTAACCAATCAATATCGATAACAAATGCAATTCAAGATCGAGGACTCCACTCTTTGTTGGATTTGAATGAATTCATCTTATAGATGTTTCATTGGCATTGTTTTCACAATGAATATTGTTGTTACAAATGAAATATAAGATCATTTTATGGTCGTTGCATGAAAAATATTACTCGTAGCGAAAAGAGAACCCCAATTAGCATCAGTTGATTGGAATGTCTCATTATTTCAGAATTTCACCACATAACATAAGAATGAAATGCAAACCAAGATGAATGATTCTTATTTTAATAATATTTAAACTTGTTTGGTATACTTAATAAACTAGGATGTCTATCCACAAATGTCAATTTCATGATCAATGTACCAAAAAGTGTCGTCATAACTAATAGAGGAGCCTTGATAACCAAAAATGATGGGAGGTACTCTTTCTTTGGAAGTCAACAAATCAATATCAATAAGAAATGCAATTCAAGATCAAGGACTCCATTATTTGTTTCATTTGATTAAATTCATCTTATAAATGGTTCATGGGCATTGCTTCCACAATGGATATAGTTGTGAAAAATGACCCATAAGTTAATTTCATGGTCGTTACATAAAAAAAGATCCTTGTAACAAAAAGAGATCCCTAATTAGCATCAGTAGATTTGAAACTCTCATTATTGTACAATTTAACCACTTAAGATTAGTATGAAATGCATACCAACTTGAATGATTCCTTTTATTAAATGAGGAAAAGAGATTCAGTGTTTCAATAGTATTTATACATGTTTGTTTTAATTAATATACTAGGTTGTCTATCCACAAAAGTAAATTTCGTGATTACGGTGTCAAAAAGTGTGTTTGGAAATAAAACAGCTGCCTTTGTAACCAAAAATGATGGGAGTTGCTCTTTCTTTTGGAATTCAACCAATCAATATCTATAAGAAATGCAATTCAAGATGATGGACTCCATTATTTGTTGGATTTGAAAGAATTCATCTTATAAATGGTTCATGGTCATTGTTTTCACAATGAATATAGTTGTTACAAATGAAACATAAGATCATTTCATGGTCATTGTATGAAAAATATTACTCGTAGCAAAAAAAAAAACCCTAATTAGAATCAGTTGACTGGAATATCTCAATATTTTGGAATTTCACCAAATAACATAAGAATGAAATGCAAACCAAGATGAATGATTCCTTCGGATGGTGGAAGAAAACAGATTCTATGTTGTAATAGTATTTAAACTAGTTTGGTATACTTAACAAACTACGTTGTCTATCCACAAATGTTAATTTTGTGATCAATGTACCAAAAAGTGTCGTCGGAACTGATAGAGGAGCCTTGATAACCAAAAATGATGGGAGGTACTCTTTCCTTTGGAAGTCAACCAATCGATATCAATAAGAAATACAATTCAAGAACAAGGACTCCTTTATTTGTTGCATTTGAATGAATTCATGTTATAAATGGTTCATAGGCATTGCTTCCACAATGAATATAGTTGTTAAAAATGACACATAAGTTAATTTCATGGTCGTTGCATGAAAAATGATCCTTGTGACAAAAAGAGGTCCCTAATTAGGATCAGTAGATTGGAAGCTCTCATTATTTTGGAATATAACCACTTAACATTAGTATGAAATGCAAACCAACTTGAATTATTCTTTTTATTATATGAGGAAAATAGATTCAGTGTTTCAATAGTATTTCTACTTGTTTGTTTTAATTAATATACTAGGTTGTCTAACCACAAAAGTTAATTTCATAATCACAGTGTCAAAATGTGTGTTCGGAACTAAAACATCAGCCTTTGTAACCAAAAATGATGGGAGGTACTATTTGGTTTGGAATTCCACCAATCAATATCAATAAGAAATGCAATTCAAGATCAAGGACTCTGCTCTTTGTTGGATTTGAATGAATTCATCTTATAGATGGTTTATAGGCATTGTTTTCACAATGAATATAGTTGTTACAAATGAAACATAAGATCATTTCATGGTCATTGCATGAAAAATATTACTCATACCAAAAAGGGAAACCCAATTAGCATCAGTTGATTGGAATGTCTCATTATTTCAGACTTTGACCACATAACATAAGAATGAAATGCAAATCAAGATGAATGATTCCTTCGAATGGTGGAAGAAAACAGATTCTATGTTTTAATAGTATTTAAACTTGTTTGGTATACTTAATAAACTAGGTTGTCTATCCACAAAAGTTAATTTCATGATCAATATACCAAAAAGTGTCTTCGAAACTAACGGAGGAGCCTTGATAACCAAAAATGATGGGAGGTACTCCTTCTTTTGGAATTCAACCAATCAATATCAATAAGAAATGCAACTCAAGATCGAGGACTCCATTATTTGTTGGATTTGAATGAATTCATCTTATAAATGGTTTCATGGGCATTGTTTCCACAATGAATATAGTTGTTAAGAATGACACTTAAGTTAATTTTATGATTGTTACATGAAAAATGATCCTTGTAACAAAAAGACATCCCTAATTCGTATCAGTAGATTGGAAACTCTCATTGTTTTGGAATTTAACCACTTAACATTAGTATGAAATGCAAACCATCTTCAATGATTCCTTTTATTAAATGAGAAAAATAGATTCAGTATTTCAATAGTATTTATACTTGTTTGTTTTAATTAATATACTAGGTTGTCTATCCATAAAATTTAATTTCATGATCACGTGTCAAAAAGTGTGTTTGGAAATAAAACTGCAGCCTTTGTTACCAAAAATGATGGGAGGTACTCTTTCTTTTGGAATTCAACCAATCAATATCAGTAAGAAATGCAATTCAAGATCAAGGACTCCACTTTATGTTGGATTTGAATGAATTCATCTTATAGATGGTTCTTCTGCATTGTTTTCACAATGAATATAGTTGTTACAAATGAAACATAAGATCATTTCATGGTCTTTGCATGATAAATACTGCTCGTAGCAAAAAAAGAACCCTAATTAGTATCAGTTGATTGAAATATCTCATTATTTCAGAATTTCACCACATAACATAAGAATGAAAGGCAAACCAAGATGAATGATTCCTTTAGATGGTGGAAGAAAGCATATTCAAAGTATTAATAGTATTTAGACTTGTTTGGTTTAGTTAATATACTAGGTTTTCTATCCACAAATGTTAATTTCATGATCAATGTACCAAAAAGTGTCTTCGGAATTACTAGAGGAGCCTTGACAACCAAAAATGATGGGAGGTACTCTTTCTTTTGGAATTCAACCAATCAATATCAATAAGAAATGCAATTCAAGATCAAGGACTCCATTATTTGTTGCATTTGAATGAATTCGTCTTATAAATGAATTCATCGTTGCATGAAAAATATTACTCGTAGCAAAAAGCGAACCTTAATTAGCATCAGTTGATTGGAATATCTCATTATTTCAAAATTTCACCACATAACATAAGAATGAAATGCAAACCAAGATGAATGATTTCTTCGGATGGTGTAAGAAAACATATTCTAAGTTTTAATATGATTGAAACTTGTTTGTTATACTTAATTAATTAGGTTGTCTATCTACAAATGTTAATTTCATGATCATAGTATCAAAAAGTGTGGTTGGAACAAATAGAGGAGCCTAGATAACCAAAAATGATGGGAGGTACTCTTTCTTGTGGAATTCAACCAATCAATATCAATAAGAAATGTAATTCAAGATTAAGGACAACATTTTTTGTTGGATTTGAATGAATTAATCTTATAGACGGTTCATGGGCATTATTTCCTCAATTAATATAGTTGTTAAGAATGACACATAAGATAATTCATTGTCATTGCATGAAAAATAATCCTTGTAACAAAAATGATCCCTCATTATCATCAATAGATTGGAAACTCTCATTATTTTAGAATTTATCCACTTAACATCATTATAAAATTTAAGCCAAGTTGAATGATTCCTTTTATTAAAGGAGGAAAACAGATTCAGTGTTTCGATAGTATTTATACTTGTTTGTTTTATTTAATATATTAGGTTGTCTATCCACAAATGTTAATTTCATGATCACGGTATTAAAAAGTGTGTTTGGAACTAAAAGAGTAGCCTTGATAGTAAAAAATGATGGGACGTACTCTTTCTTTTGGAATTCAACTAATCAATATCAATAAGAAATGCATTTCAAGATCAAGGACTCCATTGTTTGTTAGATTTGAATGAATTCATCTTATAGATGGTTCATGGGCATTGTTTCCATAATGAATATTGTTGTTAATAATGACACATAAGATAATTTCATTGTTGTTGCATGAAAAATAATCTTCATAACAAAAAGATATCCTTAATTAGCATTAGTAGATTGGAAACTCTAATTATTTCAGAATTTAACTACTTAACATTAGTATGAAGTACAAATCAAGTTAAAGTGATTTGTTTTATTAAAAGTGGAATATAGATTCAGGGTTTCAATAGTATTTATACATGTTTGTTTTAATTAATATATTAGGTTGTCTATCTACAAATGTTAATTTCATGATCACGGTGTCAAAAAATATGTTTGGAACTAAAAGTGTAGGCTTTATAACCAAAAATGATGGGAGGTACTCTTTCTTTTGGAATTCAACTTATCAATATCAATAAGAAATGCAATTCAAGATCAAGGACTCCACTCTTTGTATGATTTGAATGAATTCATCTTATAGATGGTTCATGGGCATTGTTTTCACAATGAATATAGTTGTTACGAATGACACATAAGATCATTTCATGGTTGTTCCATGAAAAGTAGTGCTTGTAACAAAAGGAGAACCCTAATTAGCATCAGTTGATTAGAAACTCTCATTATTTTAGAATTTAATCGCTTAATGTATGAAATGCAAACCAAGATGTATGACTCCTTTTGTTAATGGAGGAAAACCGATTCAATGTTTTAATAGTATTTAGACTTGCTTGTTTTAATTAATATATTAGGTTCTCTATCCACAAATGTTATTTTCATGATCAATGTATCAAACAGTGTGTTTGGAACTAATCAAGGAGCATTGATAACCAAAATGATGGGAGTTACTCTTTCTTTTGGAATTTAACCAATCAATATCAATAAGATTTGTGATTCAAGATCAAGGACTCATTGTTTGTTGGATATTAATGAACTCATCTTATAAATGGTTCATGGGCATTTTTCTCACAATGAATATAGTTGTTAAGAATGACACATAAGAGAATTTCATGGTCCTTCCATGAAAAATAGTCTTTGTAATAAATGGAGAATCCTAATTAGCATGAGGTGATTGGGAACTCACATTATTTTGGAATTTAACCACATAACATAAGAATGAAATGCAAACTAAGATGATTGATTCCTTTGGTTGGTGGAAGAAAACAGATTTAGACTTTTAATTGTATTTAGACTTGTTTGGTTTACTTAATGTACCAGGTTGTTTATCCACAAATGCTAATTTCATGATCACTATATCAAAATGTATGTTTGGAACTAATAGAGGAGCCATGATAACAAAAAATGATCTGAGGTACTCTTTATTTTTTAATTCAACCAATCAATTTCAATAAGAAATGCAATTCAAGATCAGGGACTCCATTATTTGTTGGATTTGAATGAATTCATCTTATAAATGGTTCATGGGCAACGTTTTCACAATGAATATAGTAGTTACGAATGACACATAAGATCATTTCATGGTCTTTACTTGAAAAATAGTCCTCGTAACAAAAAGAGAACCCTAATTAGCATGAGGTTATTGCAAACTCTCATTATTTTGTAATTTAAGCACTTTGGTTAATGAAATGCAAACCAAGATGAATGATTCCTTTGGTTGATGGAGGAAAATAGATTCAAAGTTTCAATAGTATTTAAACTTGTTTGTTTCATTTAATATACTAGGTTACAAATGTTAATTTCATGATTACTGTTTCAAAAAGTGTGTTTGGAGCTAAAAGAGGAGTGTTGATAATCAAAAATGATGGGAGGTACTCTTTATTTTGAAATTCAGCTAATCAATATCATTATGTTGCAATTCAAGATCAAGGACTCTAATCTTTGTTGGATTTGAGTGAATTCATCTTATATATGGTTCATGGGCATTGTTTTCACAATGAATATAGTTGTTACGAATGACACATAAGATCATTTCATCGTCGTTGCATGAAAAATAATCCTTGTAACGAAAAGAGAAGCCTAATTAGCATCAGTTGATTGGAAACTCTTATTATGTCAGAATTTAACCACTTAACATTATTATGAAATGCAAACCAAGATGTATGACAACTTTTGTTTCAATAGTATTTGGACTTTTTTGTTTTAATTAATATACTAGGTTATCTATCCACAAAAGTTAATTTCATGATCAATGTATCAAAAAGTGTGTTTGGAACTAATAGAGGAGCCTTGATAACAAAAATGATGGGAGGTACTCTTTCATTTGGAATTCAACCAAGCAATATCAATAAGAAAAGCAATTCAAGATCAAGGACTCCATTATTTGTTAGATTTGAATAAATTCATCTTATAGATGGTTTATGGGCATCATTTCTATAATGAATATAGTTGTTAAGAATGACACATAAGATAATTTCATGGTCGTTGCATTAAAAATAATTGTTGTAGCAAAAAGAGGTCCCTAATTAGCATTAATAGATTGGAAACTCTCATTATTTCAGAATTTAACCACTTAACATTAGTATAAAATGCAAGCCAAGTTGAATGATTCCTTTTATTAAATGAGGAAAACAAGTTCAGTGTTTCAATAGTATTTATACATGTTTGTTTTAATTAATATATTAGGTTGTCTATCCACAAATGTTAATTTCATAATCACGGTGTCAAAAAATGTATTTAGAACTAAAAATACATCCTTTGTAACCAAAAATTAAGGGAGGTACTCGTTCTGTTGGAATTCAACCAATCAATATCAATAAGAAATGCAATTCAAGATCAAGGACTCCACTCTTTGTTGGATTTGAATGAATTGATCTTATAGATGGTTCATGGGCATTGTTTTCACAATGAATATAGTTGTTAGGAATGACATATAAGATTATTTCATATTCGTTCCATAAAAAATAGTCCTCGTAACAAAAAGAGAACCCTAATTAGCATCGGTTGATTTGAAACTCTCATTATTTCAAAATTTAACCACTTAACATTAGTATGAAATGCAAACCAAGATGTGTGACTCCTTTTGTTAATGGAGGAAAATTGATTCAGTGTTTTAATAGTATTTAGAATTGTTTATTTTAATTAATATATTAGGTTATCTACCCACAAATGTTATTTTCATGATCAATGTATCAAAAAGTGTGTTTGGAACTAATAGAGGAGCCTTGATAACCAAAAATGATGAGAGATACTATTTCTTTTGGAATTCAATCAATCAATATCAATAACGAATGCAATTCAAGATCAAGGACTCAATATTTTGTCGGATATTAATGAATTCATCTTATAAATGGTTCATGGGCATTTTTTCACAATGAATATAGTTGTTAAGAATGACATATAAGATAATTTCATGGTTCTTGCATGAAAAATAGTCCTTGTAATAAAAAGAGAATCCTAATTAGCATAAGGTGATTGGAAACTCACATTATTTTGGAATTTAACCACATAACATAAGAATGAAATGCAAACCAAGATGAATGATTCCTTTTGTTGGTGGAAGAAAATAGATTTGGAGTTTTAATAATATTTGGACTTTTTGGTTTACTTAATATACTAGGTTGTCTATCCACAAATATTAATTTCATGATCATTGTATCAAAAAGTGTGTTTGGAACTAATAAAGGAGCCTTGATAACCAAAAATGATGGGAGGTACACTTTATTTTGGAATTCAACCAATCAATATGAATAAGAAATGCTATTCAAGATCAACGACTCCATTATTTGTTGGATTTGGATGAATTCATCTTATAAATGGTTCATGGTCTTTGGTTGAAAAATAGTCCTTGTAAGAAAAAGAGAACCCTAATTAGCATGAGGTGATTGGAAACTCATTATTTTTTAATTTAACCACTTAACATTAGTATGAAATGCAAACAAAGATGAATGATTCCATTGGTTGATGCAGGAAAACAAATTTAGACTTGTTTGTTTTAATTGATATACTAGGTTACAAATGTTAATTGCATGATCACCATGTCAAAATGTGTGTTTGGAACTAAAAGAGAGGCCTTAATAACCAAAAATAATGGGAGGTACTATTTATTTTGAAATTCAGCCAATGAATATCAATAAGAAATGCAATTTAAGTTCAAGGACTCCACTCTTTGTTGGATTTGAATGAATTCATCTTATAAATGTTTCATGGGCATTGTTTTCACAATGAACATGGTTGTTACAAATGACACATAAGACCATTTCATCGTCGTTGCATTAAAAATAGTCCTCGTAACAAAAAGAGAACCTAATTAGTATCAGCTAAATGGAAACTCTCATTATTTCATAATTCAACCACTTAACATTAGTATGAAATGCAATCCAAGATGTATTACACCTTTTGTTAATGGAGGAAAACCGATTCAGTTTTTCAATAATATTTAGACTTGTTTGTTTTAATTAATATACTAGGTTGTCTATTCACAAATGTTAATTTCATGATCAATGTATCAAAAAGTGTGTTTGGAACTAATAGAGGAGCCTTGATAACTAAAAATGATGGGAGGTACTCATTCTTTTGGAATTCAACCGATCAATATCAATAAGAAATGCAATTCAAGATCAAGGACTCCATTGTTTGTTGGATTTGAATGAATTCATCTTATAGACAGTTCATGGGCATTGTTTCCACAATGAATATAGTTGTTAAGAATGACATATAAGATAATTTCATGGTCGTTGCAGGAAAAATAATCCTTGAAACAAAAAGAGATCCCTAATTAGCATCAATAGATTGGAAACTCTCATTATTTCGAAATTTAACCACTTATCATTAATATAAAATGCAAGCCAAGTTGAATCATTCCTTTTATTGAAGGAGTAAAATAGATTCAGTCTTTTGATAATTTTTATACTTGTTTGTTTTATTTAATATACTAGGTTGTCTATCCACAAATGTTAATTTCATGATAACAGTGTCAAAAAGTGTGTTTGAAACTAAAAGAGCAGCCTTGATAACCAAAAATGATGGGACGTACTCTTTCTTTTGGAATTCAACCAATCAATATCAATAAGAAATGCAATTCAAGATCAAGGACTCCATTATTTGTTGGATTTGAATGAATTCATCTTATAGATGGTTCATGGGCATTGTTTCCAAAATGAATATTGTTTTTGAGAATGACATATAAGATAATTTCATGGTCATTGTATGAAAAATAATCCTTGTAACAAACTCATCAATTGCAGCAGGTCCAATGGCCAATCACAGCAATTGCAACACATGCTGTAAGCAATCCCAGCAATTTCTACTCGTCTAGTAGTGAATGACAAAAATTACAGCAAATCCAGTAGGCAATCCCACCAGTTAAAGCACGTCTAGAAGGTAATCCCAAGAATTGCAACCTGTCCCAGCAATTACAGCACGTGCAGTATGCAATCCTAGCAATTTCTACTCATCTAGCAGTTAATCTTAAAAAGTGCAACAAGCACAATAGGCAATTTCAGCAATTACAGCACATCTAGAAGGCAATCCCAACAATGAGCAATTCCAGCATGCAATCCCAAAAAATGAATCCATCAGGCAATCATAGCAATTGCAACAAGTCCAACAGGCAATTCGAACAATTGCAACACATCTAGAAAGTAGTCCCAACAATTACTGCATGTCCAACAGACAATCCCAATAGTTGCAGCACATGCAAAACGCAATCCTAACAATCACTACTCATCTAGTAGTTAATCCCAAAAATTGCAGTAAGTCTAGTAGGAAATTCCAACAATTGAAGCATATCTTGAAGGAATTCCCAGCACTTGTAGCATGTACAGAATGCAATCCGAAAAGGCAATCCTAGCAATTGCAGCACGTACAGCAAGCAAGCCTAGTAATTGTAGCAAATTCGGCAGGCAATCCAAGCAATTTGAGCACGTCAAGAAGACAATCCCAACAATTGCAACAAGTCCAAGCAATCATAACTATTGCAACACATCCCAACAATTGCAACACATGCAGCAGACAATCCTAACAATTGCTACTCATCTAGTAGTTAATCCAAGAAATTGTAGCATGTCTAGCAAGAGATCCCAAAAATTGAAGCATGTCTAGAAGGCAATCCTAGCAATTGCATCATGTGTGGTAGGCAATCTACCAATTGCCAATCATGTAGCAGTAAATCCTAGAAATTGTAGCATGTCCAACAAGAAATCCTAGCAATTAAAGAACCATTAAATGGCAATCCTTACAGCTACAGCATGTCCAGCATGCAATTCTAGAAGGCAAACCTAGCAATTGTAGTAGATCCAATAGGCAATCTGAGCAATTGTAGCACATCTAGAAGACAATTCCAACAATTGCAGTAGGTTTAGTTGACAATCACAATAATTGCAACATATCCCAACAATTGCAGCACATGCAACAGGCAATCCTAGCAATTGCTACTTGTTAAGTAGTAAATCTCATAAATTGCAACATGTTCAGCAGGCAATCCCAACAATTGCTGCACATCCTAGCAAATGCAGCAAGGATAGCAGGCAATCTACCAATTGTTGCTCGTCTAGCAGTTAATCGTAGAAATTGTAGCATATGCAGCAGGCAATCCTAGCAATTGCAGCACATCTAGAAGGCAATTCCTGCAATTGCAGCATGTCCACCACGCAATTCCAGAAGGCAATGCTAGCAATTACAAAACATCTAGGAAGCAATCTAAGCAATTATAGCATGACTAGAAGACAATCTCAACAATTATAGTATGTCTAACGATCAATGACAGCAATTGCAACACATGTAGCAGGGAATCCTAGCAATTGCTACTCATCTAATAGTTAATCCTAGAAATTGCGGCAAGTCCAATAGGTAATTCCACCAATTGAAGAACGTCTAGAACGCACTCCAACCAAAGGTAGCATGTCCTAGCAATTGCAGCACGTGCAGCAAGCAATCCTAACAATTGCTACTCGTCCGGCAGTTGATCTTAAAAATTGTAGCAAGTCCAACAGGCAATTCGAGCAATTGCAACACATCTAGAAGGCAATCCCAACAGTCGCAGCAGGTCCAACATGCTATTCTAGTTATTGTAGTAAGTCTAGCCGGCAATCTTAGTAAATACAGTAAGTCCAACAAGCAATTCGAACAATTTCAGCATGTCTAAAAAGCAATCCCAACAATTATGGCATTTCTAGCAGGCGATCCCAGCAATTGAAGCACATTTAGAAGGCAATCCTAGCAATTGCAGCATGTCCCAACAAGCACATGTAGCAAGTGATCTACCAATTGCTACTCGTCTAGCAGTAAATCCTAGAAATTGTAGCATGTGTGGCAGGCTATCCCAGCAATTGAAGCACGTGTAGAATGGAATCCCTGCAGTTGCAACACATCTAGCATGTAATTCCAGAAGGCAATCCTAGCAATTGTAGAACGTTTAGCAGGAAATCCGAGCAATTGTGGCACATCTAGAAGACAATCCCTATGGTTGCAATAGGTCCAGCAGGCAATCACAATAATAGCAACACTTCCCAGCAATTACAACACATGTGGCAAGTAATCCTACAAATTGCTACTTGCCCAGTAGTTAATCCTAGAAATTGAAGCAAGTCCTGTATGCAATCCTACCAATTGAAGCACGTCTAGAATGCAATCCCTACAGTTGCAACACGTCCATCATGCAATTCTAGAAGGCAATCCTAGCAAATGCAACACATCCATCATGCAATTCCAGAAGGCAATCCTAGCAAATGCAACGCATCAAGTTACCAATTTGAGCAATTATAACACATCTAGATGACAATCTCAACGATTTCAGTAGGTTTAGTGACCAATCACAACAATTACAACACGTCCCAGCAATTGCGGCACATGCAACAAGCAATCCTACTAATTGCTATGCATCTAGTAGTTAATCCCAAAAATTGTAGCATGTCTAGCAGGCGATCCCAGAAATTGCAGCATGGCTAGTAGGCAATCCTAGAAATTGCATCATGTGTTGTAGGCAATCTACCAATTGCCAATCATCTAGCAGTAAATCCTAGAAATTGTAGCATGTCCAGCAAGCAATCCTAGCAAATAAAGAACCTCTAAAAGGCAATCCTTATAGCTGCAGCATGTCCAGCATGCAATTCTAGAAGGCAATCCTAGCAATTGTAGCGGATCGAATAGGCAATCTGAGCAATTGTAGCAAATCTAGAAGACAATTCCAACAATTGCAGCAAGTTTAGTTGACAATCACAATAATTGCAACATATCCCAACAATTGCAGCACATGCAACAAGCAATCCTAGCAATTGCTACTTGTTAAGTAGTAAATCTCATAAATGGCAACATGTTCAGCAGGCACTCCCAACAATTGCTGCACATTCTACCAAATGCAGCAAGCATAGCAGGAAATCTACCAATTGTTGCTCATCTAGCAGTTAATCCTAGAAATTGTTTCATATGCAGCAGGCAATCCTAGCATTTGCAGCACGTCTAGAAGGCAATTCCTGCAATTGCAGCATGTCCACCATGCAATTCCAGAAGACAATGCTAGCAATTGCAACACATCTAGGAATCAATTTAAGCAATCATAGCTTGTCTACAAGACAATCTCAACAATTATAGTAGGTCTAACGATCAATGTCAGCAATTGCAACACATGTAGCAGGGAATCCTAGCAATTGCTGCTCATCTAATAGTTAATTCTAGAAATTGCAGCAAGTCCAATAGGTAATTCCACCAATTGAAGAACGTCTAGAATGCACTCCAACCAATGGTAGCATGTCCTAGCAATTGCAGCACGTCCAGCAAGCAATCCTAACAATTGCTACTCGTCTAGCAGTTGATCTTAAAAATTGTAGCAAGTCCAACAGGCAATTCGAGCAATTGCAACACATTTAGAAGGCAATCGCAACAATCGCAGCAGGTCCAACATGCTATCCTAGTTATTGTCGCAAGTCTAGCAGGCAATCTTAGTAAATACAGTAAGTCCAACAGGCAATTCAAACAATTTCAGTATGTCTAAAAAGCAATCCCAACAATTATAGTATTTCTAGCAGGCGATCCCAGCAATTGAAGCACATTTAGAAGGCAATCCTAGCAATTACTGCATGTCCCAACAAGCACATGTAGCAAGTGATCTACCAATTGCTAATCGTCTAGCAGTAAATCCTAGAAATTGCAGCATGTGCGGCATGCAATCCCAGCAATTGAAGCACATGTAGAATGGAATCCCTGCAGTTGCAACACATCTAGCATGTAATTTCAGAAGGCAATCCTAGCAATTGTAGAACATTTAGCAGGAAATCCGAGCAATTGTGGCATATCTAGAAGACAATCCCAGTTGTTACAACAGGTCCAGCAGGCAATCACAATAATAGCAACTTGTCCCAGCAATTACAACACATGTGGCAAGTAATCCTACAAATTGCTACTTGCCCAGTAGTTAATCCTAGAAATTGCAGCAAGTCCTGTATAGAATCCTACCAATTGAAGCACATCTAGAATGCAATCCCTACAGTTGGAACACGTCCATCATGCAATTCTAGAAGGCAAACCTAGCAAATGGAACACAACAATGATGCACTTCTAGAAGGCAATCCTAGCAAATTCAACACATCCAGTTACCAATCTGAGCAATTATAGCACATCTAGATGACAATCTCAATGATTTCAGCAGGTTTAGTGACCAATCACAACAATTACAACACGTCCCAGCAATTGCAGCACATGCAACAAGCAATCCTACCAATTGCTACTCATCTAGTTGTCAATCCCAAAAACTATAGCATGTCAAGCAGGCGATCCCAGAAATTGCAGCATGTCTAGTAGGCAATTCTAGCAATTGCATCATATGTGGTAGGCAATCTACCAATTGCCAATCATCTAGCAATAAATCCTAGAATTTGTAGCATGTTCAGCAAGCAATCCTAGCAATTAAAGAACCTCTAAAAGGCAATCCTTACAGCTGCAGCATGTCTCGCATGCAATTCTAGAAGGCAATCCTAGCAATTGTAGCAGATCCAATAGGCAATCTGAGCAATTGTAGCACATCTAGAAGTCAATTCCAACAGTTGCAGCAAGTTTAGTTGACAATCAGAATAATTGCAACATATCCCAACAATTACAGCACATGCAACAGGCAATCCTTGCAATTGCTACTTGTTAAGTAGTAAATCTCATAAATTGCAACATGTTCCGCAGGCAATCCCAACAATTGCTGCACATCCTAGCAAATGCAGCAAGCATAGCAGGAAATCTACCAATTGTTGCTCGTCTAGCAGTTAATCCTAGAAATTGTAGCAAATGCAGCAGGCAATCCTAGCAATTGCAGCATGTCTAGAAAGCAATTCCTGCAATTACAGCATGTCCAACCTGCAATTCCAGAAGGCAATGCTAGCAATTGCCTCACATCTAGGAAGCAATCTAAGCAATTATAGCATGTCTAGAAGACAATCTCAACAATTATAGTAGGTCTAACGCTCAATGACAGCAATTGCAACACATGTAGCAGGGAATCCTAGCAATTGCTACTCATCTAATACTTAAACCTAGAAATTGCAGCAAGTCCAATAGGTAATTCCACCAATTGAAGAACGTCTAGAATGCACTCCAACCAATGGTAGCATGTCCTAGCAATTGCAGCACGTGCAGCAAGCAATCCTAACAATTGCTACTCGTCTAGCAGTTGATCTTAAAAATTGTAGCAAATCCAACAGGCAATTCGAGCAATTGCAACACATCTAGAAGGCAATCCCAACAATCGCAGCAGGTCCAACATGCTATCCTAGTTATTGTAGCAAGTCTAGCAGGCAATTCGAACAATTTCAGCATGTCTAAAAAGCAATCCCAACAATTATGGCATTTCTAGCAGGCGATCCCAGCAATTGAAGCACATTTAGAAGGCAATCCTAGCAATTGCAGCATGTCCCAACAAGCACATGTAGCAAGTGATCTACCAATTGCTACTCATCTAGCAGCAAATCCTAGAAATTGTAGCATGTGTGGCAGGCAATCCCAGCAATTGAAGCACGTGTAGAATGGAATCCATGCAGTTGCAACACATCTAGCATGTAATTCCAGAAGGCAATCCTAGCAATTGTAGAACATTTAGTAGGAAATCCGAGCAATTGTGGTACATCTAGAAGACAATCCCAATAGTTACAACAGGTCCAGTAGGCAGTCACAATAATAGCAACACGTCCCAGCAATTACAACACATGTGGCAAGTAATCCTACAAATGGCTACTTGCCCAGTAGTTAATCCTCGAAATTGCAGCAAGTCCTGTATGCAATCCTACCAATTGAAGCACATCTAGAATGCAATCCCTACAGTTGGAACACGTCCATCATGCAATTCTAGAAGGCAATCCTAGCAAATGGAACACATCCATCATGCAATTCTAAAAGGCAATCTTACCAAATGCAACACATCCAGTTACCAATCTGAGCAATTATAGCACATCTAGATGACAATCGCAATGATTTCAGCAGGTTTAGTGAGACCAATCACAACAATTACAACACGTCCCAGCAATTGCAGCACATGCAACAATCAATCCTACCAATTGCTACTCATCTAGTTGTTAATCCCAAAAACTGTAGCATGTCTAGTAGGCGATCCCAGAAATTGCAGCATGTCTAGTAGGCAATTCTAGCAATTGCATCATATGTGGTAGGCAATCTACCAATTGCCAATCATCTAGCAGTAAATCCCAGAAATTGTAGCATGTTCAGCAAGCAATGCTAGCAATTAAAGAACCTCTAAAAGGCAATCCTTACAGCTGCAGCATGTCTTGCATGCAATTCTAGAAGGCAATCCTAGCAATTGTAGCAGATCCAATAGGCAATCTGAGCAATTGTAGCACATCTAAAAGACAATACCAACAATTACAGCAAGTCTAGTTGACAATCACAATAATTGCAACATATCCCAACAATTGCAGCACATGCAATAGGCAATCCTAGCAATTGCTACTTTTTAACTAGTAAATCTCATAAATTGCAACATGTTCAGCAGGCAATCCCAACAATTGCTGCACATCCTAGCAAATGCAGCAAGCATAGCAGGAAATCTACCAATTGTTGCTCGTCTAGCAGTTAATCCTAGAAATTGTAGCATATGCAGCAGGCAATCCTAGCAATTGCAGCAAGGCTAGAAGGCAATTCCTGCAATTGCAGCATGTCCACCATGCAATTCCAGAAGGCAATGCTAGCAATTGCAACACATCTAGGAAGCAATCTAAGCAATTATAGCATGTCTAGAAGACAATCTCAACAATTATAGTAGGTCTAACGATCAATGACAGCAATTGCAACACGTCCCAGCAATTGCAACACATGTAGCAGGGAATCGTAGCAATTGCTACTCATCTAATAGTTAATCCTAGAAATTGCAGCAAGTCCACTAGGTAATTCCACCAATTGAAGAACGTCTAGAACGCACTCCAACCAATGGTAGCATGTCCTAGCAATTGCAGCACGTGCAGCAAGCAATCCTAACAATTGCTACTCGTCTAGCAATTGATCTTAAAAATTGTAGCAAGTCCAACATGCAATTCGAGCAATTGCAACACATCTAGAAGGCAATCCCAATAATCGCAGCAGGTCCAACATGCTATCCTAGTTATTGTAGCAAGTCTAGCAGGCAATCTTAGTAAATACAGTAAGTCCAACAGGCAATTCGAACAATTTCAGCATGTCTAAAAAGCAATCCCAACAATTATGGCATTTCTAGCAGGCGATCCCAGCAATTGAAGCACATTTAGAAGGCAATCCTACCAATTGCAGCATGTCCCAACAAGCACTTGTAGCAAGTGATCTACCAATTGCTACTCGTCTAGCAGCAAATCCTAGAAATTGTAGCATGTGTGGCAGGCAATCCCAGCAATTGAAGCACGTGTAGAATGGAATCCCTGCAGTTGCAACACATCTAGCTTGTAATTCCAGAAGGCAATCCTAGCAATTGTGGAAAGTTTAGCAGGAAATCCGAGCAATTGTGGCACATCTAGAAGACAATCCCTATGGTTGCAATAGGTCCAGCAGGCAATCACAATAATAGCAACACGTCCCAGCAATTACAACACATGTGGCAAGTAATCCTACAAATTGCTACTTGCCCAGTAGTTAACCCTCGAAATTGCAGCAAGTCCTGTATGCAATCCTACCAATTGAAGCACGTCTAGAATGCAATCCCTCCAGTTGCAACACGTCCATCATGCAATTCTTGAAGGCAATCCTAGCAAATGCAACACATCCATCATGCAATTCCAGAAGGTAATCCTAGCAAATTCAACGCATCCAGTTACCAATTTCAGCAATTATAGCACATCTAGATGACAATCTCAACGATTTCAGTAGGTTTAGTGACCAATCACAACAATTACAACACGTCCCAGCAATTGCAGCACATGCAACAAGCAATCCTACCAATTGCTACTCATCTAGTAGTTAATCCCAAAAATTGTAGCATGTCTAGCAGGCGATCCCAAAAATTGCAGCATGTCTAGTAGGCAATCCTAGAAATTGCATCATGTGTTGTAGGCAATCTACCAATTGCCAATCATCTAGCAGAAAATCCTAGAAATTGTAGCATGTCCAGCAAGCAATCCTAGCAATTAAAGAACCTCTAAAAGGCAATCCTTATAGCTGCAGCATGTCCAGCATGCAATTCTAGAAGGCAATCCTAGCAATTGTAGCAGATCCAATAGGCAATCTAAGCAATTGTAGCACATCTAGAAGACAATTCCAACAATTGCAGCAAGTTTAGTTGACAATCACAATAATTGCAACATATCCCAACAATTGCAGCACATGCAACAAGCAATCCTAGCAATCGCTACTTGTTAAGTAGTAAATCTCATAAATTGCAACATGTTCAGCAGGCAATCCCAACAATTGCTGCACATTCTACCAAATGCAGCAAATGCAGCAAGCATAGCAGGAAATCTACCAATTGTTGCTCGTCTAGCAGTTAATCCTAGAAATTGTAGCATATGCAGCAGGCAATCCTATCATTTGCAGCAAGTCTAGAAGGCAATTCCTGCAATTGCAGCGTGTCCACCATGCAATTCCAGAAGACAATGCTAGCAATTGCAACACATCTAGGAAGCAATCTAAGCAATAATAGCTTGTCTACAAGACAATCTCAACAATTATAGTAGGTCTAACGATCAATGACAGCAATTGCAACACGTCCTAGCAATTGCAACACATGTAGCAAGGAATCGTAGCAATTGCTACTCATCTAATAGTTAATCCTAGAAATTGCAGCAAGTCCAATAGGTAATTCCACCAATTGAAGAACGTCTAGAATGCACTCCAACCAATGGTAGCATGTCCTAGCAATTGCAGCACATGTAGCAAGCAATCCTAACAATTGCTACTCATCTAGCAGTTGACCTTAAAAATTGTAGCAAGTCCAACAGGCAATTCGAGCAATTGCAACACATCTAGAAGGCAATCCCAACAATCGGCAGCAGGTCCAACATGCTATCCTAGTTATTGTAGCAAGTCTAGCAGGCAATCTTAGTAAATACAGTAAGTCCAACAAGCACTTTAAACAATTTCAGTATGTCTAAAAAGCAATCCCAACAATTATAGCATTTCTAGCAGGCGATCACAGCAATTGAAGCACATTTAGAGGGCAATCCTAGCAATTACAGCATGTCCCAACAAGCACATGTAGCAAGTGATCTACCAATTGCTACTCGTCTAACAGTAAATCCTAGAAATTGTAGCATGTGTGGCAGGCAATCCCAGCAATTGAAGCACGTGTAGAATGGAATCCCTGTAGTTGCAACACATCTAGCATGTAATTCCAGAAGGCAATCCTAGCAATTGTAGAACATTTAGCAGGAAATCCGAGCAATTGTGGTACATCTAGAAGACAATCCCAATAGTTACAACAGGTCCAGCAGGCAGTCACAATAATAGCAACACGTCCCAGCAATTACAACACATGTGGCAAGTAATCCTACAAATTGCTACTTGCCCAGTAGTTAATCCTAGAAATTGCAGCAAGTCATTTATGCAATCCTACCAATTGAAGCACATCTAGAATGCAATCCCTACAGTTGGAACATGTCCATCATGCAATTCTAGAAGGCAATACTAGCAAATGGAACACATCCATCATGCTATTCTAGAAGGCAATCCTAGCAAATGCAACACATCCAGTTACCAATCTTAGCAATTATAGCACATCTAGATGACAATCTCAATGATTTCAGCAGGTTTAGTGACCAATCACAACAATTACAACACGTCCCAGCAATTGCAGCACATGCAATAATCAATCCTACCAATTGCTACTCATCTAGTTGTTAATCCCAAAAACTGTAGCATGTCTAGTAGGCGATCCCAGAAATTGCAGCATGTCTAGTAGGAAATTCTAGCAATTGCATCATATGTGGTAGGCAATCTACCAATTGCCAATCATCTAGCAGTAAATCCTAGAAATTGTAAGCAAGCAATCCTAGCAATTAAAGAACTTCTAAAAGGCAATCCTTACAGCTGCAGCATGTCTAGCATGTAATTCTAGAAGGCAATCCTAGCAATTGTAGCAGATCCAATAGGCAATCTGAGCAATTGTAGCACATCTAAAAGACAATACCAACAATTACAGCAAGTCTAGTTAACAATCACAATAATTGCAACATATCCCAACAATTGCAGCACATGCAACAGGCAATCCTAGCAATTGCTACTTGTTAAGTAGTAAATCTCATAAAATGCAACATATTCAGCAGGCAATCCCAACAATTGCTGCACATCCTAGCAAATGCAGCTAGCATAGCAGGAAATCTACCAATTGTTGCTCGTCTAGCAGTTAATCCTAGAAATTGTAGCATATGCAGCACGTCTAGAAGGCAATTCCTGCAATTGCAGCATGTCCACCATGCAATTCCAGAAGGCAATGCTAGCAATTGCAACACATCTAGGAAGCAATCTAAGCAATTATAGCATGTCTAGAAGACAATCTCCACAATTATAGTAGGTCTAACGATCAATGACAGCAATTGCAACACGTCCCAGCAATTGCAACACATGTAGCAGGGAATCCTAGCAATTGCTACTCATCTAATAGTTAATCCGAGAAATTGCAGCAAGTCCAATAGGTAATTCCACCAATTGAAGAACGTCTAGAACGCACTCCAACCAATGGTAGCATGTCCTAGCAATTGCAGCACATGCAGCAAGCAATCCTAACAATTGCTACTCGTCTAGCAGTTGATCTTAAAAATTGTAGCAAGTCCAACAGGCAATTCGAGCAATTGCAACACATCTAGAAGGCAATCCCAACAATTGCAGCATGTCCAACATGCTATCCTAGTTATTGTAGCAAGTCTAGCAGGCAATCTTAGTAAATACAATAAGTCCAACAGGCAATTCGAACAATTTCAGCATGTTTAAAATGCAATCCCAACAATTATGGCATTTCTAGCAGGCGATCCCAGCAATTGAAGCACATTTAGAAAGCAATCCTAGCAATTGCAGCATGTCCCAACAAGCACATGTAGCAAGTGATCTACCAATTGCTACTCGTCTAGGAGTAAATCCTAGAAATTGTAGCATGTGTGGCAGGCAATCCCAGCAATTGAAGCACGTGTAGAATGGAATCCCTACAGTTGCAACACATCTATCATGTAATTCCAGAAGGCAATCCTAGCAATTGTGGAATGTTTAGCAAGAAATTCGAGCAATTGTGGCACATCTAGAAGACAATCCCTATAGTTGCAACAGGTCGAGCAAGCAATGACAATATAACAACACGTCCCAGCAATTACAACACATGTGGCAAGTAATCCTACAAATTGCTACTTGCCCAGTAGTTAATCCTCGAAATTGCAGCAAGTCCTGTATGCAATCCTACCAATTGAAGCACGTCTAGAACGCAATCCCTCCAGCTGCAACACGTCCATCATGCAATTCTAGAAGGCAATCCTAGCAAATGCAACACATCCATCATGCAATTCCAGAAGGCAATCCTAGCAAATGCAACGCATGCAGTGACCAATTTGAGCAATTATAGCACATCTAGATGACAATCTCAACGATTTCAGTAGGTTTAGTGACCAATCACAACAATTACAACACGTCCCAACAATTGCAGCACATGCAACAAGCAATCCTACCAATTGCTACTCATCTAGTAGTTAATCCCAAAAATTGTAGCATGTCGAGCAAGCAATCCCAGAAATTGCAGCATGTCTAGAAGGCAATCCTAGCAATTGCATCATATGTAGTAGGCAATCTGCCAATTTCCAATCATCTAGCAGTAAATCCTAGAAATTGTAGCATGTTCAGCAAGCAATCCTAGCAATTAAAGAACCTCTAAAAGGCAATCCTTATAGCTGCAGCATGTCCAACATGCAATTCTAGAAGGCAATCCTAGCAATTGTAGCAGATCCTATAGGCAATCTGAGCAATTGTAGCAGATCTAGAAGACAATTCCAACAATTGCAGCAAGTTTAGTTGACAATCACAATAATTGCAACATATCACAACAATTGCAGCACATGCAACAGGCAATCCTAGCAATTGCTACTTGTTAAGTAGTAAATCTCATAAATTGCAACATGTTCAGCAGGCAATCCCAACAATTGCTGCACATCCTAGCAAATGCAGCAAGCATAGCAGGAAATCTACCAATTGTTGCTCGTCTAGCAGTTAATCCTAGAAATTGTAGCATATGCAGTAGGCAATCCTAGCAATTGCAGCACGTGTAAAAGGCAATTCCTGCATGTAGAATTTAGAGAAAAGAATTGTGATCTTTTTCTTCTTATTCTTGTACCAAGATTACACAGCTATTTATAGGACTCCTATGAATACTAATTAGGAAAAACAGATCTGTACAATACTACTATAATCCCACAAATCAAGGGATACTAAGAAATCATTTCCTAATTAATTATTTACAGCTATTTCCTAATAATTAGGACCCACAAAATCGGGAATGAATATTCCTAATAATCACATCCTAAAAATCAGGATAATTCAACACTCCCCCTCAAGCTGAGGAATAGATGTCTTCCATTCCCAGCTTGGAGATTATTTTATGAAAGATCCCGCCATTAAGTCCTTTGGTTAGTACATCAGCTAGTTGATCTCTGGAAGGTATGTAGGACATGCAGATCAACCCCTCTTCTACCTTTTCTTTGATGAAATGCCTGTCAATTTCAATATGCTTCGTCCTATCATGTTGTACGGGATTATGAGCAATATTAATTGCTGATTTATTGTCACAATACAGCTTCATAGGGCCCTCCCACTTGATTTTCAAGTCTTCTAGGATGATTTTAAGCCATAATAGCTCACATATTCCTTGGGCCATTGCTCGAAATTCTGATTCAACACTTGATCTTGCAACTACATTTTTTTTTTTACTCTGCCAAGTTACTAAATTTCTGCCAAGAAAAGTGCAATAACCAGATGTTGACCTTCTATCCACCATGGATCCTGCATAGTCAGCATCGGTATAAGCTTGCAGGACCAATTCTTGATTTCTCCTGAATAGGACTCCTTTTCTTGGACTTCCTTTTAAATAATGTAGCACTCAATTGACAGCTTGTAAGTGTGATTCTCTTGGGTCATGCATAAATTGACTAATCACACTTACTGAATAGGCAATATCAGGCCTAGTATGAGCCAAATAGATGAGTTTCCTGACCAATTTTTGATACATTTCTCGATCTACAGTAGGTTCTTCCTTTGCATCCCCAAGCTTTTTATTAGGCTCAATAGGTGTGGCTACTGGTTTACAGCCAAGTTTTCCAGTTTCCCTCAAGAGATCAATCACATACTTCTGTTGTGAGACAAAAATTCCTTGTTTAGAGTAAGAAACTTCAATGCCAAGAAAGTATTTGAGTCTTCCTAGCTCTTTTATTTCAAACTCTTTAATCAAACACTGCTTTAGCCGCTGTTTCTCCTCATCATCGTCACCTGTGACTATAATATCATCAACGTACACTAGGAGTGCTGTCACCCTCCCTTTTGCTGAATGCTTAATGAAAAGGGTATGATCACCTTGGCTTTGTTTGTAGCCTGAAGCTTTCATAACTTTGGAAAATCTCCCAAACCAAGCTCTAGGTGATTGCTTGAGCCTATATAGTGCTTTCCATAATCTACATGCTTTACTTGTTGTCTTTTCTCCTTCAAATCCCGGTGGAATACTCATGTAAATCTCCTCTTTTAGGTCTCCATGTAAGAATGCATTCTTCACATCATACTGTTGAAGTTTCCAATTAAAATGAGTTGCCAAAGAGAGTAAAATCCTCACCATGTTCATCTTTGCCACCGGAGCAAATGTCTCCTGATAATCTACTCCATAAGTTTGAGTATAACCCTTTGCCACCAATCGTGCTTTATATATTTCAAGAGAACCATCAGCTTTATATTTCAAGGTAAAAACCCATTTGCAGCCCACAAGATTCTTTCCCTTAGGTTTTTCGACAATCTCCCAAGTCTGGTTTTTTTCTAGTGCATCCATTTCTTCTCTCATTGCATTCCTCCATTCTTCTTTAGACAATGCCTCAGATAAAGTACTTGGAATAGAAAAGGTGTTTAGACTCACAATGAAATTTTTATGAGATGGAGATAAGTGGTCAAATGACACATAATGAGATAGTGGATATAAGGGTCGCTTTGTGCACTCTCTAGTACCTTTTCTAACAGCAATGGGAAGATGTAAGTCATTTTCTGGCATATCAATTGATTGTTTATGCAAAGGAGAGTTGGAACTTACCGGAAATTCATTTGCAAAACCCAGATGAAAATCTTGAACTTGTGTTTGGTCTGGAATTGCTGTCTTTCTTGAGTATACCTGAGAAAATCTCATAGAGTCATGAATATGGGGAGATATGGAAGTGGATTCTTGTTCTGGAATAGGGTCAATTGTAGAGGGTGAGTCTAGGATTGAAGTGGCACGAACTGATTCATGAGGGGCCTGCTGATCAGAGTTAAAGGTTGATTGGTCAGAAGTTGATTGATCAGGGATTGGTTGATCATAAGTGGGAATTTGGATTGGAAGATTATTAGGAGGTAAGTCAAGATTAAGGTTATCAACTAATGACTTCTCCCCTTGAAGATAAGACTGTGGGAAGTAAGGTTTATTTTCTACAAATGTGACATTGACTGATATATAGGTCTTTCGAGAAGGAGGGATGATAACATTTATATCCTTTTTTTTGTAGAGGAGTAACCAAGAAAGACACACTTGATTGCTCTAGGATCTAGTTTTCCCCCCTTTGCTGATTATGAACATGTACAAATGAGGTGCACCCAAAGATTCTTGGTATAAGATTATTTGTTGTCCTAAAATGGGGATAAAAGCTAGAAAGAACTGTCATAGGAGTTTTGAAATCTAATACTCTTGATGGCAATCTATTAATCATATATGTAGACGTAAGGACAGCTTCCCCCCAATAAGACTTAGGGACATTTCCATGAAACAACAATGCTCGAGTAGTGTTGAGCAAATGACCATTTTTTCTTTCAGCCACCCCATTTTGTTGTGGGGTGTTTACACAAGATGACTCATGAATGATCCCTTCCTTTTGGAAGTAGGTTGACAAGATCTAATTAAAGTAATCTTTAGCATTATCCGATCTAAAGTTCTTAATTTTAACTCCAAATTGATTTTGAATCATAGAATTAAAATTATGAATAATACTACTTACATCATATTTGTGTTTGAGTAAAAATATCCATGTGACCCTAGTGCAATCATTGATTAGAGAAACAAACCATCGAGCCCCTGAGATATTTGGAATTGTGGAGGGTCCCCAAATATCACTGTGAATCAAATCAAAAGGATGAGAACTTCTTTTATTGTTTATAGGAAAAGATACACGAGTGTGCTTAGCAAATTCACAAGTATCACATTGGAATTGACTCATATCTAATCCTTTAAACAAAGAAGGAAACATGATATTTAAGACACGAAAAGATGGATGACCAAAACGAAAATGATAAAGCCAAATGACTTCCTTATTTGAAGCACTAAGAAATGATAATGGTGAATTGTTCATGACTTTCTTTGAAATCCTTGGCATCTCAAGTAGTACAGCCCATTCCTTTCCTTAGCAAGTCCAATTTTCCTCTCCGAATCCTGTTCCTGAAAAATACAGTAGGTAGGGTAAAACATTGCATAACATTTGAGGTCATTGGTGAGCTTTTTTATGGAAATTAGGTTGGCTGATAGTTTCGGCACATGGAGAACATCTTTTAGAATGAGAATAGGTGTAATATAGATATCACCAACCCTTGCAACAGTAGCCATAAAACCATCTGCCACCACTATTTTCCTATTGCTTGGACATGGAGTATAGGTAATAAAAAAATGTGTAGTATGAGTCATGTGATCAGTGGCACCTGAGTTTATTATCCAAGTTTCACTTGAAAGTTTTTCTGAGGCATTTAGACTAAAAGAGAATGGAGACTTACCTGAGAGTGCTAAGGAACACACGCTAGAGGGTTTATCCAGAGACCCTAAAAGCCCTTTAATTTTTTCTATTTCTTCACTGCTGAAGGATTCTTTCACCTGTCCTTCATTGTGATTGATTTGCTGGCTGGTGTGATCAATTAGATTAGCTTGGGGCCTTGGCTGTCCTCCTTTGTTGCCCCACTCTCGGCTCGAGGTTGCTGGTTTCCCATTCAACTTCCAGCAACTTTCCTTTGTATGCCTTGGCTTCTTACAGTAGGTACACCATAAATTGTCTCGATTATCCCTCCATGTAGGCCTCGAAGCATCCGCCCTTCCTCTTTCTTGTGTTAACACGTTGCGAGTTACTAATGCTGAGCCTTCCACAGCTTGAGGTTCTAGCATTATTCCCCTCTGACTTTCTTCTGCACGGATTAGAGAGATTGTCTCTTCTAGAGAAGGAATTTCTTCCTTTCCAAGTATTTGAATCCTAATCTGGTCAAATTCAGAATTAAGACCCGCCAAGAAATCACATACTCGATCTTTTTCAATGAAGGTTTTTAGAGTTGCAGCATCATCCGCACACTTCATCTCAAATACTCGATAATGATCGAGTTCTTGCCATAGATTTTGAAGGCAATTGGCATATTCCATCACCGTTTTGCTCCCTTGTTTTATTGCACTTGTCTTTATCTTGATTTCATATACTTGTGCTGCATCTCGAGCCTTTGAATAAGTCCTGCGAATAGAATCCCAAATCTCCTTTGCAGTTTTGAGAAACATACATGTATCACTTATGGCTGGATCCATTGAATCCCAAAGCCATGACATGATCATTGAATCTGCCTCATCCCATGTGTTGAATGTGGGATTTTCTGGTGTTGGACCTGTTCCGAGAAGATGACTGAGTCTTCCTTTACCTTTCAAATAGGTCTTGATGAATTGAGACCATTTGAGATAATTCTTTTCATTCAACCTATAAGTTGCTCTCACATTTTGTAGATCTTCGGTCATATGGTTGGCGTTGGGGTTCTCATTTTGACCCGAAGTATCTCCAATCAGTTTTGTCATGGACACAGTAATTCTAGGTATAAAGAACGTACTTGGAAAGGAAAGGCAAAAATTGGGACAAGTTAAAAAAGTGAAGAGAGAAAAATATAGCTAAAGAGAACACAGAGAGAAAAATATAGCTAAAGAGAACACAATAATGACAGTTGCAATCAGATAATGAATGACAAAGACAAACCCAGCAATGAAGGCTGTGATTGGAAGATTATCGCATCAATGAAAGATGCACTACAACCCTAACCCAAAAAAATGAGCCTATAGCTCTGATACCATGTAGAATTTAGAGAAAAGAATTGTGATCTTTTTCTTCTTATTCTTGTACCAAGATTACACAGCTATTTATAGGACTCCTACGAATACTAATTAGGAAAAACAGATCTGTACAATACTACTATAATCCCACAAATCAAGGGATACTAAGAAATCATTTCCTAATTAATTATTTACAGCTATTTCCTAATAATTAGGACCCACAAAATCAGGAATGAATATTCCTAATAATCACATCCTAAAAATCAGGATAATTCAACACTGCAATTGCAGTATGTCCACCATGCAATTCCAGAAGGCAATGCTAGCAATTGCAACACATCTAGGAAGCAATCTAAGTAATTATAGCATGTCTAGAAGACAATCTCAACAATTATAGTAGGTCTAACTATCAATGACAGCAATTGCAACACGTCCCAGCAATTGCAACACATGTAGCAGGGAATCCTAGCAATTGCTACTCATCTAATAGTTAATCCTAGAAATTGCAGCATCCTAACAATTGCTACTCGTCTAGCAGTTGATCTTAAAAATTGTAGCAAGTCCAACAGGCAATTTGAGCAATTGCAACACATCTAGAAGGCAATCCTAACAATCGCAGTAGGTCCAACATGCTATCCTAGTTATTGTAGCAAGTCTAGCAGGCAATCTTAGTAAATACAGTAAGTCCAACAGGCAATTCGAACTCTCCGTAGCGTGTTACACAGGTTGTCTTGGCTCATCACATTGTGCTTGCGAACCTAGTAGTAACCCGATCACAAATCCAGCTTGGTGAAGTACCTTAACTTCCCGAGTTGGTCAAAAAGATCAGCTATCAAGGGGATTGGATACTTGTTCTTGATAGTGACCTTGTTCAAGGCTCAGTAGTCGATACACATGTGAAGCGATCCGTCCTTCTTTCGGAAGAAGACTAGGGCATCGAATGGGGCTTTCAAAGGTTGAATGTAGCATCCTAGCAATTGCAAAAAGTCACATAGGTAATTCAAGCAATTGCAACATGTTTGGATGGCAATCCCAACAATTGCAATAATTCTAGTATGCAATCCCAGCAATTGTAGCACGTCTAGAAGGCAATGCTAGCAAATGCAGTATGTCCAAAAGGCAATCCCATCAATTACAGCATGTCCAGAACATTATCTCAGCAATTGCAACATGTCTGGAAGGCAATTTAAGCAATTTTAGCACATCCAGAAGGCAATCCTAGCAATTGCAACAAGTCACATAGGTAATTCAAGCAATTGTTGCAAGTTTAGATGGCAATCCCAAGAATTGCAACAAGTCAAGTAGGCAATCCCAACAATTATAGCACGTTTAAAAGGCAATGTTGACAAATGCAACATGTCCAAAAGGCAATCTTATCAATTACTGCATGTCCAGAATACAATCCCAACAATTGGAACACGTCTAGAAGTCAATTTAGACAATTGTAGCTCGTTCAGAAGACAATCCCAGCAATTATAGCATCTCTAAAAGGCAATGCCAATAATTGAAGCAAGTCCAAAATGTAATCCCAACAATCACAGCACGTCCATTAGGCAATTGTAGCACGACCAGAAGTCAATCCCAACAATTACAGCAAGTCAAGTAGGTAATTCAAGCAATTACAGCATGTTTAGGTGGCAATCTCAACAATTGCAACAAGTCTAGCAGGCAATCCTAGCAATTGGTGCACATCTAGAAGGCAATGCCTGCAAGTGTAACATGTCCAAAAGGCAATCTCATCAATTGCAACTTTTCTAGAACTCAATCATTGCAATTGCATCACGTCTGGAAGGCAATTTAAACACTTGTAGCACGTCCAAAAGACAATCCACGCAATTGCAACAAGTCAAGAAGGTAATTCAAGTAATTGTAGCAAGTCTCGCAAGCAATCCCTACAATTGTAGCATGTCTAAAAGGTAATTCAAGTAATTGCAGCATGCTCCGCAACCAATCCCAGCAATTGCAACAAGTTTGACAAGTAATGCCAGTAATTACAGCACATCTAGAAGGCAATGCTAGCAATTGTAGTAAGTCCAGCAGGCAATCCTAGTAAATTACAACACATTCAGCAAACAATCGTAGCAATTGCAACAAGTCCAATAGGAAATTCAAGCAATCCTAGCTATTGCAGCAAGCCCAACAGGCAATGCCAGCAATTGCAACACGTCCAATAGGCAATTGTAGCAATTGCAACATGTCCAGCAGGCAATCGCAGCATTTGTAGGAAGTCCAACATGAAATTCAAGGAATTGTAGCATGTCAAGATGGCAATCCCAACAATTGCAAAAGGTCCAGCAAGCAATCCCAGCAACTACAGCACGTCTAAAAGGCAATGCCGGGAATTGCAGCACGTCCAGAGGGCAATCCCATCAATTGCAACATGTCAAGAAGGCAATTCCAGCAATTGCAGCACGTCAAGAAGGTACTTCAATCAATTGCCACATGCCCAACAAGAAATCCTAGCAATTGTAGTAAGTCCAATAGGAAATCTCAACAAATACAGCATGTCTAGATGGCAATGCCTGCAATTGAAGTATGTCCTACAAACAATCCCAACAATTGCAGCACGTCTGACAAGCAATTCCAAAAATTGCAGCATGTTCAACAAGCAATTCAAGGAATTGCAGCACATTTAGATGGCAATCCTAACAATTATAGCATGTCCAGCAGACAATCACAATAATTGCAGCATGTCTAGATGGCAATGTTGACAATTGCAGCCCATTCTTAGGCAATCCCATCAATTGCAGCACATCAAGAACACAATCCCAGCAATTGCAGCATGTCAAGAAGGTACTTCAAACAATTACAGCATGTCCAGCAAGTAATACCGGCAATTGTAGTAAGTCCGATAGGCAATCCTAGAAATTATAGCACATCTAGAAGGCCATGCCTACAATTGCAGTATGTCCTGCAAACAATCCCAGCAATTGCAGTACGTGCAACAAGCAATTCCAGAAATTGTAGCATGTCCAACAAGCAATTGCAGCATGTTTTGATGGCAATCCTAGCAATTGTAGCATGTCTAGAAGGCAATGTCAGCAAACACAGTATGTTAAGAAAGCAATTCCATCAATTGTAGCATGTCCAGAATGTAATCCCAACAATTGCAGCACATTGAGAAGGCAATCCCATTAATTGTACTATGTCCAAAAGGCAATCCTAGCAATTGCAGCCCGTCCGAAAGGCAATTAAAGCAATTGTAGCACATCCAGAAGGCAATCCCATTAATTGCAGTATATCTAGTAGGCAATTCCAGTGATTGCAGCACATCTAGAAGGCAATTAAAGCAATTATAGCACGTCCAAAAGAAAATCCCAGTAATTGCAGGAAGTCATGAAGGTAATTTAAACAATTGCAGCATGTCTAGCAAGCAATCCCAGCAATGGTAGCAAGTCTGATAGGCAATCCCAGCAATTATAGCACGTCTAGAAGGTAATGCGTAAAATTGTAATAGTCTTGCAAGCAATCCCAACAATGGCAACACATCCAACAGGCAACCCCAATAATTGTAGCAAGTCTAGCAAGCAATTCAAGCACTTGCAGCACATTTATATCACAATCCTAACAATTGCAGCAAGTCCAGCAGGCAATTCCAGCAATTACGGCATGTCTAGAAGGCAATGCCGACATTTGCAACACATCCAAAACGTAATCCCATTAATTACAACATGTCCAAAACACAATCCTAGCAATTGCAGCACATCTAGAAGGCAATTTAAGCAATTGTAGCATGTCCAGAAGGTAATCTCAACAATTGCAACATGTCACATAGGTAATTCAAGCAATTGCAGCATGTTTAGATGGCAATCCCAACAATTGCAGCAAGTCCAGCAGGCAATCCCAGTAATTGTAGCATGTATAGATGGCAATGCTTGCAAATGTAGTATGTCTAGAAGGCAATCCCATCAATTGCAGCATGTCCAGAATGCAATCCCAGTAATTGCAGTGCGTACAAAAGGCAATTTAAGTGATTGTAGCACATCCAGAAGGCAATCCCTATAATTGCAGCACATCCAACATACAATCCTAGCAATTGGAATAGGTGTAGCAGGCAATTCAAGCAATTTCACCACGTCTAGATGGCAATCTGAATAATCGCATTAGATCCAGCTGGCAATCCTAGCAATTGCAGTGCATGTAGAAGGCAATCCCATCAATTGCAACATATCTAGAAGGAAATCCCAGTAATTGTAGAAAGTGAAGTAGTTAATTCAAGCAATTGCAGCACATTTAGATGACAATCCGAACAATTGCAGCATGTCCAAAACACAATCCCAGCAAGTGGAGCACGTTCAGAAGGCAATTTTAGTAATTGCACCAAGTCTTGTAGGCAATCCCAGTAATTACAGCAAGTCAAGAAGTTAATTCAAGCAATTGCAGCACGTTTAGATGACAATCCCAACAATTGTAGATAGTGCAACAAGCAATCCCAGCAATTGTAGTATGTCTAGAATGTAATGCCAAAAAAATGCAGCATATCCAAAAGGTAGTCCCAACAATTGTAGCACATGTAACAGGCAATCCCAGCAATTGCAGCATGTCCAGCAACCATTTCAAGCAATTGCAGTCCATTTAGATGGCAGTCCCAACAATTTTAGTAAGTCCAACAGGCAACGCCAGCAATTGCAACACGTCTAGAAGGCAATGCCAGCAAATGCAACCCACCCAGAAGGCAATCCCATCAATTAAATCATGTGTAGAACACAATCCTAGCAATTGCAGCACATCTGGAAGGCAATTTAGGTGATTGTAGCACGTCCAGAAGGCAATCCCTGAAATTGCAGCTCCTTCAGCAAGCAATCCCAACAATTGCAGCACGTCCAGCAAGCGATCCCAACAATTGTAGCAAGTGAAATAGGCAAGTCAAGTAATTGCACCACGTCTAGATGGCAATGTGATCGCATTAGATCCAGCTGGCAATCCCAGCAATTGTAGCACTCATAGAAGGCAATCCCAACAGTTGCTCATGTTTAGAAGGCAATCCTAGCAATTGCAGCAAGTCAAGTAGTTAATTCAAGCAATTACAGCACATTTAGATGGCAATCCCAACAATTACAGCAAGTCAAGAAGGTAATTCAAGCAATTGTAGCACATTTATAAGGCAATGCCGACAATTGTAGCATGTCTAGAAGGCAATCCCATTAATTTTAGCATGTCCAAAAGGTAATCCCAGCAATTGCAGCCCATCTGAAAGGCAATTGAAGCATTTGTAGCACGTCCAGAAGGCAATCCCAACAATTTCATCAAGTCAAGAAAGTACTTCAAGCAATTGCAATATGTCCAGCAAGCAATCCCAACAATTGCAGCTAGTTCAATAAGCAATCCCAGTAATTACAGGATGTTTAAAAGGTAATGCCTCCAATTGTAGTACGTCCTGCAAGCAATCCAAACAATTGCAGCATGTCCATCAAGCTATTCAAGCAATTGCAGCACGTTTAGATGGCAATCCTAACAATTGCAGCAAATCTAATAGGCAATCCCAACAATTGCAGCACATCCAGAAGGCAATGTTGACAATTGAAGCACATCTAGAAGGCAATCTCATCAATTGTAGCATGTCCAGAATGCAATCCTAGCAATTGCAGCACATCTAGAAGGCAATTTAAGCAATTGTAGCACGTCCAAAAGGCAATCACAGCAATTGCAACAAGTCACGTAGGTGATTTAAGCAATTGCTGCATGTGTAAATGGCAATCCCAATAATTGCAGCAAGTCCAACAGGCAATCCCATCAATTGCAGCATGTTTAAAACACAATCCCTGCAATTGCAGCACTCCCCGAAGGCAATTTAAGTAATTGTAGCACATCCAGAAGGCAATCCCTCTAATTGTAGCATAGCCAGCAAGCAATCCTAGCAATTGTAGCATGTCAAGTAGGCAATCCCAGCCATTGAAATAGGCAATACAAGCAATTGTACCACGTCTAGATGACAATCTGAACAATCGCATTAGATCTAGTTGGTAATCGTAGCAATTGCTGCATGTCTAGAAGGCAATTGTATCAATTGCAGCATGACTAGAAGGCAATCCCAACAATTGCAGCATGTCAAGTAGGTAATTTAAGGAATTGCAGCACGTTTAGATGGCAATCCCACCAATTGCAACAAGTCCAGCAAGCAATCCTAACTATTGTAACACGTGTAGAAGGCAATGCCGACAAATGCAGCATGTCCATAAGGCAATCCTATCAATTGTAGTATGTCTATAACGCAATCACAGCAATTGCAGTATGCCCAAAACACAATCCAAGCTATTGCAGCGCTTTTGGAAGGCAATTTAAGCAATTGTAGCATGTCCAGAAGGTAATCCCAACAATTGCAACAAGTCAAGAAGGTAATTCAAGCAATTGTAGCACATCCCTCAACCAACCCCAACAATTGCAGCATGTCTCAAATGCAATGCTGACAATTGTAGCACATCCAAAAGGCAATCCAATCAATTGCAACATGTCCAGAATACAATCCAAACAATTGTAGCACATCTGGAAGGGAATTTAAGGAATTTTAATACATCCAAAGGGCAATCCTAGCAATTGTAACAAGTCATGTAGGTAATTCAAGGAATTGCAACACATTTAAATTGCAATCCCAACAACTAAAGCAAGTCCAGTAGGCAATCCCAACAATTGTAGGATGTCTAGAATGCAATGCTAGCAAAAGTAGCACGTCTAGAAAGCAATCCCATCTATTGCAGTATGACCAGAGCGCAATCCCAATAATAGCAACATGTCTTGAAGGCAATTTAAGTAATTGTAGCACATCTAGAAGGCAATCCCTATAATTGCAGCACGTCTGGCAAGCAATCCCAGCAATTGCGGCATGTCCAACAAGCAATCCCAGTAATTGCAACATGTCCAATGAGCAATGCCTACAATTGTTGTATGTCATGAAAGCAATCCCAACAATTGCAACACATTTAGATGGCAATCCTAACAATTGCAACATGTTCAGCAGGAAATCTTAGTAAATACAGTAAGTCCAACAGGCAATTCGAACAATTTCAGCATGTCTAAAAAGCAATCCCAACAATTATGGCATTTCTTGCAGGCGATCCCAGCAATTGAAGCACATTTAGAAGGCAATCCTAGCAATTGCAACATGTCCCAACAAGCACATCTAGCAAGTGATCTACCAATTGCTACTCGTCTAGCAGTAAATCCTAGAAATTGTAGCATGTGTGGCAGGCAATCCCAGCAATTGAAGCATGTGTCGAATGGAATCCATGCAGTTGCAACACATCTAGCATGTAATTCCAGAAGGCAATCCTAGCAATTGTGGAACATTTAGCAGGAAATCTGAGCAATTGTGGCACATCTAGAAGACAATCCCAATAGTTGCAACAAGTCCAGTAGGCAATCACAATAATAGCAACACGTCCCAGCAATTACAACACATGTGGTAAGTAATCCTACAAATTGCTACTTGCCCAGTAGTTAATCCTAGAAATTGCAGCAAGTCATGTATGCAATCCTACCAATTGAAGCACGTCTAGAATGCAATCCCTACAGTTGCAACACGTCCATCATGCAATTCTAGAAGGCAATCCTAGCAAATGCAACACATCCATCATGCAATTCCAGAAGGCAATCCTAGCAAATGCAACACATCTAGTTACCAATCTGAGCAATTATAGTACATCTAGATGACAATCTCAACGATTTCAGCGGGTTTAGTGACCAATCACAACAATTACAACACGTCCGAGCAATTGCAGCACATGCAACAAGCAATCCTACCAATTGCTACTCATCTAGTAGTTAATCCCAGAAATTGTAGCAAGTCTAGTAGGCAATCCCACCAATTGAAGCACGTCTAGAAGGCAATCCTTGTAATTGCAGCCTGTCCCAGCAATTGCAGCATATGCAATAGGTAATCCTAGCAATTGCTACTCGTCTAGCAGTTAATCTTACAAAATGCAAAAAATCTATCAGGAATTCAAGGGATTATAGCATATCTAAAAGGCAATCCTAACAATCGCAGTAGTTCCAGCATGTAAGTCTACCGGGAAATGTAGCAAGTCCAAGTCTAGGAGGGAATCCTAGAAATTGCAGCAAGGGCAGTAGCCAATTCGAACAATTGCAACATGTCTAGAAAGCAGTCCCAACAATTATTGCATGTCCAGTAGGCAATCCCAATAGTTGCAGCACGTGCAAAAGGCAATCTTAGCAATTACTGCTCATTCAGCAGTTAATCCCAAAAATTGTAGCAAGTCCAGCAAGAAATCCTAGCAATTGAAGCACGTCTTGAAGGAATTCCCAGCACTTGTAGCACATATAGCATGCAATCCTAGCAATTGCAGCATGTCTAGCAAGAAAGCCTAGAAATTGAAGCAAGTCTGGCAGGCAATCCCAACAATTATAGCATGTCTAGAAGGCAAGCCCAGTAATTGTAACATGTACAGCAGGCAATCCTAGCAATTACATCATATTTAGTAGGGCACTACGAGCAATTGCCAAACGACTAGAAGGCAATCCCAAAAATTGTTGCATGGGCAACATGCAATCCTAGAAATTTCTGCTCATCTAGCAGATAATGCCAACAATTGCAGCAAGTCCAATGGGCAATCCTAGCAATTGCAGTTCATCAAATAGGCAATCCTAGAAATTGCAATAAGTCTAGCAAGCAATTCAAGCAATAGCAACACATTTAGATGGCAATCTTGACAATTGCAGCAAGTCCAGTAGGAAATACCAGCAATTGCAGCAAGTTTAGAAGGCAATGTCAATAATTGCAGCATATCCAGAAGGCAGTCCCATTAATTGTAGCACGTCCAGAAGGCAATTAAACCAATTGTAGCACTTATAGAAGGCATTCCCAGCAAATGTAAGTCTAAAAGGCAATGTAAACAATTCCAGCATGTGCAGAAGGTGATCCCATTAATTGCAGCATGTCCAAAAGGCAATCACAGTAATTGCAGCACATTCAGAAGGCAATTAAAGCAATTGTAGCATGTTTAAAAGGCAATCCTAGCAATTGTAGCAAGTCAAGACGGTACTTCAAGCAATTGCAGCATGTCCAGCAAACAATCCCAACTATTGTAGCAAGCCCGATTGGCAATCCCAGCAATTACAGCACGTCTTGAAGGAAATGCCTGCAATTGCAGTATGTCGTGCAAGCAATCCTAACAATTGCAACAGTCAAATAGGCAATACTAGCAATTGTTGTAAGTCTAGCAAGCAATTCAAGCAATTGCAACACATTTAGATGGCAATCCCAACAATTGCAACAAGTCCAGTAGGAAATACCAACAATTGGAGCACGTTTAGAAGGCAATTCCAATCATTGCAACATGTCTAGAAGGCAATCCCATTAATTATAGCATGTCCAGAAGGCAATGCCAGCAATTGTAGTAAGTCCAGCAAGAAATTCAAGCAATTGCAATACATTTAGATGGCAATCCTAACAATTACAGCAAGTCCAATAGGAAATCCTAGTAATTGTCGTACGTCTAGAAGGCAATGTCGACAATTGTAGCATGTCTAGAAGGTATTTCAAGCAATTACAGCATGTCCAGCAAACAATCCCAATTATTGTAGCAAGCCTGATCGACAATTACAGCACGTCTTAAAGGCAATGCCTGCAATTGCAATATGTTGTGCATGCAATCCCAACAATTTTAGCTCGTCGAACGGGCAATCTTAGCAATTGTAGTAAGTCCAGCAAGCAATTCAAGCAATTGTAACACATTGAGATGGCAATCCTAACAATTGCAGCAAGTCCGACCGGAAATACCAGCAATTGCAGCACGTCTGGAAGGCAATACCGACAATTGTAGCATGTCCAGAAGACAATCCAATTAATTGCAACATGTGCATAAAGGCAATCCGAGCAATTGCCACAAGTCCAGTAAGTAATTCAAGCAGTTGCAACACATTTAGATGGCAATCCTAACAATTGCAGTAATCCAGTAGGAAATCTTAGCAATTGTAGCACATCTAGGAGGCAATGTCGACAATTGTAGCATGTCTAGAAGGCAATCCCATTAATTGTAGCATCTTTAGAAGGCAATCCTAGCAATTGTAGCACTTTTGGAAGGCAATTAAACCAATTGTAGCACTTACAAAAGGCATTCCCAGCAATTGCAGCAAGTCAAGAAGGTAATTCAAACAATTGTGGTAAGTCTAAAAGGCAATGTCGACAATTGCAGCATGTCCAGAAGACGATCCCATTAATTGCAACATGTCCAAAAGACAATCCCAGTAATTGCAGCACATTTCGAAGGCAATTAAAGCAATTGTAGCATGTCCAAAAGGCAATCCTTGCAATTGTAGCAATTCAAGAAGGTACTTCAAGCAATTACAGCATGTCGCAAACAGTCCCAACTAATGTAGCAAGCCTAATCAGCAATCCTAGCAATTACAACACATCTTGAAGGCAATGCCTACAATTGTAGTATGTCGTGCAAGTAATCCCAACAATTGCAGCCCATCGAACAGGCAATCCTAGTAATTGCAGTAAGTCCAGCAAGCAATTCAGGCAATTGCAGCACATTTAGATGGCAAGCCTAACTATTTTAGCAAGTCCAATAGGAAATACCAGTAATTGCAGCACGTCTAGAAGGCAATGCCGACAATTGCAGCATGTCCAGAAGGAAGTCCCAACAATTGTAGCATGTCTAGAAGGCCATGTCAACAATTGCAGCATGTCTAAAAGGCAATCCCATTAGTTGCACCATGTCCAGAAGGGCAATCCCAACAATTGCAGCATGTCCAGAATGCCATCCTAGCAATTGTAGCACATATGGAAGTCAATTAAACCAATTGTAGCACTTACAGAAGGCATTCCTAGCAATTGAAGCAAGTGAAGAAGGTAATTCAAATAATTGCAGAAAGTTTAAATGGCAATTTCGACAATTGCAGCATGTCCAGAAGGCAATCTCATTAATTGCAACATGTCCAAAAGGCAATCCCAGCAATTGTAGCATGTCCAGAAGGCAATTAAAGAAATTGTAGCACGTCCAGAAGGAAATCCTCCTAGCAATTGCAGCAAGTCAAGAAGGTACTTCAAGCAATTGCAGCATGTCTAGCAAATAATCCCAGCTATTGTAGTAAGCTCGATTGGCAATCCCAGCAATTACAGCATGTCAAGAAGGCAATGCTTGCAATTGCAGTATGTTGTGCAAGCAATCCCAACAATTACAGCACGTTGAATAGGCAATCCCTACAATTGCAGCAAGTCTAGCAAGCAATTCAGGCAATTGCAACACATTTAGATTGCAATCCTAAGAAATCAGCAAGTCCAACAAGAAATCCTAACAATTGCAACACGTGTAAAAGACAATGCCAACAATTGCAGCATGTCTAGAAGGTAATCCTAGCAATTGCAGCGTTCAAAAGGCAATTAAAGCAATTGTAGCATGTCTAGAAGGGAATCCTAACAATTGTAGCAAGTCAAGAAGGTACTTCAAGCAATTACAACATGTGCAACAAACAATTCCAGCTATTGTAGGAAGCCTAATTGGCAATCCTAGCTATTACAGAACATCTTGAAGGCAATGTCTGCAATTGTAGCACGTCAGGAAGGCAATTTAAGTAATTGTAGCACATCTAGAAGGAAAACCATAAAATTGTAGTACATCCAGCAAGAAATCCTAGCAATTGTAGCATGTCCAAGAGGCAATCCTAGCAATTGCAATGAGTGCAACAGGCAATTTAACCAATTGCACCACATCTAGACGGCAATCCAAACAATCGCATTAGATTCAACTGGCAATCCTAGTAATTGTAACATGTCTAAAGGACAATCCCATCAGTTGGAAAAGTTCTAGAAGGCAATTCCAGCAATTGCAATAAGTCAAGTAGTCAATTCAAGCAATTGCAGCACGTTTAGATGAGCAATCCAACCAATTACAGCAGGTCCAACAGGCAATCCCAGCAATTGCAGCAAGTTAAGAAGGTAATTCAAACAATTGTAGCACGTCCAATGGGCAATCCTAGCAATTACAGCAAGTCCGACAAACAATTCAAGCAATTGCAGCAAGTCCAGAAGGTACTACAAGAAATTGCAGCATGTCCATCTGATGTGTCCCATATCGATTCCTGAGGGGTATTTGGGCTGTTTATAAGGATTGGGTCAACCCTCCATTCTTGAGCTAGCTTTTGTGGTGGAGTTAGGGTTCAATTCCTTATCAAGGTGGTATCAGAGCCAAACCTTAGAGGGTCGGTGGGTGCATGTACAAAGGTTCCCTGCCATTGCATGTACAAAGGTTCCCTGCCATTGTGCCCGATCGCCGACGACTGAGGCGAGCACACACGTGCCGATCGCCGACTGAGGCAGCACGGGGACGTGCAGTTTAAAGGGGTCGGGAATGATGTGTCCCATATCGATTCCTGAGGGGTATTTGGGCTGTTTATAAGGATTGGGTCAACCCTCCATTCTTGAGCTAGCTTTTGTGGTGGAGTTAGGGTTCAATTCCTTATCACCATCAAACACTCCCAACTATTGCAGCAAGCTCGATCGACAATCCCAGCAATGATAGCATGTCTTCAAGGCAATCCTAGCAATTGAAAGATGTCTAAAAGGCAATATTGGCAAATGTAACATGTCTAAAAGGCAATCCTATCAATTGTTGCATGTTTGGAATCCAATTACAACAACTGCAACACATCTGGACGACAATTTAAGCAATTGTAGCACGTCTAGAAGAGAATCATAGCAATTGTAGCATGTCCGATAGGCAATCTTATCAATTATAGCATGTATGGAAGGAAATTAAACCAATTGTAGCAGTTACAAAAGGCATTCCCAGCAATTGCAGCAACTTAAGAAGGTAATTCAAACAATTGTAGCAAACCCGATTGGCAATCCTAGCAATGACAGCACGTCTTGAAGGCAATGCCTACAATTGCAGTATGTTGTGCAAGCAATCCCAATAATTGTAGCACGTCAAACAGGCAATCCTAGCAATAGTAGCAAGTCCAGCTAGCAATTCAAGCAATTGTAACACATTTAGATGGCAATCCTAATAATTGCAGCAAGTCCAGTAGGAAATCCTAGCAAGTCCAGAAGGCAATGCCAACAATTGTAGCAATTCCAAAAGGCAATCTCATTAATTGCAGCATGTCCAGTAGGCAATCCCAGCAATTGAAGCAAGTCTAGCAAGTAATACAAGCAATTGCAACAAATTTAGATGGCAATCCTAACAATTGCAGCAAGTCCAACAAGAAATCCTAGCAATTGCAGCACGTCTAGAAGGTAATACTGACAATTGCCACATATCTAGAAGGCAATCCCATTAATTGTAGCATGTCCATAAGGCAATCCCAACAATTGTAGCAAGTCCAGAAGGTAATTCAAGTAATTGTAGTAGGTTTTGATAGCAATGCCACCAATTATAGCAAGTACAGCAGGCAATCCTAGCAATTGTAGTGCGCCTAAAAGGCAATGTCAGCAAATGCAGCACATCCAGAAGGCAATCCTATCAATTGTAGATCCTAACAATTACAGCATGACCAGAAGGCAATTTAAGTAATTGTAGCATGTCTAGAAGGCAATCCCTGTAATTGGAGCACGTCCAACAAGCAATTTGAAGTTCCTGACTTCTCCCTAGGATCTACTAGTTTATGATACTAAGAAGGGGGGTGAATCAGTATCACCATAATTCGCAATTTGTAGGAAAGTGAACAACTTCAACCTCTTCTTAAAAGCGAACAAATTTAAATATTTTTGTTTGGGTCTTCGATAGGTTATGGGTTGGCTAATACTTTAGTTGCATTCACAACTTAATTCAAAACACAGAACATAAAGCAAATTAAGGACACACAAGATTTATGTGGTTCTATCAAAGTGGCGTACATCCACGGTGGTAGGGACTCTCCCTTACCAAGACTATCCACTATAATTGAGAATTCCAATTACAATGGATGTCTTAATCCTTTGCTCCTTTTACTATTGTAATTACTAAGCAAGTACAATACAAAAAGTGCCACTTACTGTGTCTACCCTTCTTCTAGCTTGTCTTGCCTCTGTTGAATTGAAAGGTTGCTCCACTGCCACTTAGAAGTTCACCGCAATGCTCTCTAACCTCTCTTAAAGAAATCTAGAAATACATTGAGTTCTTTCAATGCTTCACCAAATTTCTTCTATACGTCGTCTCACACAATTCCTGCTTTGACCATCTCACTGTCTCCGTCTCCTTGTCTCACGGCTAGGCTCACATTTCTGGTTTGCCGTTCACATTTCTCTCTCTCTTGTTGTCCCGTTGGATTTCCCTCTCTTACCATCCAGTCAGATCTATCTCACCGTCCAGCTGGATATCTTCTGTTCTGCCGACAATCTCTCTCTCTTCGTCCACCCCTCTTTGGCTATTCTAGATTTTCTCTCCTTTTCCCATTATTGGCTGTGTTTTCTCTCTCCTTCCCATCAACTCCTTTGTTCTGGCATCGGCTCACTTGGTTGGCTGTCATTTCTCTCTTCCGGTCTGCTGTTTAGTCGTCCAGCCCCTTCAGCCGTCTCCATCTTTTCTATATTTTGGCCGACCACATTCTTTGTTCAACCTAGCCATCTCCTCTTTCTCTCTCCCTCAACCTTTGTTCTGCGTTCAGCCTAGCTGTCTCCTCTTTCTCTCTCTTGACAATTGTTCTTTGTTCAGCCAGACCATCGACCATCTCCTCTTTCTCTCTCTCTCAATAGTTGTTCTTCGTGCAGCTCAGTTCAACGATTACTATTCCCTTTCTACTGTTCACTCGATAGCTACACTATGTTGCTACAGTGTTAGGCAATTATTCTGGCATTTATATACTCTCCATAAAAGCCTAATAGGGCAAATTTACTATTTTACCCTTCCATGTGGATTTTACATTTTTGCCCCTCCATGTGGCTTTTGCCTTCTTGCCCTTCTATATGGCTTTACTTTCTTGCACACTTAAACCTAATTGACAACAATTACAATCCATAAAAGGTTGTGGGAACAACAATCTTCCCCTTTGTAATTGTTAGCAACACTCATAACAAAAGTCATTATGCAGCAGTATGCACTCCCCCTTTCTTAACAGCTCCCCCTACATTGTTGCTTCTTTGCCCCTATGCCAACCAATTACAAATCTGAAAAATTCACAAAGTAGAGATGGAGGATTCATCTAAACTTAAGGTTTAAGGAGGCATGTGAACAGATAGACTCAATCTGTGCTTTTTAAACAGCTCCATGGACAAACGTTTATGTAGAATATCTGAAATTTGAACTTTAGTGCTAACATACTATAACTGAATTGTACCCTATTCCATTTGATCCTTGATGAAGTGATATCGGATGTCAATATGCTTGCTCTTCGAATGTTGAACTGGATTCTTGTTGAGATCAACAACTCTTTGATTATCACAGAGTTCACTCACTGGTAACTTCACCTCAACACCTAAGTCTGCCAATTGTCTTAGCATCCATATCACCTGTGTGCATGCTGCACAAGTAGCCATATACTCAGCCTTAGCTGTGCTCAAAGCAACACTATTTTACTTTCTACTTAACCATGCAAAACACTTTGAACTCAAGTAAAAGCTGCAGTTGCTAGTTGATTTTCTATCATTTATACTTCCTGTCTAGTCTGCATCAGTGTATGCTTGTAGTTTAACAAAATCCATGGCTGGATACCATAAACCCATTTCTGGTGTTCCTTTGAGGTACCTTAGGATTCTTTTCACTGCCAACACATGAGACTCCTTAAGATCAGTGTGGAATTTGTTGGTAGTGCACACAACTTGCATAAGATCAGGCCTTGATGTTGTAAGGTACAGAAGACTCCTTATCATCTTCCTGTACTCTGTAGGGCTTGTACTCCTTCCCTTCTGATCTTTTGTTAACTTGCAGCCCACTGTCATAGGAGTACTGATAGGTCTGCTATCCTTCATGCCAAACCTTTTTAGCATCTCTTTGGCATATTTCATTTGAGAAATAAAGATACCTTCTTTACACTGCTTTATCTGTAATCCAAGAAAGTACATCATTTCTCCAATCAATTCTCAAATCCCTCACTCATCATTTGTGAAAAATCTTGGCATAGCTCAAAGTGATCCCCTCCAAAGATGATGTCATCTACATATACTATAGCTATCAGCTGGCCTTTCTTTGAGTTAAACACATACAAGTTATTATCAATCGTTCTTCTTCTGAAGTTCAACCTTTTCAAGTATGCATTTAGCCTATTGTACCATGCTTTTGGAGCTTGCTTAAGACCATACAAGGCTTTCTTTAGCTTGCACACATGTGTCTCATCCTCACTGATTTATGCTCCATCGTGTTGTTCAATATACACTTCTTCTTTTAGGAGCCCATTCAGAAAGGCGGATTTCACATCCATTTGATAGACTTTATACCTCTTGTGTGCTACCAAAGCTAAGAACATTCTAATAGTTTCTAACCTTGCTACTGGTGTAAAAGTTTCATCAACATCTACCCCTTCTATCTGAGTGTAGCCTTTGCAAACCAGCCTGGCCTTGTTCCTCACCACCTTGCCATCTTCATTGTGTTTATTCCTAAACACCCATTTTGTTCCTATGACATTCTTATTAGTGGGTCTTGGAACCAGCTCCCATGTATCATTCTTCTCAATTTGATCCAGCTCCTCATTGATAACTTTGACCTAGGCTTTGTCTTAAATAGCCTCTTCAACAAATTTAGGTTCAACTTGTGAGAGTAAGGCAGTAGCTCCCACAATTCTTCTTCTTATTGTAACTCCTACTAATGGGTCACCTATGATCTAATCTCCTTGATAAGCACTGATCCATGTTTTCTTTATCCTTCTTCCTTGCACCATCTTAGTTGCAAGAGGATCTCTTTCTTCATCTTCAGACTCACTCTTCTCCAAGTCTGAACTTACTTCTTGTTCCTTTTCTTTAAATTGGTCTAATTCTTCATCTACATTAAAGTCACATTCTTCTTTGACCTTAGCTTCTCCATTCTGCATTGTTTTCTAGTTCTCATCTATTCTCACACCACTGGAAGTGATCACTTTTCCCAACTTATGTAGAAAAACTCTATAACCTTTTGTCTTTTATGAGTATCCCACAAATATGCCTTCATTAGACTTAGCGTTGAATTTTCCCAAGTTTTGCTCCTTGTTCTTCATAAAACATGGGCTGCCAAAGACTCTGAGATACTTGGCTGTTGTCTTTTTCCCACTTTATATCTCATATGGAATCTTATTGGTATTGGGCCTTAGTAATACTCTGTTTAGTAGATGCACAACTATAAATGTTGCTTCTGTCCAAAATCTTGTGTGAAGCTTGAATTCCAGCAATAGAGTTCTCACTATTTCAACCACAGGTCTATTTTTCCTCTCCACCACCCCGTTCTATTGAGGTGTTCTTGCTGCTGCCATTTGATGATGAATTCCATGCTTCTTAAGATAATCTTCAAAAACTTTATTTGTAAAATCAGTGCCTTGATCTGACCTCAATACTTTGATCTTCCTTTCACTCTCATTTTTAGCCAATCTTCTGTATCTCTTAAAGCAATTCAAAACTTCTGACTTTTGTTTGAGGTGCATGAGGCAGGTCCTTCTCAAATAATCATTAACAAACAAAATGAAGTACCTCTCACCTTTCAACCCTTTTATCCTCATTGATCCATACAAATCAATATGCACAATGTTAAGCACTACTTCAGAACTGAACTCTTTGGTTTTATACTACCTTTTGGCATGTTTTCCTTTAGAGCATGCTGAGCAAACATACTCTCTCTCTCTCTCTCTCTCTCTCTCTCTCTCTCTCTCTCTCATGAGGTCGGGAATGTCTTTGATTGCATGAGTAGTGGTATGCTTCCTCATGTCTTCTGTGATAAGTGTCCCAAACTCCTATGCCAAAGTTGATTTTCTTCTTCTTTGGTGAGTAAACAACTGCTTGTCTTGTCCTTATCAATCACATATAAATTTCCAACTATTCTCTTCCCAGCTACAACAGTATTGTCTTTTTTACTCTTTACCTGGCAACCTATTTTTGTGAATATCAATTTTTGGTCATCGTTGCATAGTTGGTTGACAGATGCTAGATTATATCTGTGTCCTTCAACATGTAGAACATCTTTTAACTTTCCTTTTCCAATATTCACTAACCTATGACCACTGATGTTGAGTGAATCATCATTTCCAAACTTGACTCTGCCTTCTCTTGATTTGTTTAGCTTCGATAATTTACTCTTGTCTCCCGTCATGTGCGAAGTGCATCCACTATCAAGGATCCACTGCTTATCCTTGCAATTAGCCTTTAGTGCAATTTCAGCTATATTAGCCACCTCCCTTTTTGCTTTATATTCCTTCTTTTCAATTGGCTAGAAGATAGCTTTCTCTTTTTTCTTAGCATTGATTGCACCGCTTGTTTTTACTGTGCCATTAAGTGCCTTCTCTTGCTCAGGGAGAAGTATCATGCATCACTTGGCATCATGGCCATCTTGCCTACACCTTTCACACTGTTTCAAGTCTACCAATACAGCAAACTTGTTCTTTGAAACCATTGGTTTGGGCTTCCACCAACACTCCTTGTCAATATGTCCTTGCCTTTTACAATATATGCAAGAACTCATGACAAGTGTTCTCCTATGAATTTTGTATTGTCTCCCCCTGTATGCAGCATCATATCTTCTCAAATTGGAGACATATACTGGCCTTCTCCACCAGCAGTTACTTGCCTTATGACCCCAAACTCCACAATAAAGGCAATGACCTTGAAATTGCCTGTTCTTGGGTTTGATCATAGCTTGTCTTCTTTTGTTCATCACTTGCTGTGTAGGCAAAGTAGCTAGCTTCTTTACTTGTATGACTTTCATTTTATTCACCTTCTTCTCCTTCTTCTGTTCAATCGTAGCCCTTTGCTAGCTAACTTTCTTTTCTTTTTGAGACATAGCTACTATAGGCTACTGCTCTTTAACCACATACATCATTTTTTGCCCTGGCTTTGGTTTGATAACTGTCTTCTCTTCTTTAGTTATCTTCACTTGAGTCATAGCCTTCTCTTTCAACTTTTGTGGCAAAGTCTCATTCTTCTTTTTGCTTGTAGAGCTTGTTTCTCCTACCACTTCAAACTTTTGTAAGTTCTCCTTACTCTTTTTGAGTTGTTGCTGAAGTCTCAGCAACTTTATCTCCATTTCTTCAATTGTTAAAGTCCTTGAGCCAAGCTCTATTGTAAGGTTTTCACATATTTTGATATATTCTTCAAATCTTCTCTTCAAGTCAATATGTTTAGCCCTTATTTCATCCTTTTGACTTTCAGCTTCCTCAGACTTTGCTTCAACTTGTTTTATGTAAGCCTCTAACCTTTTTATGGTTCTACCCCTTCTAATTATCTCCTTTGAAGTTGCTTCCAACTCAGCTTCAAGATCTGGTTCTTCTTCATTAACCCCCTTTTCCTCTTCAAAGTTAAACTAGGACCTTGAGCTGATGCCATAAAGGCATGCTCATCTGATCAGTCTTCATCTTCCTCCTCATCAGCTTCTTTTGTCTGACTCACATAACTCTTGAATGAGCTTCTCTTCTTCTTCTGTGGGTCGGCAGTCTTCTTGCTGGACTTCTTTGATTTGAATAAGGATCTTCTTCATCTTGAATTCCGCTCATCATCACCATCCTCATCTTCATCATCAAGTTTCACTTTGCACTGAGAAGCAAAGTGTCTAGCCAGATCTATCTCATTGTCTAGTCAAATTTCCTTTGTTTTGCTAACAGTCTCTCTCTTTTCATCGACCCCTCTTTGGCCATTCCAGATTTTCTCTCCTTTTCCCTTATTTGGTCGTGTTTTCTCTCTCCTTCCTATCAACTCCTCTGTTTTGGCGTTGGCTCACTTGGTTGGCTGCCGTTTCGCTCTTTCGGTCTGTCGTCCAATCATCTAGCCACTTTAGCCATCTCCCTCAACCTTTGTTCTTCATTCAACCCAACCGTCTCCTCTTTTTCTCTCTCGATACTTGTTCTTTGTTTAACTTGACCATTGACAGTCTTCTCTTCCTCTATCTCAATGCTTACTGTTCCCTCAGTGGCTACACTATGTTGCTATAGTGTTAGGCAATTATTTTGGCATTTATATACTCTTCATAAAAGTCTAATAAGGCAAATTTACTATTTTGCCCTTCCATATGACTTTTCTTTCTTGCACACTTAAACTTAGTTAACAACAATTACAACCCATACAAGGCTATGGGAACAACACAATCCTACCAATTGTAGCAAGGACAATAGGTAATTCAAGCAATTGCACCACATCTAAATGGCAATTCGAACAATCTCATTAGATCCAACTGGCAATCCCAGCAATTGCAGCACATCTAAAAGATAATGCTGGCAAATGCAACAAGTCTAACAGGCAATTCTAGCAATTACAACAAGTTCGACAAGCAATTCAGGCAATTGCAACATGTTTAGATGGCAATCCTAATAATTGTAACAAGTCCAGCAGGCAATCCCAACAATTGCAGCATGTCTAGGGCAATCCCATTAATTGCAACGTGTCCAGAAGCAATTGCAACACATTTAGATGGCAATCCTAACACTTCCAGCACGTCTAAAAGGTAATGCCGACAATTGCAACATGTCTAGAAGGCAATCCCATTAATTGTAACATGTCCAAAAGGCAATCCCAGCAATTGTAGCATGTTCAGAAGGCAATTAAAGCAATTGTAGCACATCCCACAACCAATCCCAGCAATTGCAACATGTCTAGATGGCAATGCCAACAATTGCAGCATATCCAAAAGGCAATCCAATCAATTGCAGTATGCCCAGCACACAATCCCAGCAATTGCAACACATTTGGAAGGTAATTTATGCAATCGTAGCATGTTTAGAAGGCAATCCCAGCAATTGCAACAAGTCATGGAGGTCATGGAGGCACTTCAAGGAATTGCAACATATTTACATTGCAGTCCCACCGATTGTAGCAAGTCCAGTAGGCAATCCCAACAATTGTAGCACGTTTAGAAGGCAATGTTGACAAATGTTGCACGTTTGCAATCCCATCAATTACAGCTTGCCTAGAATGAAATCCCGACAATTGCAGCACGTCTGGAAGGCAATTTAAGTTATTGTAGCATGTCTAGAAGGCAATCCATGTAATTACAACACATTCAGCAAGTAATCACAGCAATTTCACCATATCCAGTTAGTAATCCCAGCAATTGCAGCAGGTAATTCAAGTAATTGCACCACGTCTAGATGGCAATTTGAACAATCGCATTAGATCCAATAGGCAATCCTAGCAATTGCAACACATCTAAAAGGGAATCCCATCAATTGCAGCATGTCTAGAAGGCAATCTGAGCAATTGTAGCAAGTCAAGTAGTTAATTTAAGCAATTGCAGCCCATTTAGATGGCAATCCCAACAATTGCAATAAGTCCAATAGGATATCCTAGTAATTGCAACACGTCTAGTGGGCAAAGCTAGAAAATGCAACACATCCAAAAGGCAATCCCATCAATTGCCACAAGCTTAGAATACAATCCCAACAATTACAGCACGTCCGGAAGGCAATTTAAGCAATTGTAGCACATCCAAAAGACAATCCCAACAATTGCAGCAAGTCTAGTAAGAATTCCTAACAATTACAACACATCATAAGGTAATGCCAGCAAATGCAGCATGTCCAGAAGGTAATCCCATCAATTGTAGCATGTCCAAAATGCAATCCCAGCAATTATAGCACATCTAGAAGGCAATTTAAGCAATTGTAGCATGTCTAGAAGGCAATGCTGACAATTGTAACAAGTCCAGTAGGTAATTCAAGAAATTGTAGCACATTTTGATGGCAATGCCACCAATTATAGCAAGGTCAATCCCAGCAATTGTAGCACGTCTAAAAGGCTATACCAGCAAATGCAGTACATTCAGATGGCAATCCCAGCAATTGCAGCACAACTGGAAGGCAACTTAAGTAATTGTAGCACATCCAGAATGCAATGCCTGTAATTGGAGCATGTCCAACAAGCAATCCCAGCAATTAACAATTGTATCTAGGGCAACAGGCAATTCAAGCAATTACACCACATCTAGATGGCAATCCAAGCAATCACATTAGATTTAGCTGGCAATTGCAGCAATTGCAACACATTTAGAAGGCAATCCCATCTATTGCAGCATTTCTAGACGGCAATCCCAACAATTGCAATAAGTATGGCAAACAATTAAAGCAATTGTAGCACGATTAGATGGCAATCCTAACAATTGTAGCAAGTCCAACAAAAAATCCCAAAAATTGTAGCACATCAAGAAGGCAATGCTGACAATTATAGCACATCTAGAAGGCAATCAAAATAATTGATGCACGTTCAACAGGCAATCCCAGCAATTGCAACATGTCTAGTAAGCAATTCAAGCAATTGTAGCACATTTAGATGGCAATCCTAACAATTGAAGCAAGTCCAGCAGGCAATCCCAACAATTGTAACATGTCTAGAAGGTAATGCTAACAATTACAGCACATCTCAAAGGCAATCCCATCAATTGCAGTAAGTCCAAAAAGCAATCCCAGTAATTGCAGCACGTCAGGAAGGCAATTTAAGCAATTGTAGAACATCCAGAAGGCAAACCTATCAATTGCAGCAAGTCCAAAACACAATCCTAGCAATTGCAGCAATTCTAGAAGACAATTTAAGCAATTGTAAAATGTCTAGAAGGCAATCCCATCAATTGTAGCATGTGTAAAAGGCAATTCCAGCAATGGCAGCAAGTCAAGTAGTTAATTCAAGCAATTGTAACACATTTAGATGGCAATCCCAATAATTGCAGTAAGTCGAACAGGCAATCCCTGCAATTGCAGCAAGTGAAGAAGTTAATTATAGCAATTGCAGCATGTCTAGAAAGCAATGCCGACAATTGCAGCATGTCTGGAGGGCAATCCCATTAATTGCAGTATGTCTAAAAGGCAATCCCTGCTGTTGTAGCTCGTCCAAAAGGTAATTAAAGCAATTGTAGCACATCCATAAGGCAATCCCAGCAATTACAGTATGTCAAGAAGGTAATTCAAGTTGTTGCATCTAAAAGGCAATGCCAGCAATTGCAGCACGTCCAGAAGGCAATCCCAGCAATTGCAGGACGTCCAAAAGGCAATTAAAGCAATTGAAGCATGTCCAAAGGCAATCCCAGCAATTACAGCAAGTCAAGAAGGTATTTGAAGCAATTGCAGTATGTCTAGCAAATAATCCCAGCTATTGTAGCAAGTCCGATTAGCAATACTAGCATTTATAGCACGTCTTGAAGGCAAGCCCTGCAATTGCAGTACATCCTACAAACAATCCCAACAATTGCAGCATGTCGAATAGGCAATCCTAACAATTGCAACAAGTCCAGCAAGCAATTGAAGCACTTGCAGCCCATTTAGATGGCAATCCTAACAATTACAGCAAGTCCAATAAGTAATCCCAACAATTGCAATACGTCTAGAAGGCAATGCCAACAATTGCAATGCATCCAAAAGGCGATTGCATTTTGTAGCATGTCTAGAAGGCAATGTAAGAAATTGTAGTATGTCTAGAAGGCAATCCCAGCAATTGCAATAAGTCGTATAGGTAATTCGGGCACTTGTAACACGTTTAGATGGCAATCCCAATTGTTGCAGCAAGTCCAACAGGCAATCCCTACAATTGTAGAACGTCTAGAAGGCAATGTCGGCAAAAGCAACACGTCCAAAAGGGAATCTCATCAATTGTAGCATGTGCAAAATGCAATCCCATAAATTGCAGCACATCAGCAAGGCAATTTAAGTAATTATAGCACGTCTAGAAGGCAATTCCTAAAATTGTAGCAGGTCTAGCTAGAAATTCCAGTAATAGCAGTAGTCCAGCAGGCAATCCCAACAATTGCAGTAAGTGCAACAGGCACTTCAAGCAATTGCACCATGTCTAAATGTCAATCCAAACAATCGCATTAGATCTACCTGGCAATCCCAACAATTGTAACACGTCTAGAAGGCAATCCTATCAGTTGTAGCATGCCTAGAAGGCAATCCCAACAATTGTAGCAAGTCAAGTAGTTAATTCACGCAATTGCAGCACTTCAGATGGCAATCCCAACAATTGTAGTAAGTCCAACAAGCAATCCCAGCAATTGTAACACGTCTAAAAGGCAATGCTAGCAAATGTAGCACGTCCAAAAGGTAATCCCATCAATTCTAGCAAGTCCAAAACACAATCCCAGCAATTACAACACATCCAGTAGGCAATTTAAGCAATTGTAACATGTCTAGAAGGCAATCCCAACAATTGTGGCAAGGCAAGAAAGTAATTCAAGCAATTACAGCACATCCCACAACCAATCCCAACAATTGCAATAAGTTCGGCAGGCAATCCCAGCAATTACCACACGTCCAAAAGGCAATGCCAAAAATTGCAACCAGTCTAGTAAGCAATCCTAGTAATTACAACACATCCAACAAACAATTGCAGCAATTGCAATAAGTCCAACAGAAAATTCAAGCAATTCCAGCACGTCTAGATGGCGATCACAACAATTGCATTAGGACTAGCACACAATTGAAGTAATTGCAGCACATATAGATGGCAATCCTAGCAGTTGTAGAAGGCTCAGCAGGTAATCCTGGCCATTACAGCACGTCTAGAAGGCAATGTCGACAGTTGTAGCACGTCCAGAAGGCAATCCCATGAATTGCAGCATGTCCAAAAGGCAATCCCAGCAATTGTAGTATGTTTGGAAGGAAATTAAAGCAATTGTAGCATGTCCAGAAGGCATTCCTAGCAATTGCAATAAGCCAAAAAGGTAATTCAAACAATTGCAGCACATCTAAAAGGCAATGTCGACAATTGCAGCACATCCGGAGTGCAATTAAAGCAATTGTAGCACGTTTGAAAGGTAATCCCATCAATTGCAGCAAGTCAAGATGGTACTCCAAGCAATTGTAGCATGTCCAAAAAACCTTCCCAGCAATTCCATCAAGTCCAATCAGCAATCCAAGCAATTACAGCATGTCTTGAAAGCAATGCCAGCAATTGTAGTACGTCCTACAAGTAATCCCAACAATTGCAGCACATCAAGTAGGCAATCCTAGCAATTGCAGCAAGTCCAACAAGCAATTGTAGCAGATGGCAATCCAAATAATTGCAGCAAGTCCAGTAGGTAATCCCAGCAATTGCAGCTTGTTTATAAGGCAATGTTGACAATTGCAGCACATCTAGAAGGCAATCTAATCATTTGCAGCATGTCCAAAATGCAATCCCAACAATTGCAGCACATCTAGAAGGTAATTTAAGCAATTATAGCATGTCCAAAAGGCAATCCTAAAGCATGTCCAGAAGGCAATGCCAACAATTGTATCAAGTCCAATAAGCAATCCCATAAATTGCAGCATGTCTAGTAGGCAATTCAAGCAACTGTAGCACGTCTAGATGGCAATCCCAACAATTGCAGCACATCCAGAACGCAATCCCATCAGTTGCAGCATGTCCAATAGGAAATCCCATCAATTGTAGCAAGTCCAATAAATAATTCAAGCAATTGTAGCATGTCTAGATGGCAATCCTAACTATTGTAAATGGTCCAGCAGGCAATACCAGCCATTGCAGCATGTCTAGAAGGCGATGTTGGGAATTGCAGCACATCCAGAAGGCAATGCCATCAATTGTAGCATGTCAAGAATGCAATCCCAGCAATTGCAGCACATCTGGAAGGTTATTTAAGCAATTGTAGCACATCCAGAAGGTAATCCCATCAATTGCAGCATGTCAAGAAGGCAATCCTAGCAATTGCAGCACATCTAGAAGGCAATTAAAGCAATTGTAGCACGACCAAATGGCAATCCCACCAATGAAAGCTAGTTTAGCAGGTAATCCTAGCAATTGCAGCACGTCTAGAAGGCAATATTGGCAAATGTGGTGTGTCTAGAAGGAAATCCCATCAATTGCAGCATGTTCAAGAGGCAATCCCAGCAATTGCATCACATAAGGAAGGCAATTAAAGCAATTGTAGCATGTCCAGAAGGCAATGCCAATAATTGTAGTAAGTTAAGAAGGTAATTGATGCAATTGTTGTAAGTTCAACAAGCAATCCTAGCAATTACAACACGTCCAGAAGGTAGTGCCAACAATTGCATCAAGTCTAATAGGCAATCCCATCAATTGAAGCATGTCTAGAATGTAATCACAGCAATTCTAGCACATTTGGAAGAAAATTTAAGCAAATGTAGCACGTCCAGAAGTCAATCCCAATGATTATAGCAAGTCAAGAAGGCAATTCAAACAATTGCAGTACGTTCCACAAGCAATCCTAGCAATTGCAGCATGTACGGCAGGCAATCCCAGCAATTACTACATGTCCAAAAGCCAATACCAACAATTACAGCACGTCCAGAAGACAATACTAGCAATTGCTGCATGTCTAGATGGCAATACCAGTAATTGTAGCACGTCCAGCAGGCAATGTTAACAATTGCAGCATATGCAGCAGGAACTTCAAACAATTGCATTATGATTAGATGGCAATCCTAACAATTGCAGCAAGTCGAGATGGCAATTCAAGCAATTGAAGGACATCCAGCAAATAATCCCAGCAATTGCAGCAACTTCGGTAGGCAATCCCAGTAATTACAGCATGTCTAGAAGGCAATCCCATCAATTGCAGCATGTCCAGAATGCAATCCTAGCAATTGTAGCACATCCAGAAGGCAATTTAAGCAATTGTAACATGTCTAGAAGGAAATCCCAGCAATTGCTCCACGTCTAGCAAGCAATCCTAGCAATTGCAGCATGTCTAGTAGGTAATTACAACAATTGCAGCAAGTCCAGCAGGCAATTCAAATAACTGCAGCCCGTCTAGAAGGCAATCCCAACAATTGCAGCACGTCCAAAACGCAATCCCATTAGTTACAGTATGTCCAGTAGGCAATCCCATCAATTGCAGCCAATCTAGTGGATGATTCAAGCAATTGTAGCATGTCTAGATGGCAATCTAACTATTACAAAAGGTCCAACAGGCAATACCAGCCATTATAGCACATCTAGAAGGTAATGCTGAGAATTGCAGCCCGTCTAAAAGGCAATCCCATCAATTGCAGCATGTCAAGAAGGCAATCCTATCCATTAACATGTCTGAAAGGCAATTAATACAATTGTAGCACATCTAGTAGGGTATGCCAGCAATTGCAACAAGTCAAGTAGGTAATTCAAGCAATTACAATAAGTTTAGATGGCAATCCTACCAATTGCAACAAGTTTAGCAAGCAATCCTTGCAATTGTAGCACTTTTAGAAGGGAATGTCAACAAATGTAGCGCATCCAGAAGGCAATTCTATTAATTGCAACAAGTCCAAAACGCAATCCCTACATTTGAAGCACGTCCATAAGGCAATTTAAGCAATTGTAGCACATCTAGAAGGCAATCTCATCAATTGCAGCATGTGAAGAAGGCAATCCTAATAATTGAAGTACATTCGGAAGGCAAGTAATTGTAGCATGTCCATATGGCAATCCCATCAATTACAGCAAGTTCAATAGGCAATCCTATCAATTGCAGCACATCTAGAAGGCAACACAGGCAAATGCAGCATGTCTTGATGTAAATCCTATGAATTGCATTATGTCTAGAAGGCAATCCCAGCAATTGCATCACATGAGGACAACAATTAAAGCAATTGTAGCATGTCCATAAGGCAATGCCAACAATTGCAGCAAGTTAAGAAGGTAATTCAAGCAATTGCAGCAAGTTTGGCATCTAATCCTAGCATTTACAGCAAGTCCGGCAAGCAATCCCAGCAATTACTACATCTCCAAAAGGCAATACTAGCAATTGCAGCACGTCTAGAATGCAATACCAGCAATTGTAGCATGTCCAACAGGCAATCTCAACAATCCCAGTAGTTGCAGCACGTTCAAAAGGCAATTTAGGCTATTATAGCACGTCTAGAAGGCAATCCCAGTGATTGCAGCAAGTCAAGAAGGTAATTCAAGAAATTGTAGCATGCCCTGCAAGTAATCCCAGCAATTGTAGCAAGTCTGGTAGGCAATCCCAGTAATTACTACATGTCTAGAAGGCAATGCTAGCAATTGCAACATGTCTATAAGGCAATACCAGAAATTGCAACACGTCTAGAAGGCAATATCAGCAATTGTAACACGTCCAGTAGGCAATCTCATCAATTGTAGCATGTACAGTAGGAACTTTAAACAATTGCAGCATGATTAGATGGCAATCCCAACAATTGCAGCAAGTCAAGATGGCAATTCAAGCAATTGCAGGATGTCCAGCAAACAATCCCGACAATTGTAGCAACTCCGGCAGGCAATCCCAGTAATTATGGCACATCTAGAAGGCAATGACAGCAATTGTAGCATGTCCAGTTGGCAATCCCAACTATTGCAGCATGTCTAGAAAGCAATTGTAACATTTATAGCAAGTCCTACTGGCAATTCAAGCAATTGCAGCACCTCTAAATGGTAATCCCAACAATTGTAGCAGGTCTAGATGGTAATGCCAGTAATTGCAGCACGTCCAGCAAGCAATCCTAGGAATTGCAGCATGTCCAGCAAGCAATCCTAGCAATTACAGCAAGTCCAGCAGGCAATTCAAGAAATTGTAACATATCTAGATGGCAATCCCAACAATTGCAGCATGTCAAGAACGTAATCCCATTAGTTGCATCATGTCCAGTAGGCAATCCCATCAATTGTAGCAAGTGCAACAAGTAATTCAAGTAATTGTAGCATGTCTAAATGGCACTCCCAGCCATGACAGCACGTCTAGAAGGCAATGCTTGCAATTACAACACGTCCAGAAGGCAATCCCATCATTTGTAGCATGTCAGGAAGGCAATCCTAGCAATTGCAGCATGTTTGGAAGGCAATTATAGCAATTGTAGCACGTCCAAAGGGTAATCAATTGCAGCAAGTCAAGTAGTAATTCAAGCAATTGCAACATGTCTAGCAAGCAATCCCAGTAATTGCAGCAAGTCCAGTAGGTAATCCAAACAATTATAGCATGTCCAGAAGGCAATGCTTGTAATTGTAGCACATCTATCAAGCAATCCCAACAATTACAGCACGTTTAGCAAGCAATTCCAACAATTGCAGCATGTCCAGTAGGCAATTCAAGCTACAGTTGCTTTAATTGCCTTTCAAATGTGCTGCAATTGTTGAGATTGCCTTCTTGTCAAGCTGCAATTGATGGGATTGCCTTCTGGACGTGCTGGAATTCTCAGCATAGCCTTTTATATGTCTTGCAATGGCTTAGATTGCCTACTGGTCCTTTTGCAATTGTTGGGATTTCCATCTTTATGTGTTGCAATTCCCTGAATTTCATGCTGGACTTGCTGTAATTGCTGTGATTGCCTACTGGACGTACTGCAATTGTGGGGATTGCCTACTGGATGTGCTGCAATTCCCTGAATTTCATGCTGGACTTGCTGCAATTGCTGTGATTGCTTGCTAGACATTCTGCAATTGCTGGGATTGCCTACTGGATGTGCTGAAATTGCTGGCATTGCCTTCCGGACGTGCTCTAATTGCTGGGATTACTTGGGGGACTTGCGACAATTACTTGAATTACCTTCTTGACTTGCTGCAATTGCTGGGATTGCATTTAGGACATGCTACAATTGCTTAAATTGCCATCCAAACATTCTACAATTGCTGGCATTGTGTTCTGGACATGCTGCAATTGATGGGATTACCTTCTGGACTTGTTGCAATTGTTGGGATTGCCACCTAAATGTGCTGCAATTGCTTGAATTACTTACTTGACTTACTGCAATGGCTTGGATTGCCTTTTGGACGTGCTACAATTGCTTAAATTGCCTTATGGACGTCCTGTAATTTCTAGGATTGCATTTTGGACATGTTGCAATTGTAGGCATTGCCTTTTAGACATGTTGTAATTGCTGAGATTGCTTGTTGGACTTGCTGCAATTGTTGGGATTGCCACCTAAACGTGTTGCAATTACATGAATTGCCTGTTGAACTTGCCATCTAAACGTGCTGTAATTACATAAATTGCATGCTGGACTTGTTATAATTGTTGGGATTGCTTGCTGGACATGCTGCAATTGTTGGGATTGCTTGTTGGGCATGCTGCAATTGCAAGCATTGCCTTCTTGATGTGCTGTAATTACTGAGATTGCCTGTCAAACTTGATGCAATTTATGACAGACTTGGCCCTGATCAACCAATGACCAGTGCAACACTAGCAATTCACTTGATTCAAATGCTAGTTTAGCCTTCTTCAAGAGCTGGAATGCTACTAGCAAAAGGTAGGAAAGAAGCACACAAAGTAGACAAGTGATATGGAGAACTTGGAGAATACTATATTGCTTCAAGAATGCAAACACACTATTGCTTGGGTGTCTTACAAATGAGGTCCCTAAGGCTATATATAGTCATCCACCTTCTCAATGGAAGGCTAGGACCTATTCAATTTAACGGTCACTATTCTCTTTCTAGAGTATTCTACATAACTCAATGCTTTACAAGAAGATAAGGGCATTATCTACAAGATTCTAGAGGCCTCCTCTTAGTTCTAGAATTATGCAGTGATATTTGGAATAAGTCTCTTCAATAGCTTAATTTAGGCCAAATCACGTGGTGCATGACATTCTTGCCCACTCAATCAAACGACGGCCTCATCGCGTCCCTCTTATATGTCTTGATCACATCCATGTTACTTCAAAAATTTAGCTCGTGTTCCCAACTTGCCTTGCTATCAGGCAACCCTTTCCATTTAACAAATACTCAACATAACTCAAATGGGTGCCTCTCCTTGGAATGACACAATGCGCCAATATCTCTTCCACGTCATGATCTAGCATAGTTGTTATGGCTATAGGAGCTTTTTTTTATTCACCCTTGCTCAGCTCCTTATCAGGATGGTAAGGCTTTAGCAAGCTTATGTGGAATACTGGATGCATCTCGAGGTGTGATGGTAAAGTTAATTTATAAGCTAGCTTGCCAATCCTCTTTTCCACTAGGAAGGGTCCCTTGTAACACCTTAAAAGGCCCTTATGCATCCCAGCAAGCCTTCGACTTTGATGGGGAAGGAGTTTCATCATCACTAAATCTACTTCCTCAAACTCCAAGTGTCTCCTCTTGGCATTGGCCCATTTCTTTATCCACTTAGTAGCCTTAACCAAGTGTGCTCATGCCATGTTGAATTTCTCATGCTAACCCTTGGCAAACTTGAATGCAACAGGACTTGGCCCTTTGTAGCCAATCGCCAATATGTATGGAGTCATTGGTTGTAGTTCTGTAGCAACCTCGAATGGACTAGCCCCAGTTGACTTGCTTTTTTGTAGATTATATGATAATTGGGCTATTTCAAGCAACTTAGCCCAATCACTCTAGTTGGCACTTACGTAATGCCATAAGAAAAGATCTAATAAGGCATTCACCCTTTCTGTTTGGCTGTCAGTTTGGGGATGAAAGCTTATGGAGAAGTTAAGCTCTAAACCCATCAACTTGAATAACTCCATCCAAAATCTCTCGTTGAAGCGAGTGTCTCTATCACTGATAATCGTCTTTAGGATGTCCCAATATTTCACCACATACTTAAAAAATAGGCGTGCTACATATTTAGCTGTAAAATTTGAGGGTACAAGGATGAACACACCATATTTGCTAAATGAGTCTACCACTAACATGATATTGGTACATCCATCTGACTTTGGAAGACATATGATGAAATCCATCAAATATAGTCTCTCCAAAATAGGTAGGGGCTCCAGCAATCCTGATGATTGATGTTGTTCCACCTTATCTTATTGGCATACGAGACAAGTCTTCACGTAGAGCTCAACATCATCTCGTATTTATGGCCAATAATATGCTCACTCTACAAGTGCCAACGTACGGTGTACACTCGATCTCCTACCCATTTTGAGTCATGGCATTCCTTAATAATTGCCTTCCTTAATCCTTGCCACTTTGGCACATAAACTATATTGCCTTTGTTAGCAAGTAATCCATCTTCAAGCCAAAACCAATTTGTCTTCCCACTACTTTCCAATTCCCTCAAACTCTTGGCTTGTGGATCATGCTCCAATTCCTCCTTTATTTGTTCTACCAAAGGGAAGTTTGGACTTGTAATGGTAGCTAGTTCAGCCTTTCTACTCAATGTATCAGCTACCAAATTAGCTTTTCCTGGCTTGTACTCCATCACAAAGTCGAATTCTGCCAAGAAAGCTTGCCACCTCACTTGCTTTGGCATTAACTTCTTTTGATTGAGGAAGTAACTTGTGGCAATGTTGTTTGTCTTCACAACAAACTTGGATCCTAACAAATAATACCTCCAAGTTCATAGGCAATGTACCACCACAATCATCTCCTTCTCTTGGATTGTATAATGGCACTAAGTTTCATTCAACTTGTGACTCTCATATGCAATCGGATGTCCCTTTTGCATTAAAACACCACTGATTGTGAAATTAGAAGCATCAGTATGTACCTCATAGGGTTTGGTGTGGTCAAGAAGAGGCAACACTAGCTCATCAGCTACCACTTGCTTAAGCACCTCAAATGCTCTTTGGCATCTAGCGTCCCAACTCCATGTTCTATTCTTTTTCAAAAATTCAGTGAGCGAAGTTGCAATAGAGGAGTAGCCCTTTATAAATCTTCTATAATAGTTAACAAGGTCTAAAAAGGATCGTAATTCAGATACCTTTTAGATTGCTACAATTGTTGGGATTGACTTCTAAATGTGCTATAATTACTTAATTTCCCTTTTAGATGTGCTACAATTGCTAGGATTGCATTTTGGACATGCTGCACTAATTGGATTGCCCTAAGGATATGCTGCAATTGTTTGAATTACCTTCTTGACTTGCTACAAATACTGGGATTGCCTTCTAAATGTGCTATAATTGCTTAACTTGCCTTTTGGACATGCTACAATTGCTGGGATTGTGTTATGGACATGTTGCAATTGATTGGATTGCTCTAGGGTCGTGCTCCATTTGCCAGCATTGCCTTTTAGATGTGCTGCAATTGCTATGATTGCTTGCTAGACATGCTGCCATTGTTGGGATTGCCATCTAAACGTGCTGCAATTGCTTGAATTAGCTATTTGACTTCCTACAATTGTTGGGATTGCCTTCTGGACATACTACAATTGCTTAACTTGCCTTCCAAACCTGCTGTAATTGCCGAGATTGCATTTTGTACATGATGCAATTGCCAACATTACCTTCTAAACGTGCTATAATTACTAAGATTGCAGGTTGGATGTGTTGCAATTGCAGAAATTGTCTTCTGTATGTGCTATAATTGTTGGGATTACCTATCGGTCATGATGCAATTGCTGGGATTTCATGCTAGAGATGCTATATTTGCTTGAATTACCTTATTGACTTGCTGCAATTCCTGGGATTACCTTCTAGATGTGCTACAATTGCTTAAATTGCCTTCCAGACATGTTGCAATTGATGGAATTGCCTTCTGGACGTGCTGCATTTGCGTGCATTACCTCTTAGACTTGGTGCAATTGCTGGGATTGCCTACTAGATGTGCTGCAATTGCTGGGATTCCCTTCTGCGCTTGCCTGCTAGAGATGCTACAATTGCTGCGATTGACTTTTAGACGTGCTGCAATTGTTGGGATTGCCTTCTGGACATGCTATAATTGCTGGCATTTCCTGTTAGACATGCTCCAATTATTGGGATTGCCTTTTGGACGTGCTTAAATTGCAAAGATTGCCTTTTGGATATGCTAGAATTGCTAGGATCGCCTTCTAGACGTGCTACAATTGATGGGATTGCCTCCTACAATTGCTGCAATTACTAGGATTGCCTATTAGACATGCTGTAATTGCTAGGATTGTCTAGAGGATGTGCTGCAATTGCTCGGGGTGCCTTCTAGATGTGCTACAACTATGAGGATTGCATGTTGGACTTGATGCAATTGCTATAAGTGCCATCTAGACATTGTTGCAATTGCTAGGATTGTGTTCTACACGTGCTACAATTGTTGAGATTGTCTGATGATCTTGATGAAATGGCTGGGATTGCCTTCAATGATTGCCCGCAAGATGTGTTACAATTGTTGGGATTGACTTCTGGGATTTCTTGCAAGACGTTCTACAATTGTTGGGATTGCCTTCTAGATAGGCTATAATTGCTAGGATTGCCTGCTAGATGTGCTGCAATTGCTTGGATTGCCTTCTGGACCTACTGGACTTACAATCACTGGGATTAAGTGTATTGCCTGCTGGACATGGTGCAATTGCTAGTATTGCCTGATAGACATGCCACAATTGTTCAAATTGCATTCTAAATATGCTACAATTGTTGGGATTTCCTATTGGACTTGATGTAATTGCTGCGATTGACTTTTAGACGAGCTGCAATTAGTGGGATTGCCTTTGAGATGTGCTGTAATTGCTGGCATTACCTACAAGACATGCTCCAATTACTGGGATTACCTTTTAGACATGTTGGAATTGCATGGATTGCCTTTTGGATGTGCTAGAATTTGTGGGGATTGCCTTCTAGACATGCTACAATTGATGGGATTGCCACCTACAATTGCTACAATTACTAGGATTGCCTCCTACAATTACTAGGATTGCCTCCTACAATTACTAGGATTGCCTACTAGACGTGCTGTAATTGCTAGGATTGTTTAGAGAACTTGCTGCAATTGCTGGGAGTGCCTTCTAGACGTGCTACAATTATGGGCATTCTATGTTGGACTTGTTGCAATTGCTAGGATTGCCTTCTGCACGTGCTACAATTATTGGGATTGCCTGATGGTCTTAATGAAATGGCTGGGATTGCCTTCAGCAATTGCTTGTAGGATGTGCTGCAATTGCTGGGATTGCCTTTTGGGATTTCCTGCAGGACATGCTACAATTGTTAGGATTGCCTTTTGGACAGATTGTAACTGCTAGAATTGCTTACTAGACATGTTACAATCGCTTGGATTGCCTTTTGGACGTGCTACTATTGGTGGGATTGCCTATTGAACTTGCTACAATGGTTGGGATTGAGTGCACTGTTTGTTGGATGTGCTACGATTTCTGAGATTACCTTATGGACATGTTGCAACTACTTGGAATACTTCTAGGATTGCCTACTGTATGTGCTACAATTGCTGGGATTGCTTTCTAGACTTGGTGCAATTGCTAGGATTTCCTACAGAACGTGTAACAATTTCTGGGATTGCCTGCTCAACGTGCTGCAATTGCTTGGAATGCCTTCTAGACATGCTACTATTGGTGGGATTGCCTACTAGACTTACTGCAATCGTTAGGATTGAGTGCATTGCCTGCTGGATGTGCTACAATTGCTAGGATTACCTTATGGACGTGCTACTAGTAGGATTGCCTATTGGACTTGCTACAATGGTTGGGATTGAGTGCACTGCCTGCTAGAAGTGCTACGATTGCTAGGATTACCTTATGGATGTGTTGCAATGGCTGTGATTGCCTTCAAGGCTTGCCTGTTGGACATGTTGCAATTGTTAGGATTGCTTGTTGGACGTGCGACAATTGCTGGGATTGCTTATTCAACCTGCTGTAATTGTTGCGATTGACTTTTTGATGAGCTGCAATTAGTGAGATTGCCTTTTAGATGTACTACAATTGTTGGGATTGGCTTCTTGATGTGCTACAATTGCTAGCATTACTTGCTAGACATGCTACAATTATTGGGATTGCCTTTTGGACATGCTGTAATTGCGAGCATTGCCTTCTCGATGTTTTACAATTGTGAGGACCAACTTTTGAACGTGCTACAATTACTGGGATTGCCTACTAAACATGTTGCAATTGCTAGGATTGTCTAGAGGACGTGCTGCAATTGTTAGGAGTGCCTTCTAGACGTGCTGCAATTATGAGGATCACATCTTGGACCTATTGCAATTGCTAGGAGTGATATCTAGACATTGCTGCAATTGCTAAGATTGCCTATTGGACGTATTGCAATTGTTGGGATTGCCTGATGGTCTTGATGATATGGCTAGGATTGCCTTCAGTGATTGCTTGCTGGATGTGTTGCAATTGTAGGGATTGCCTTCTGGATAGGCTATTATTGCTTGGATTGCTTACTAGATGTGCAACAATTGCTTGGATTGCCTTCTAGACATGCTACTATTGGTGGGATTGCCTAATGGACTTGCTGCAATCGCTGGGATTGTGTGCATTGCCTACTGGATGTGATGCGATTGCTAGGATTACTTTATGGACGTGTTGCAATTGCTGGGATTACCTACTAGGCTTGATACAATTACTTGGGTTGCTAGCTAAACTTCTTGAAATTACTGGGATTTCATGCTAGATGTGCTGTAATTGTTGCAATTGCCTTTTGGAGGTGCTACAATGACAAGGATTACCTTTAACATGCTGCAATTGCATGGATTGCCTACTAGACCTGCTGTAATTGTTGTGATTGCCTTTTAGACTTGCTACAATTGGTGGGATTGGCTTCTAGACATGTTGAAATTCTTGGGATTGCCTTCTGGATGTGCTACAATTGATGGCATTACTCGCTAGACATGCTGCAATTACTAGGATTGCCCTTTGGATGTTCTACAATTGTAAGGATTGCCTGTTAGATGTGCTACAATTGCTGGGATTGCCTCCTAGACTTGGTGCATTCTGGACATGCTACAATTGGTGAGATTGCCTTCTAGACATGTTGCAATTGCTAGGATTGCCTATTGGATGTGCTATAATCGCTAGGATTTCCTTTTGCATGAGCTGCAATTGTTAGCATTACCTGCTTGAGATGCTGCAATTACTGGAATTGACTTTTAGACATGCTACAATTGCTGGGATTGCCTTTTGGGCTTGCCTGTTGGACATGCAACAATTGTGGGGATTGCCTGCTAGACATGCCACAATTGTTGAGATTGCCTTCTAGATATGTTGCAAATGCTGGGATCACCTGATGGACATAAACTAATTGCCAGAATTGCCTGCACAATGTGTGACAATTGCTAGGAGTGCCTTCAAGACGTGCTACAATCAATAGGATTATCTTTTGGGTGAGCTGCAATTGCTAGCATTACATGCTTAAGATGCTGCAATTATTGGAATTGACTTTTGGTCATGCTGTAATTGTTGGATTGCCTTTTGGGATTGCTTGCTGGACATTCTGCAATTATTGGGATTGCCTTCTAGGATTGCATGTTGGATGTGCTACAATTATTAAGATTGCCTTCTAGATATGCTGCAATTGCTAGGATTGCCTGTTGGACGTAAAGCAATTGCCAAAGTTGCTTGCAAGACGTACGACAATTGCTTAAAGTGCCTTCAAGGCATGCAGTAATTGCATGGATTTCCTGCTGGACCTGCTATAATTGTTGGCATTACCCACTGGACATGCTGCAATGACTGGGATTGCCTTTTGTACATTCTACAATTATGGGGATTGCCTTTTAAGATTGCCTGCTAGATGTGCTACAATTGCTGGGATTGCCTCCTAGACTTGGTGCAATTGTTGGCATTGCCTACTGGACATGCTGCAATTGCTAGCATTGCCAGCTAGACATGCCACAATTGCTGAGATTGCCTTCTAGATATGCTTTAATTGCTAGGATTGCTTGCTGGACTTGCTGTAATTGTTGCAATTGACTTTTAGATGAGTTGTAATTGGTGGGATTGCCTTCTAGATGTGTTGCAAGTGTCGAGACTACCTTCTGGACGAGTTGTAATTGCTGGCATTACCTGCTAGACATGTTGCAATTACTGGGATTGCCTTTTGGATGTGTTGCAATTGTGAGGATTGCCTTTTGGATGTGCTACAATTGCTGGGATCACCTTCTAGACATGTTATAAATGATGGGATTGCCTACTAGAATTGTTACAATTACTAGGATTGCCTACTGGATGTGCTATAAATGATGGGATTGCCTACTAGAATTGTTACAATTACTGGGATTGCCTACTGGACGTGCTACAATTGTTAGGATTGTCTAGAGGACATGTTGCAATTGCTGGCAGTGCCTTTTAGACGTGCTATACATACGAGGATTGCATGTTGGACCTATTGTAATTGTTTAGAGTGCCATCTAGACATTCCTTCAATTGCTAGGATTTCCTTCTACATGTGTTGTAATTGTTGGGTTTGCCTGATGGTCTTGATGCAATGGCTAGGATTACCTTCAGTGATTGCTTGTTATACGTGCTGTAATTGTTAGGATTGCCTTTTATGATTTCTTGCAAGACATGCTACAATTGCTGGGATTGGCTTCTAGATGGACTGCAATTGTAGGGATTGCCTTCTAGAGTTGTTGTAATTGCTTGGATTGCCTTCTGGACATGCTATTATTGGTGGGTGGGATTGCCTACTAGACTTGCTGTAATTACTGTAATTGCTTGCATTGCCTATTGGACATGCTACGATTGCTAGGATTAAGTTATGGACTTGTTGCAATTGTTGGTATCTACTGGGCTTGATATAATTGCTTGGATTGCCCACTAAACTTCTTGCAATTATTGGGATTTCTCGCTGGATGTGCTACAATTGTTATGGTTGCCTTCTAAAGGTGTTGCAATTAAAAGGCTTGCCATCTAAACGAGCTACAATTGCTAGGATTGCCTAATGGATGCAATTGCTAGGATTGCCATCTAGACGACCTGCAATTGTTGGGATTACTTGCTAGATGTGCTGCAATTATTGGGATTGACTCCTAGACTTGCTGTAATTGCTGAGATTGCCTACTGAACATAAAGCAATTGACAATATTACCTTTAGCACGTGCTACAATTGCTGGGAGTGCCTTCAAGATGTGCTACAACTACGTGGATTACCGGCTAGACCTCCTGTAATTGTTACGATTACCTTTTAGACGTGCTACAATTGGTGGGATTGGCATCTATGCTATAATTGTTGGGATTGCCTTCTAGATGTATTGCAATTATAGGAATTACCCGCTGGACAAGTTGCAATTACAGGGATTGCCTTTAGGACATCTTGCAATTACGGTGATTGCCTTTTAGGATTGCTTGCTAGATGTGCTAAAATTGCTGGGATTGCCTACTGGATGTGCCGTAATTGTTAGGAGCGCTTTATGGACATGCTCCAATTGTTGGGATTGCATGTTGGACCTGTTGCAATTATTGGTAGTGCCATTTGGACATTGCTGCAATTGCTAGGTTGCCCTCAGGATGTGTTGCAATTGTTAGGATTACCTTTTGCACGAGTTGCAATGGTTGGGATTGCCTTCAGTGATTGCCTACTAGACGTGCTACAATTGCTGGGATTGCCTTCTGTATGAGCTATAATTGCAGGCATTGCCTGCTAGATGTACTACAATTGCTTAGATTGCCTTTTGGGTGTGCTACTATTGCTAGGACTGCCCACTAGACTTGCTGCAATTACTGGGATTGCCTGCATTGCTTGCTAGATGTGTTGTAATTGCTAGGATTACCTTATTAACATGTTGCAATTGCTGGGCTTACCTACTGGGCTTATTACAATTGCTTGGATTGCTTGGTAGACTTGTTGCAATTACTGTGATTTTTTGCTAGTTGTGTTGCAATTGATGTCACTGTCTCTAGACGTGTTGCAATTGCAAGGATTGCCTTCTGAATGTGTAGCAATTGCTAGGATTGCCTACTGGATGAATTGCAATCGCTAGGATTGCCTTTTGGACGAGTTGCAATTGCTAGCATTACCTACTTGAGATGCTACAATTACTTGAATTGACTTTTAGACGTGCTACAATTGCTAGGATTGCCTCCTGGGCTTGCCTATTGGACATGTTGCAAATGTCGCGATTGCCTACTAGATGTGCCACAATTGCTAAGATTGCCTTCTAGATATGCTGTAATTCATGGGATTGCCTGATGGACATAAAGCAATTGCCAAAATTGCCTATAGGGTGTGTGACAATTGCTAGGAATGCCTTCAAGACATGTTGCAACTATTAGGATTGCATACTAGACGTGCTGCAATCATTAGGATTGACTTTTGGAAGAGCTACAATTGCTGACATTACCTACTTGAGATGCTACAATTACTATAATTGACTTTTGGTCGTGCTACAATTGCTGGGATTGCCTGCTAGATGTGCCACAATTGTTGAGATTGCCTTCTAGACATGTTGCAATTGTAGGGATTGCCTGATGGAAATAAAGCAATTGCCAGAATTGCCTATATGATGTGCGACAATTGTAAGGAGTGCCTTTAAGACGTGGGACATGCTACAATTGGTGGGATTAGCTTATAGATATGCTACAATTGTTAGGATTGCCTTCTGGACGTGCAGTAATTACTGGCATTACCCGCTGGACATACTGCAACTATTGGGATTTCCTCTAGACATGCTACAATTGCTAGGATTTGTTGTTAGTATTGCCTACTAGATGTACTGCAATTGCAAGGATTGCCTTCTAAACATGTTGCAATTGCTATGATTGCCTGATGGACTTGATGCAATTTTTAGGATTGCCTACTAAAATTGCTAGAATTGCCTACATTGCCTGCTTGACATGCTAAAATTGTTGGGATTGCCTTCTAGATGTGCTACAATTCCTAGGATTACCTGCTGGACTTGTTGCAATTGTTGGGATTACCTACATTGCTTGCTGGACGTGTTACAATTGCTGGAATTGCTTGTTGGGCTTGTTGCAATTGCCTGGATGGCCTTCCAGACTTGTTGCAATTTTTGTGATTTTCTGCTAGATGTGATGCACTTGGTAGGATTGCCTTTTGAACGTGTTGCAATTGCTAGGATTACCTTATGGATGTGGTGTAATTACTATGATTACCTAGTGGGCTTATTACAATTGCTTGGATTGCCTGTTACACTTGTTTTAAGTACTGGGTTTTTTTCTTGCTAGTTTTGTTGCAATTGTTACTGTTGCCTATTGGATGTACTACAATTGCAAGGATTGATTTTTGGATGTGCTGCAATTGCTATGATTGCTTGATGGACTTGATGCAATTGCTGGGATTGCCTGCATTGGCTCCTTGATGTTCTATAATTGTTGGGATTGCCTTTTGGATGTGCTACAATTGCTGGGATTGCCTGCATTGCTTGCTAGATGTGTTGCAATTGGTGGCATTACCTATTGAGCTTGTTACAATTGCTTGGATAGCCCGCAACACTTGTTACAATTTCTAGGATTTCTTATTGGATGTGTTGCAATTATTAGGATTGTCTTCTAGACATGTTGCAATTGCTGGGATTGCCTTCTGGACATGCTACAATTATTGGGATTACCCTTTGGACATGCTGCATTTGCAGGGATTGCTTGCTGGATGTGCTACAATTGCTGAGATTGTCTGCTGGACTTGTTGCAATTGCTAGGATTGCCTACATTACTTGCTGGACGTGCTGCAATTGCTTGATTGCCTTATGGACATGCTGTTATTGTTGGAATTGCCTACTAGACTTGTTGCAATTGCTAGGATTGCCTCCTTTCCCTGTTAGACGTGCTGCAATTGTTAGGATTACCTAGTTGTCTTGTTATAATTGCTTGGATTGCCTGCTAGACTTGTTTTAATTACTTGCATTTCTTCCTAGTTTTGTTGTAATTGCTGGTATTCCCTATTGGACATATTGCAATTGCAAGGATTGCCTTTTGGATGTGCTGTAATTGCTATGATTGCCTAATGGACTTGATGCAATTGTTGGGATTGCCTATTGGACCTACTGGAATTGCTAGGATTGCCTACATTGCCTACTTGACATGCTACAATTGTTGGGATTGCATTCTAGATGTGCTACAATTCTTGGGATTACCTGCTACACATGCTGCAATTGCTGGGATTGGCTACATTGCTTATTAGATGTGTTATAATTGCTAGGGTTACCTGCTGGGCTTGATGCAATTGTTTGGATAGCCTGCAAGAATTGTTGATTTTTTTGGGATTTCTTGCTGGATGTGTTGCAATTGGTAGAATTGCCTTTTGGACATGTTGCAATTGCTAGGATTTCCTTATGGACATGGTGCAATTACTGTGATTACCTGGTCGGCTTGTTACAATTGCTTGGATTTCCTGTTATACTTGTTTTAATTACTGGGTTTTCTTGCTAGTTTTGTTGCTATTGCCTACTGGACGTACTACAATTGCAAGGATTGGCTTCTAGATGTGTTGCAATTGCTGGGATTGCCTACTGGACTTGCTGTAATTGCTAGGATTGCCTACATTAGCTACTTTATGTGCTATAATTGCTAGGATTTCCTTTTAGATGTGCTACAATTGTTGGGATTGCCTGCTGGACTTGCGGCAATTGTTGGGATTGCCTGCATTACTTGCTAGATGTGTTGCAATTGGTGGCATTACCTGTTGGGCTTGTTACAATTGCTTAGATAGCTTGCCAAACTTGTTGCAATTTATGGGATTTCTTGTTGGATGTGTTGCAATTAGTAGGATTGCCTTTTGGAAGTGCCACAATTGTTGGGATTGCCTTCTCGATATGGTGCAATTACTGGGATTGCCTTTTGGACATGCTGCAATTGCGGGGGTTGCCATCTAGGATTACCTGTTGGATGTGCTACAATTGCAGGGATTGTCTGCTGGACTTGCTGCAATTGCTGGGATGGCTTGCATTACTTGCTAGATGTTCTGCAATTGCTTGGATTGCCTTCTGGACATGCTGGAATTGTTGGGATTGTCTAATGGAATTGCCTCCTTTGCTTGTTGGACGTGTTGCAATTGCTAGGATTACGTGGTGGGATTGTTACAATTTCTTGGATCGCCTGCTAGACTTGTTTTAATTATTGGCATTTCTTGCTAGTTTTGTTGTAATTGCTAGTATTGGCTTCTAGACGTACTACAATTGCAAGGATTGCCTTTTGGACGTGCTGCAATTGCTAGGATTGCCTGGTGGACTTCAAACAATTGCTTGGATTGCCTTAAGCGATTGTGTGTTGGACATGCTGCAATTGTTGGGATTGTCGGCTGGAAGTGCTACAATTTCTGGGATTGCCTGCTAGACTTGTTGTAATTGCTGGGATCACCTACTGGACATGCTACAATTGCTAAGATTGCCTGCAAGTCGTGCTCCAAATGCTAGGAGTGCCTTCTAGACGTGCTGTAATTGTGGGGATTGCCTGTTGGACGCGCTGCAATTGCTAGAATTACTTGGTGGGCTTGTTACAATTGCTTGGATTGCTTGCTAGACTTGTTTTAATTACTCGCATTTCTTGCTAGTTTTGTTGCAATTGCTTGTATTGGCTTCTGGGCATACTGCAATTGCAAGGATTACCTTCTGGACTTGCTACAATTGATAGGATTGCTTGGTGGACTTGATACAGTTACTGGGATTGCCTTAAGCGATTGCATGTTGGACATGTTGCAATCGTTGGAATTGCCTTTTATACGAGCTATAATTGTTGGGATTGTATGTTGGAAGTGTTGAAATTGTTGGGATTGCCTCCTAGACTTGTTGTAATTTTCGGGATTGCCTACTGGATGTCTTGCAATTGTTAGCATTGCCTATTGGACCTACTGTAATTGTAGGATTGACTTTAGGACGTGCTGCAAATGGTAGGATTGCCTTACTGATGTGATGCAATTGCTAGGATTGCCTGTTGGACTTATTCCAATTGTTGAGATTGCCTTTTGGACGTGCTGCAATAGTTGGGAATGCTTGTCAAACTTGCTTCGATTGCTGGGATTGCCTGCATTGCCTACTACATGTGTTGTAATTATTGGGATTGCCTTTTGCATGTTCTACTATTGCTAGGATTGCCTGCTCGACTTTTTGTTGTAATTATCGGGATTGCCTACATGACTACTGGACATGCTGCTATTCCAGGATTGCCTTTTAGACATGCTTCTATTGCTAGGATCGCCAACTAGATTTGCTGTGATTACTGGGATGACATGCATTACCTATTGGATGAGCTATATTTGCTAGGATTACCTTATTGATGTGTTGCAATTGCTCAGATTACCTATTAGGCTTGTTACAATTCCTTGGATTGCTTGATAGAAGGCTTGTTACAAATTACTGGGATTTCCTGTTGGATGTGTTGCAATTGCTGGGACAACTTCCTGGACATGCTGCAATTGCTAGGATTGCCTTTTAGATAGTAAGAATAAAAGATGTACAAGCAAAACACTTGGACCAGAGCAACAGCAAGTTTACGTCTAATGTTATCTGAATTACGAGCCAATTGTGTTCTGGATATGCTGCAATTGATGGGATTGCCTTCTAGACATGCTGCATTTGCTAGCATTGCCATCTAGTCGTGCTACAACTACTGGGATTGCCTGCTAGACTTGCTACAATTGTTGGGATTGCCATTTAAACATGCTAAAATTGCTTGAATTACCTATGTGACTTATTGCAATTGCTGGGATTGGGTTGTGGACCTGCTACAATTGCTTAAATTGCCTTCCAGATGTGCTACAATCACTGGGATTGCGTTCTAGACTTGCTGCAATTGATGGGATTGCCTTTTGAATGTGCTGCAATTGTCGACGTTGCCTTCTAGACCTGCTGCAATTGCTGTGATTGCCTACTAAACATGCTTTGATTGTTAGGATTGCCATCTAAACGTGCTGCAATTGCTTGTTGGACATGCTGCAATTTCAGGAATTGCTTGTTGGACATGCTGTAATTGTTGGGATTGTTTGCAGGACATACTGCAATTGCAGGCATTGCCTTCTACATGTGCTGTATTTGCTGGGATTGCCTATCGGACATACTACAATTGCTGGGATTGCTTGCTAGACATGCTGCAATTGGTTGAAGTACCTTCTTGACATGCTGCAATTGCTGGGATTGACTTGTTGACATGCTGCAATTGATAGGATTGCCTTCTAGATGTGTTGCAATTCCCGACATTGCCTTCTAGACGTGTTGTAGTGGCTAGGATTGCTTGTTGAACCTTTTGCAATTGTTGCCTTCTGGACATGCTACAATTGCCAGCATCGCCTTCTAGACGTGCTGTAGTGGCTGGGATTGCCTGCTGGACTATCTGCAATTGTTGGAATTGTCATCTTGACATGCTGCAATTCCTTAAATTTCATGCTAGACTTGCTGCAATTGCTGTGATTGCCTGCTGCACTTGCTGCAGTGGCTATGATTGCCTACTGGACATGCTGCAATTGCTGGCATTTCTTTTTTGGACATGCTCTAATTGCTAGGATTGCCTGCCAAACTTGCTGCAATTGTTGCGATTTCTTGAATTTCCTATTGGACTTGTTCCAATTGCTGCAATTGTTTGCTTCACATGCTGTAATTTACTAATATTGCTTGCTGGACTTGTTGTCATTGCTGGCATTGCCTTCTAAACGTGCTGTAATATGTCTGTCGGACTTATTGCAATTGCTGGGATTGGTTGAGGAGCATGCTGCAATTGCTTGAATGACCTTCTAAATGTGCTACAATTGCTGGAATTGCTTGCGGGACTTGCTTCAATTACTTGGATTACTTTCTTGACTTGCTGCAATTGCTTGGATTGCCTTCTGGACATGCTACAATTGCTTAAATTGCCTTCTAGATGTGCTGCAATTATTGGGATTGTGTTTTGGACATGTTGCAATAGATGGAATTTCCTTCTGGAGGTGCTACAATTGCCAGCATTGCCTTCTAGACATGTTGCAATGGCTAGGATTGCCTCTTAGGCCTTCTACAACTAGTGGGATTGCCATCTAGACATGCTGCAATTGCTTGAATTGTCTGCTGGTCCTCCTACAATCATTGGGATTGCGTTCTAGACATGCGGCGATTAATGGGATTGCGTTCTAGATGTGTTGCATTTGCCAGCATTGTCTTCTAGATGTGCTATAATAGCTTGAATTAACTACATGACTTGCTGCAATTGTTGGGATTTCCTTCTAGACATTCTGTGACTAATGGGATTTCCTTCTAGATGTGGTGCAATTGCTGAGATTGCCAGCTAGATCTAATGCGATTGTTTGAATTGCCATCTAGACGTGGTGTAATTGCTTGAATTGCCTACTGTACTTGTTGCAATTGCTGGGATTGCCTACTGGACATGCTGTAATTGTTGGGATTGCTTTCTCGATGTGATGCAATTTTAGGGATTGCATTCAGGACATGCTACAATTACTTAACTTGTCTTCTAGACCTGCTGCAATTGTTGGGATCACATTCTGGACATGCTACAATTGATGGGATTGCCTTCTTGACGTACTGCATTTACCGACATTGCCTTCTAGACGTGCTACAATTTGTTGAGATTGCCTACTGGAATTGCTGCAATTGTTAGGATTACCATCTGAACGTACTGCAATTGGTTGAATTACCTATATGACTTATTACAATTGCTGGGATTGCCTTTTAGACATGCTACAATAGCTTAAATTGCCTTCCAAACGTGCTACAATTGCTAGGATTGCATTCTGCACATGCTGTGATTGATGGAATTACCTTCTGGACGTGCTACATTTGCCAGCATTGTCTTCTAGATGTTTTACGATTGCATTGCATCTGCTCTGATTGCTGGGATTGCCTACTACACTTGTTACAATTATTGTTATTGCCATCGAAACATGCTACAATTACTTCAATTATCTATCTGACTTATTGCAATTGTCGGGATTGCCTTCTGGACATGCAACAATTACCTAAATTGCCTTCCAAACGTGCTGCAATTGCTGTGATTGCGTTCTGGACATGCTGCAATTGATTGGATTGCCTTCTGGATGTGCAACAATTGTCAGCATTGCCTTCTAGACCTACTGCAATTGTTTTCATTCCCTACTAGATATGTTGCAATTGTTAGGATTGCCATCTAAATGTGCTGCAATTGCTTGAATAGCTTGTTGGACATGTTGCAATTTCTGGAATAGCTTATCATGCTGCAATTGTTGGACTTGTTTGCAGGACATACTGCAATTGCAGACATTGCCTTCTAGACATTCTGTATTTGTTGGGACTGTCTATTGGACATACTACAATTGTTGGGATTACTTGTTAGACATGTTGCAATTGCTTGAAGTACCTTCTCAATGAGTTCCAGTTGCTAGGATTGCCTTTTTGACATGTCGAAATTGATGAGATTGCCTTTTGGACGTGCTGCATTTGCTGGCATTGAATTCTAGACGTGCTGCAATTGCTGAGATTGCCTACTAGAGTTGCAGCAATTGATGGGATTGCCTTCTAGACGTGCTGCATTTACCGACATTGCCTTCTAGACGTGCTACAATTGTTCAGATTGCCTACTGGAATTGCTGCAATTGTTAGGATTACCATCTGAACGTACTGCAATTGGTTGAATTACCTATATGACTTATTACAATTGCTGGGATTGCCTTTTAGACATGCTACAATAGCTTAAATTGCCTTCCAAACGTGCTACAATTGCTAAGATTGCATTCTGCACATGCTGTGATTGATGGAATTACCTTCTGGACGTGCTACATTTGCCAGCATTGTCTTCTAGATGTTTTACGATTGCATTGCATCTGCTCTGATTGCTGGGATTGCCTACTACACTTGTTACAATTATTGTTATTGCCATCGAAACATGCTACAATTACTTCAATTATCTATCTGACTTATTGCAATTGTCGGGATTGCCTTCTGGACATGCAACAATTACCTAAATTGCCTTCCAAACGTGCTGCAATTGCTGTGATTGCGTTCTGGACATGCTGCAATTGATTGGATTGCCTTCTGGATGTGCAACAATTGTCAGCATTGCCTTCTAGACCTACTGCAATTGTTTTCATTCCCTACTAGATATGTTGCAATTGTTAGGATTGCCATCTAAATGTGCTGCAATTGCTTGAATAGCTTGTTGGACATGTTGCAATTTCTGGAATAGCTTATCATGCTGCAATTGTTGGACTTGTTTGCAGGACATACTGCAATTGCAGACATTGCCTTCTAGACATTCTGTATTTGTTGGGACTGTCTATTGGACATACTACAATTGTTGGGATTACTTGTTAGACATGTTGCAATTGCTTGAAGTACCTTCTCAATGAGTTCCAGTTGCTAGGATTGCCTTTTTGACATGTCGAAATTGATGAGATTGCCTTTTGGACGTGCTGCATTTGCTGGCATTGAATTCTAGACGTGCTGCAATTGCTGGGATTGCCTACTAGAGTTGCAGCAATTGATGGGATTGCCTTCTAGACGTGCTGCATTTACCAACATTATCTTCTAAATGTGCTGCAATTACTTAAATTAATTACTTGACTTGCTGCAATTGCTGCAAATGCCTACTAGACATGCTACAACTAATGGGATTTCCTTGTAGATGTGGTGCAATTGCTGGTATTGCCAGCTGGATCTAATGCGATTATTTGGAATGCCATCCAAATGAGGTACGATTGCTTGAATTGCCTGCTGCACGTGCTCCAAATGCTAGGATTGTCTGCTGGACATGCTGCAATTGCTGGGATTGCTTGCCAGACATGCTGCAATTTCAGGGATTACATTTGGGACATGCTACAATTACTTAAATTACCTTCTAGAAATATTGCAATTGTTAAGATCACGTTTTGGACATGCTGCAATTGATGGGATTGCCTTCTTGACATACTGCATTTGCCGACATTGCCTTCTACACATGCTACAATTGCTGGATTGCCTGCTGGACCTGTTGCAATTGTTTGGATTGCCTATGTGACTTGTTGCAATTGCTAGTATAACCTTCTAGACATGCTACAATAGCTTAAATTGCCTTCCAGACATGTGACAATTTTTGGGATTGCATTTTGGACATGCTACAATTGACGGGATTGCCTTATGGACAATCTACATGTGCCGTCATGGCCTTCTAGACGTGCTACGATTGCTGGGATTGCCTACTACACTTGCTACAATTGTTGGGATTGCCATCAAAATGTGCTACAATTGCTTCAATTATCTATGCGACTTATTGCAATTGTCTAGATTGCCTTTTGGACGTGCTACAATTGCTTAAATTGCCTTGCAAACATGTTGCAATTGTTACGATTGTGTTTTGAACATGTTGCAATTGATCAGATTGCCTTCTCGATGTTTAGCAATTGTTGGCATTGCCTTCTAGACCTGCTGCAATTGTTGTGATTTCCTGCTAGCATGCTACAATTGTTATGATTGCCATCTATATGTGCCGCAATTTCTTGAATTGCTTGTTGGACATGGTGCAATTTCTAGAATAGCTTATTGGACGTGCTACAATTCTTGGGATTGTTTGTAGGACATACTACAATTATAGACATTGCCTTCTAGATACGTAGTATTTGCTGCTATTGCTTATTGAACTTACTACAATTGTTGGGATTGCTTGCTATACATGCTGCAATTGCATAAATTGCCATCTAGACCTACTACAATTGTTGGGATCACATTCTAGACATGTTGCAATAGGTGGGATTGCCTTCTTGATGTATTGTATTTGTTGACATTGCCTTCTAGACGTGCTATAATTGCTAGGATTGCCTGTTGGACTGGCTGCAATTGTTGGGATTGCCATCTACATGTGCTGCAATTGCTTGAATTACCTATGTGACTTGTTGCAATTGCTGGGATTACCTTCTAGAAGTGCTACAATTGATTAAATGGCCATCCAAATGTGCTGCAATTACTGGGATTGCGTTATGGACATGCTGTAATTGATGGTATTGCCATCTGGATGTACTGCATTTGCCGGCATTGCCTTCTAGACTTGCTAAATTGCTGGAATTACGTACTGGACTTGCTGCAATTGTTGGGATTGCCTACTAGAGTTGCAGCAATTGATGGGATTGCCTTCTTGACGTGCTGCATTTACCAACATTGTCTTCTAGATGTGCTGTAATTACTTGAATTAATTACTTGACTTGTTGCAATTGCTGGAATTGCCTTCTAGACAAGCTTCAACTAATGGGATTTCCTTGTAGATGTGGTGCAATTGCTGGGATTGCCAGCTGGATCTAATGCAATTATTCGGATTGCCATCTGGATGTGGTACGATTGCTTGAATTGCCTGCTGCACATGCTACAATTGCTATGATTGCCTACTGGACATGTTGCAATTGTTGCGATTGCTTGCCAGACATGCTGCAATTTTATGGATTACATTTGGGACATGATACAATTACTTAAATTGCCTTCTAGAAATATTGCAATTGTTAAGATCACGTTTTGGACATGCTGCAATTGCTGAGATTGCCTTCTTGATGTACTGCATTTGCCAACATTGCTATCTAGACATCCTACAATTGCTAGGATTGCGTGCTGGACTTGCTGCAATTGCTTGAATTGCCAATGTGACTTGTTGCAATTGTTGGGATAGCCTTCTAGAAGTGCTACAATTGCTTAAATTGCCTTCTAGATGTGCCACAATTGCTGGGATTGCATTTCGGACATGCTGCAATTGATGGTATTGCCTTATGGACGTACTACAATTGTCAGCATCGCCTTCTAGACTTGCTACAATTGTTGGGATTGTCTGCTGGACTTGCTGCAATTGTTGGGATTACCTGCTGGACTTGCTGCAATTGTTGGGATTACTATCTAAACGTGCTACAATTGCTTGAATTACCTATGTGACTTCTTGCAATTGCTGAGATTGGCTTCTAGATGTTGTACAATTGCTTAAATTGCCCTTTAGATATGTTGCAATTGCTGGGATTACAGTTTGGACATGCTGCAATTAATGGGATTGCCTTTTGGACGTATTGCATTTGCCTACATTGCCTTCTAGATTTGTTACAATTGCTGGGATTGCCTGCTGGACTTTTTGCAATTGTTAGGATTGTCATCTAAACGTGTTGCAATTGTTTGAATTACCTATGTGACTTGTTGCAATTGCTAGAATAACCTTCTAGACATGCAACAATAGCTTAAATTGCCTTCCAGACATGCTGCAATTTTTGGGATTGTGTTTTGGACATGCTACAATTGACGGGATTGCCTTCTGGACATGCTACATTTGCTGTCATGGCCTTCTAGACGTGCTATGATTGCTGGGATTGCCTGCTACACTTGCTACAATTGTTGGGATTGCCATCGAAACATGCTAAAATTGCTTCAATTAGCTATGTGACTTATTGCAATTGTCTAGATTGCCTTCTGGACGTGCTACAATTGCTTAAATTGCCTTGCAGACATGTTGCAATTGTTACGATTGCGTTCTGAACATGTTGCAATTGATCGGATTGCCTTCTCGATGTTCAGTAATTGTTGGCATTGCCTTCTAGACCTGCTGCAATTGTTGTGATTTCTTGCTGGCATGCTACAATTGTTATGATTGCCATCTATATGTGCCACAATTGCTTGAATTGCTTGTTGGACATGGTGCAATTTCTAGAATAGCTTATTGGACGTGCTGCAATTCTTGGGATTGTTTGCAGGACATACTACAATTGCAGACATTGCCTTCTAGATATGTAGTATTTGCTGCTATTGCCTATCGGACTTACTACAATTGTTGGGATTGCTTGTTGTACATGCTGCAATTGCTTGAAATACCTTCTTAATGAGCTGTAATTGTTGGGATTGCCTTCTGGATGTGCTGCATTTGCCGGCATTGCCTTTTAGTCATGCTACAATTGCTGGGATTGCCTACTGGAGTTACTGTAATTGATGGGATTGCCTACTGGATGTGCTGCATTTGCCAATATTGTCTTCTAGATGTGCTGCAATTCCTTGAAATAACTACTTGACTTGCTGTAATTGCTAGGATTGCCTTCTAGACATGCTACGACTAATGGAATTTCCTTTTAGATGTGGTGCAATTACTCGGATTGCCAACTGGAGCTAATGTGATTGTTCAATTGCCATCTAGATGGGGTGCGATTGCTTGAATTGCCTGCTGCACTTAATACAATTGCTTGGATTGCCTGCTGGACGTGCTGCACTTACTGCAATTGCTTGGATTGCCTGCTGGACGTGCTGCAATTGCTGGGATTGCTTGCTGGATGCGCTGCCATTTTAGGGATTGCAATCAGGACTTGCTACAATTACACAAATTGCCTTCTGGACCGACTACAATTGTTAGGATCACATTCTGGACATGCTGCAATAGATCGGATTGCCTTCTTGACGTATTGTATTTGCTGACATTGCCTTCTAGACATGCTATAATTGCTGGGATTACCTGTTGGACTTGCTACAATTGTTGGGATTGCCGTCTACACGTGCTGCAATTTCTTGAATTACCTATGTGACTTGTTGCAATTGCTGGGATTGCCTTCTAGAAGTGCTACAATTGCTTAGATTGCCTTCCAAATGTGCTGCAATTGCTGGGGATTGCGTTCTAGACATGCTGTAATTGACGGTATTGCCTTCTGGAGGTACTGCATTTGTCGGCATTGCCTTCTAGACTTGCTAAATTGCTGGAATTGCCTGCTGGACTTGCTTCAATTGTTAGGATTGCTCTCAAAAGGTGATACAATTACATGAATTACCTATGTGACTTCTTGCAATTGCTATGATTGCCTTCTAGACATGCTACAATTGCTTAAACTGCCTTCCAACATGTTGCAATTGCTGGGATTACATTTTGGACAAGCTGCAATTAATGGGATTGCCTTTTAGATGTACTGCATTTGTTGGCATTGCCTTCGAGACTTGCAACAATTGTTGGGATTGCCTATTGGACTTACTGCAATTGCTAGGATTGCTTGCTGCACATGCTGCAATTGCATCAAGTACATTTTTGACGTGCTGCAATTTCTTGAATTTCCTATGTGACTTATTGCAATTGCAGTGATAACCTTCTAAACGTGCTACAATAGCTTAAATTGCCCTTCTAGACGTGCTACAATTTCTGAGATTGCTTTTTTGGACATGCTGCAATTGATGAGATTGCCTTCTAGACATGCTGCATTTGCCGTCATTGCCTTCTAGATATGCTACGATTGCTGGGATTGCCTGTTACAATTGTTGGGATTGCCATCGAAACGTGCTACAATTGCTTGAATTATCTATGTGACTTATTGTAATTTCTGGGATTGGCCTTTGGATGTGCTACAATTACGTAAATTGCCTTCCAGACATGCTACAATTGCTGTGATTGCATTATGGACATGTAGCAATTGATGGGATTGCCTTCTCAATGTGCATCAATTGTCGGCATTGCCTTCTAGACCTACTGCAATTGCTGTGATTTCCTACTGGCATGCTAAAATTGCTAGGATTGCCATCTATATATGTTGTAATTGCTTGAATTGCTTGTTGGACATGTTGCAATTTCTAGAATAGGTAATTGGACGTGCTACAATTCTTGGGATTGTTTGCAGGACATACTGCAATTGCAGACATTGTTTTGTAGACATGTTGTATTTACTGGGATTGCCTATTGGACATACTACAATTGCTGAGATTGGTTGCTGGACATGCTACAATTGCTTGAATTACCTTCTTAACTAGTTGTAGTTGCTAGAATTGCCTTTTTGACATGTTGCAATTAATGGGATTGCCTTCTGGACATGCTGCATTTGCCGGTATTGCCCCCTAGAAATGCTACAATTGTTGGGATTGCCTATTGGAGTTACTGTAATTGATGGGATTGCCTTCAGGACGTGCTGCATTTGCCAATATTGTCTTCTAGACGTGTTGCAATTGCTTGAATTAACTACTTGACTTGCTACAATTGCTGCGATTGCCTTCTACACATGCTATGACTAATGGGATTTTCGTCTAGACGTGGTGCAATTATTTGGATTGCCAGCTGGGATCTAATACGATTGTTTGATTGCCATCTAAATGTGGTGCGATTGCTTTAATTGCCTGTTGCAGTTGCTGCAATTGATGGGATTGCCTGCTGGACGAACGTGCTGTAGTTGTTGGGATTGCTTGCTGGACGTGCTGCCATTTCAGCGATTGCATTCAGGACATGCTACCTTTACTTAAATTGCCTTCTAGACCTACTATAATTGTTGGGATCACATTCTGGACATGTTGCAATAGATGGGATTGCCTTCTTGACATACTGTATTTGTCGACATTGCCTTCTAGACGTGCTATAATTGTTTGTTGGGATTGCCTGTTGGACTTGCTGCAATTGTTGGGATTGCCATCTAAACATGCTGCAATTGCTTGAATTACCCTTATGACTTGTTGCAATTGGTGGGATTGCCTTCTAGAAGTGATTCAATTGCTTAAATTGCCTTCCAGATGTGTTGCAATTGTTGGGATTGCGTTCTAGACACATACTGCAATTGATGGTATTGCCTTCTGGACATACTACATTTGTCAACATTGCCTTCTAGACTTGCTACAATTGCTAGAATTGCCTGCTGGACTTGCTGCAATTGTTGGGATTGCTATCTAAACGTGCTGCAATTGCTTGAATTACCTATGTGGCTTCTTACAATTGTTGAGATTGCCTTCTAGACGTGCTACAATTTCTTACTCGGCCTTCCAAACATGTTGCAATTGTTGGGATTGCATTCTGGACATGCTGCAATTAATGGGATTGCCTTTTGGACGTACTGCATTTGCCAACACTGCCTTCTAGACTTGCTACAATTGCTAGGATTGCCTATCAAACTTACTACAATTTCTGGGATTGCTTGTTGGACATGTTGCAATTGCTTGAAGTACCTTTTTGACGTGCTGGAATTGCTAGGATTGTTTCCTTGACATGCTACAATTGATGGCATTGCCATCTGGACGTGCTGCAATTCCCGACACTGCCTTTTAGAGGTGTTGTAGTTGCTAAGATTGCCTGCTAGACATGCTGTAATTACAGGCATTGCTCACTAGACATGCTGCAATTGCTAGGATTGGTTGCGGAGCGTGCTACCATTGCTTGAATTACCTTCTGGATGTGCTACAATTGCTGGGATTGCTTGTCAGACTTGCTACAATTACTTGAATTACCTTCTTGACTTCTTGCAATTGCTTAGATTGCCTTTTGAACATGCTACAATTGCTTAAATTGCCTTCCAAATGTGCTACAATTGCTGCGATTGTGTTCTAGACATGCTGCAATTGATGGGATTTCCTTCTGGACATGCTGCACTTACAAGCATTGCCTTCTAGATGTGCGGCAATTGCTAGGATTGCCTACTGGACTTGCTGCAATTGTTGAGAATTCCACCTAAACGTGCTGCAATTGGTTGAATTACCTACTTGACTTGCTGCAACTGCTGGGATTAACTTCTGGACGTCCTACAATTGCTTCAATTGCCTTCTGGACGTGCTATAATTACTAGGATTGCGTTTTGGACTAGTTACAAATAACAACATTGCCTTTTAGAAATGTTGTAATTGCTAGGATTGCCTTCTGGACGTGCTACAATTGCCTAAATTGCCTTCCAAACGTGCTACAATTGCTGGGATTGCATTCCAGACATGCTGTAATTAATGGGATTGCCTTCTAGACCTGTTGCATTTGCTGGCATTGCCTTTTAAACGTGCTACAATTGCTGGGATTGCTTGCTAGACTTGCTGCAATTGTTGGGATTGCCATCTAAACGTGCTACAATTGCTTGAATTATCTATGTGACTTATTGAAATTGCTGGGATTGCCTTCTGGATGTGCTACAATTGCTTAAATTGCCTTCCAAACTTGCTGTAATTACTATGATTGTGTTCTGGACATGCTACGAGCGATGGGATTGCTTTTGGATGTGCAACTATTGTCGCATTGCCTTCTAGACCTACTGCAATTGTTGTGATTTCCTACTGGACATGCTGCAATTGTTAGGATTGCCATCTAAATGTGCTGCAATTGCTTGAATTGCTTGTTGGACCTGCTTCAATTTCTAGAATAACTTGTTGGACATGTCGTAATTGTTGGGATTGTTTGCAAGACATACTGTAATTGCTGACATTGCCTTCTAGACGTGCTGTATTTGCTGGCATTGCCTATCAGACTTATCGGACTTACTGTAATTGTTGGGATTGCTTGCTAAACATGCTGCAATTGCTTAAAGTACCTTTTTGACGTGCTGCAATTGTTGGGATTGCTTTCTTGACATGCTACAATTGATGGCATCGCCCTCTGGACATGCTGCAATTCCCAACATTGCCTTCTAGACATGCTGTAGTGGCTGGGATTACCTGCTGGACCTTTCGCTATTGTTGGGATTGTCATCTTGACGTACTGTAATTCCTTGAATTTCATGTTGGACTTACTACAATTGCTGTGATTGCTACGTGTTGCAATTGTTGGCATTGCCTTTTGGACATGCTCTAATTGCTGTGATTGCCTACTGAACTTGCTGCAATTGCTGGGATTTCTTGAATTTCCTGTTAGACTTATTGCAATTGTTGCAATTGTTTGCTAGATATGCTATAATTTACTGGGATTGCCCACTGGACTTGCCGCAATTACTAGCATTGCCTTCTAGACATGCTGTAATTACTGGCATTGCTTGCTGGACTTGTTGCAATTGTTGGGATTGGTTGCGCAGCGTGCTGCAATTGCTTGAATTACCTTCTAGACGTGCTGCAATTGCTGGGATTGCTTGTGGGACTTGCTACAATTACTTGAATTACCTTCTTAACTTGTTGCAATTGCTTAGATTGCCTTCTGGACGTGCTACAATTGCTTAAATTGCCTTCTAGATGTGCTGCAATTCCTGGGATTGTGTTCTGGATAGGTTGCAATTGATGGGATTACCTTTTGGACGTGCTGCACGTGTAGGCATTGCCCTTTAGATGTGCGGCAATTGCTAGGATTGCTTGCTAGACTTGCTACAATTGCTGGGATTGACTTCTAGATGTGCTACAATTGCTTGAATTGCCTTCCAGACATGCTATAATTGCTAGGATTGCGTTTTGTACTTGTTGGAATTAATGGCATTGCCTTTTAAACATGTTGTAATTATTGGGATTGCCTTCTGGACGTGCTACAATTGCATAACTTGCCTTCCAAACATGCTGCAATTATTGGGATTGCATTCTAGACATGCTGTAATTGATGGGATTGCCTTCTAGACATGTTGCATTTGCCAACATTGCCTTTTAGACGTACAACAATTGCTGGGATTGCTTGCAAGACTTGCTGCAATTGTTGGGATTGCCATCTAAACATGGTACAATTCTTGAATTACCTATGTGACTTGTTTCAATTGCTGGGATTGCCTTCTAGACATGCTAGAATTGCTTAAATTGCCTTCCAAACATGTTGTAATTCTTGGGATTATGTTCTGGACATGTTGTAATAGATGGGATTGCCTTCTGGATGTACTCTGGGATTGCCTTCTGAACGTGCTCCAATTGCTAGGATTGCCTGTTGGATTTGCTGCAATTGTTAGGAATGCCATCTAAATGTGCTGCAATTGCTTGAATTACCTATGTGACTTGTTGCAATTGCTAGGATTTCCATCTAAACTTGCTACAATTGCTTAAATTGCCTTCTAGATGTGCTGCAATTGCTGTGATTGTGTTCTAAACTTGCTACCATTGCTGGGATTGCCTACTGGACTTGCTGCAATTATTGGGATTGCTATCTAAACATGTTGCAATTGCTTGAATTACTTTTGTGATTATTACAATTGCTGGGATTGCCTTCTGGACGTTCTACAATTGCTTAAATTGCCTTCAATCTAGGAAAATTTTGACCATACAACTTTCTAAAGGTGTGAAGAAGGTGCAACCCACCTTTCTTGTATCCTTGGAAAATGGAATGGATACTTTCTCATCAAATGTTCTATCCAAGGAAGTCTCTCATTTCCTAGAGGAGTTTATGGACGTTATGCCTCCCAAATTGCTTAAGAAACTCCCACTTAAACATGAGGTGGACCACAAGATAGAATTGGTCCTTAGTTCAAGACCAGTGCCCTACTGAATGGCACCCCCCTGAGTTAGAGGAACTCATAAGGCAACTTAAGGAGTTGTTGGATGTAGGTTATATTCAACCGTCAAAGGCTCCATATAGTGCACCCATGCTTTTCCAAAAGAAGCACAATGGGTCACTTCAGTTATGCATCGATTATCAGGTGCTCAACAAAATAACATGATGAAGAATAAGTATCCCATTCCATTGAAAGCTGATTTGTTCGATCAGCTAAGTGAAGCACAGTGGTTCATAAAGCTGGATTTAAGATCAGGATACTACCAAGTGAGGATTGTAGAATGAGATGAGCCAAAGTCCACTTATGTTACATGGTATGGCTCCTTTGAGTTCTTAGTAATGCCATTTGGACTTACTAATGCCCCTACCATATTCTGCACTCTTATGAATCAAGTCTTCAAAATAAATTTGTTTTAGTGTATTTGAATGATATTGTTGTCTATAGTAAGACATTGGACGAGCACATTGAACATCTAAGACAAGTTTTCCATGTACTAAAAGAATATAAGTTGTATGTGATGAGGAACAAATGTGCCTTTGCTCAATGAGAGGTCACATTCTTAGGGCACATCATAGATGATGGCAAACTATAGTTGGACAAGTCTAAGGTGTAAGCCATCCATAATTGGGAGCCACCAAAAAAGGTAACTAATTTACAATCCTTTTTAGGCCTTATTAACTATTACAAAAGATTTGTAAAGGGCTACTCCTCTATTGCAACTCTGTTCACTAATTTGTTGAAGAAGAATAGAACATGGAGTTAGGATGCTAGATACCAAAAAGCGTTTAAGGTGCTCAAGCAAGAGGTAGTTGATGAGCCAGTGTTGGCTCTTCCCGACCACACCAAACCCTATAAGGTACATACCAATGCTTCTAATTTTGTAATCGGTGGTATTTTAATGTAAGAGGGGCATCCCATTATGTATGAGAGTTGCAAGTTGAATGAAACTGAGTGCCGTTATATAGTCCAAGAGAAGGAGATAACTATAATGGTACATTGCCTATGAACTTGGAGGCATTATTTGTTGGGGTCCAAGTATGTTGTGAAGACAGACAACATTGCCACAAGTAACTTCTTTAATCAAAAGAAGTTAATGCCAAAACAAGTGAGGTGGCAAGCTTTCTTGGCAGAATTCGACTTTGTGATGGAGTATAAGCCAGGCAAGGGTAATTTGGTGGTCAATGCATTGAGTAGAAAGGCCAAACCAACTGCCATCACAAGTCCAAACATCCTTTTGGTAGAACAAGTAAAGGAGGGATTGGAGCATGATCCACAAGCCAAGAGTTTGAGGGAATTGGCAAGTAATAGGAAGACACGTGGGTTTTGGCTTAAAGATGGATTACTCATTACCAAAGGCAATAGAATTTATGTGCAAAAGTGGCAAGGATTAAGGAAGGGGATTATTAAGGAATGCCATGAATCAAAATGGGTAGGACATTCGGGTATACGTTGTACATTGGAACTTGTAAAGCAAGCATATAATTGGACACAAATGCAGGATGATGTTGAGCTCTATATGAAGACTCGTCTTGTATGCCAACAAGACAAGGTGGAACAACATCAACCATCAGGATTACTAAAGCCCTTACCTATTCCGGAGAGACCATGGGAGAGTGTTTTGATGGATTTCATGATGTGTTTACCAAAGTTGAATGGATGTACCAACATCATGGTAGTGGTAGACCAATTTAGCAAGTATGATGTGTTCATCCTCATACCGTTAGAGTTTACAGCTAAAGCTATAGCATGCCTATTTTTCAAGTATGAGGTGAAATATTGGGGCATCCCAAAGATGATTATCGGTGATAGAGACACTCGCTTCATTGGGAGATTTTGATGGAGCTATTCAAGTTAATGGGATAGGAGCTCAATTTCTCCACAAGGTTTCATCTCCAAACTGACGGCCAAACAGAAAGGGTGAATGCCTTGTTGGAGCTATTCTCGAGGCATTACGTAAGTGCCAACCAGAGTGATTGCTAAGTTGCTTGACATAGCCCAATTCTCATACAATCTATAAAAAAGCACGTCAATTAGGGCTATTCCATTCGAGGTTGCTATGAGACTACAACCAATGACTCCACACACATTGGCGGTTGGCTAAAAAGGGTGGAGTCTTGCTGCATTCAAGTTTGCCAAGGGTTGGCATGAGAAGTCCTGCATGGCACGGTCACACTTGATAAAGCTACTAAGCAAATGAAGAAATGGGTCAATGCCAAAAGGAGACACTTGGAGCTTGAGGAAGGAGATTTAATGATGGTAAAACTCCTTCCCCATTAAAGCCAAAGGCTTGGTAGGATGCATAAGGGCCTGGTAAGGCATTACGAGGGACCCATCTAAGTTATGTGCTGCAATTACTATCATTACTAGTTAGACAGGCTGCAATTACTAGGATTGCCTTTTGGACGTTTTGCGATTGTAGGGATTGTTGTTTGGGATTGCCTGCTAGATGTGCCATAATTGCTAGGATTGCCTCCTAGACTTGGTGCAATTTTTGGGATTGCCTTCTGAGCTTGCCTGTTGGACATGCTGCAATTGCTGGGTTTACTTGCTAGACATGCCACAATTGTTGGATTGCCTTCTAGATATGTTGCAATTATTAGGATTCCTTTTCGACCTGCTGTAATTCTTGGAATTGACTTTTAGACAAGCTGCAATTAGTGGAATTGCCTTCTAGATGTGCTGTAATTGTTGGGATTACCTTTTGGACGTGCTACAATTGATAACATTACCCGCTAGACATGCTGCAATTATTAGGATTGCCGTTTGGACATGCTGCAATTGCAAGGATTGCCTTCTGGACTTGTTACAATTGCTAGGACCACCTTTTGGATGTGCTACAATTGATAATATTGCCTCCTACAATTGTTGCAATTACTAGGATTGCCTACTAGACGTGTTGGAATTGCTAGGATTGTCTAGAGGGCATGCTGTAATTACTGGGAGTGCCTTCTAGGCATGCTACAATTATAGGGATTGCATGTTGGAGTTGTTGCAATTGTTAGGAGTGTCATCTAGACATTGCTACAATTGCTAGGATTGCCTTTCGAACAAGTTGCAATTACTAGGATTGCCTGATGGTCTTGATGCGATGGGTAGGATTGCCTTCAGCGATTTCCTGCTAGATGTGTTACAATTGCTGGGATTGCTTACTAGGATTTCCTGCAGGACGTCCTACAATTGCTGGGATTGCCATTTTGGATAGGCTATTATTGCTAGGATTGCCTTCTAGAAGTGCTACTATTGGTGGGATTGCCTACTAGACTTGCTTTAATCGTTGGGATTAAGTGTATTGCCTACTAGAAGTGCCGCGATTTCTAGGATTACCTTATGGACATGTTACAATTGCTGGGATTACCTATTGGGCTTGATACAATTACTTGGATTGCCTACTAAACTTCTTGCAATTACTGGGACTTCTTGCTAGATCTACTGTAATTGCTGCGATTGCCTTTTGGAGGTGTTATAATTACAAGGATTGCCTTCAAGACGTACTGTAATTGCGTGGATTGCCTGCTAGACCTACTATAATTGTTGTGATTCGCTTTTAGATGTGCTACAATTGGTGGGGTTGGCTTCTAGACATGCTACAATTCTTGGGATTGCCTTCTAAGCAATTACTTGGATTCCTTTTTGGACATTTTGCAATTATAGGATTTTCTGCTATAAGTGCTACAATTGTTGGGATTGCCTCCTAGACTTAGCACAATTCCTAGGATTGCTTTCTAGGATTTTCTGCATGACGTGCTACAATTGCTAGGATTGCCTCTTGGATAGGCTGTAGTTGTTGGGATTGCCTACTAGACGTGCTACAATTGCTTAGATTGCCTTTTAGATGCTACTATTGGTGGGATTGCCTACTAGACTTGCTGCAGTCACTGGGATTGAGTGCATTGCTTACTGGATGTGCTGTGTTTGCTAAGATTACCTTATGGACATGTTGCAATTGTTGGGATAACCTACTAGGTTGGATACAATTACTTGGATTGCTAAACATCTTGCAATTACTGGGATTTCTTGTTGGATGTGTTGTAATTCTATGATTGCCTTCTGAAGGTGTTATAATTACAAGGATTGCCTTTAAGATATGCCACAATTGCATAGATTGTCTATTGGACCTGTTGTAACTATTGTGATTGCCTTTTAGACAGGCTACAATTGGTAGGATTGGTTTCTAGACATGCTACAATTCTTGGGATTGCCTTCTGGATGTGTTGCAATTGCTGGCATTACCCGCTAGACATGCTGCAATTACTAGGATTGCCTTTTGGATGTTTTGCAACTATAGGGATTACTTGTTGGATGTGCTACAATTGCTGGGATTGCCTCCTAGACATGGAGCAATTTCTTTGATTGCCTACTGATCGTGTTGCAATTGTTGGGCTTGCCTATTGGACATGCTGCAATTGCTGGGATTGCTCGCTAGACGTGCCATAATTACTGAGATTGACTTCTAGATATGCTACAATTGCTAGGATTACCTGTTGGACTTGTTGTAATTGCTGCAATTAACTTTTAGACAAGCTGCAATTAGTGGGATTGCCTTTTAGATGTGTTGCAATTGTAGGGATTGCCTTCTAGACGTGTTGCAATTGTAGGGATTGCCTTCTGGATGTGCTACAATTGCTCGTATTACCCGCTAGACATTCTGCAATTACTAGGATTGCCTTTTTGATGTGCTGCAATTGCAAGGATTGCCTTCTAGACGTGCTACAATTGCTAGGATCGCCTTCTCGATGTGCTACAATTGATGGGATTACCTCCTACAATTGTTGCAATTTCTAGGATCGCCTACTCGACGTGCTACAATTGCTAGAATTGTTTAGAGGACGCGTTGTAATTGTTGTGAGTGCCTTATAAATATGCTACAAGTATGAGGATTGCATGTTGGACCTATTGCAATTGCTAAGATTGCCATCTTGGCATTGCTGCAATTGCTAGGATTGCCTACTACATGTGCTGCAATTACCAAGATTGCCTGATGTTCTTGATGCAATGGTTGGGATTGCCTTCATCAATTGCCCACTGGACGTAATTGTTGGGAATGCCTTCTAGGTTTCCTGCAGGACCTACTACAATTGTTTGGATTGCCTTTTAGGATTGCTTGCTAGATGTGCTACAATTGTTGGCATTACCTTTTCGACGTACTGCAATTGTTGGGATTGCCCATTGGATGAGCTGTAATTGTTGGGAGCACCTTATGGTCGTGCTACAATTGCTAGGTTGCCTTCTGCATGTGTTGTAATCGCTAGGATTGCCTTCTGCACGAGCTGCAATTGTTGGGATTGCCGGATGGTTTGATGTAATTGTTAGGATTGCCTTCAGTAATTGCCTGCTAGACGTGCTATAAATGCTGGGATTGCCTTCAATGATTTCCTGCTAGAGGCGCTCCAATTGTTGAGATTGCTTTTTGGACATACTGCAATTACTGGGATTGCCTACTAGATGCTCTGCAATTGCTTGGATTTCCTACTCGTCATGCTACTATTGCTGGGACTGCCTGCTGGACTTGCTACAATTGTTGGTATTGCCTACATTGCTTGCTAGACGTGTTGCAATTGCTAGGATTACCATATTGATGTGTTGTAATACTTGGGTTTACTTGTTGGGCTTGTTACAATTGCTTGGATTGCTTGCCAGACTTGTTGCAATTACTAGGATTGTTTGTTGGATGTGTTGCAATTGATGTCACTACCTTCTAGACATGCTGTGATTACAAGGATTGCCTTATGAACATGCTAAAATTGCTAGGATTGCCTTCTGGATGAGTTACAATTAGTAAGATTGCCTTCTAGACGAGATAGTATTGCATACTAGTAGTGCTGCAATTGTTGGGATTGAGTCCTACATTTGCTGCAATTGTTTTGATTGCCTACTGGACATGCTGCAATTGCCATGATTTCCTTCTCGACGTGTTGCAATTAGGGGGAGTGCCTTCTTGACATGCTGTAATTACAAGGATTGCCTACTGGACCTGCTATGATTGCTAGGATTGCATTTTTGGATGTGCTGCAATTGGTGGGATTGCCTTCTAAATGTGCTACAATTGCTAGGATTGCCTGTTGGTTGTGCTGCAATCACTAGGATTGCCTTTCGAATGAGCTGCAATTGTTGGCATTACCTACTTGAGATGCTGCAATTACTGGAATTGACTTTTGGACGTGCTACAATTGTTGGGATTGCCTTCTAGGCTTGCTTGTTAGACATGCTACGATTTCTAGGATTGCCTATTAGACGTGCCACAATTGCTGGGATTGCTTTCTAGATATGCTGCAATTGCTGGGATTGCTTGACGGACATAAAGAAATTGCCAAAATTGCTTGTACGATATGTGACAATTGCTAAGGGTGCCTTCAAGACGTGCTGCAATTGTGTGGATTGCTTGCTAGACCTACTATAATTGTTGCGATTGCCTTTTTGATGTGCTATAATTGGTGGGATTGGCTTCCAAACATGTTGTGATTCTTGCGATTACCTTCTGGACGTGCTGTAATTGTTGACACTACTCGCTAGACATGCTGCAATTACTAGGATTGCATTTTGGACGTTCTGCAATTGTGGGGATTGCCTTCTAAGATTGCCGGCTAGATGTGCTATAATTGCTAGGATTGCCTCCTAAACTTGGTGCAATTCCTGGGATTGCTTGGATTGCCTTCTAGACGTGCTACTATTGGGGGTACTGCCTACTGCACTTGTTACAATTACTGGAATTGCTTGCATTGCTTGCTAGATGTGTTGTGCTTGATACAATTGCTTGGATTGCCTACTAAACTCCTTGCAATTAGTGGGATTTCTTGTTGAACATGCTGCAATTGTTATGATTGCCTTCTGGAGGTGCTGCAATTACAAGGATTGCCTTCTCAATGAGCTGCAATTAGTAAGATTGCCTGATGGACGTGATACAATTGCTACGATTGCCTTCTAGATGAGTTGCAATTGCTGGGATTGCCTACAAGATGTGCTGCAATTGCTGCAATTGACTCCTAGACTTGCTGTAATTGCTGGGATTGCCTGCTGGACGTAAAGCAATTGAGAATATTACCTTTAAGGCATGCGACAATTGCTAGGAGTGCCTTCAAGATGTGCTACAATTGTGGGGATTGCCTACTAGACCTGTTGTAATTATTGCGATTGCCTTTTATACATGCTACAATTGGTGGGATTGGCTTCTAGACATGCTGCAATTGTTTGAATTGCATTCAAGATATATTGCAATTGCTAGAATTAACTGCTAAACAAGCTATAATTATTGGGATTGCCTTTTGGACGTGCTTGCTAGATGTGCTACAATTGTTGGGATTGCCTTCTCGAAGTGTTGCATTTGTGGAATTTCATCCTAGACTTGTTGCAATTTTTGGGATTGCCTACTAGATGTGCTGTCATTGTTGGGAGCGCCTTTTGGATGTGGTGCAATTGCTAGGATTGGATGTTGGACTTGTTGCAATTGTTGGTAGTGCCACCTAGATATTGCTACAATTGTTGGGTTGCCTTCTGGATGTGCTGCAATTGCAATGATTGCCTTCTGAATGAGCTGCAATTGCTAGGATTACCTAATGAGCTGCAATTGGGATTGCCTTTAGCAATTCCCTAATTGCTAGGTTTGCCTTCTAGGATTTCTTGCTGGACATGCTACAATTGCAAGGATTGCCATCAGGATGCATAGTAATTGCTTGCTAGATGTACTACAATTGCTTGGATTTCTTTCTAGGTTTGCTACTATTGTTGGGACTACCCACTGGACTTGCTACAATTGCTAGGATTGCCTGCATTGCTTGCTGGATGTGCTGTAATTGCTAGGATTACCATATTAACATGTTGCAATTGCTAGGTTTACCTACTGGGCTTGTTACAATTGTTTGGATTACTTCCTAGAGTTGTTGCAATTACTTTGATTTTTTACTGGATGTGTTGCAATTGATGTCACTGCCCTTTAGACATGCTACAATTGCAAGGATTGTCGTCTAGACATGTTGTAATTGCTAGGATTGCTTGCTGGATGTACTATAATCACTAGGATTGCCATTTGGATAAGTTGCAATTGTTGGCATTACCTGCTTGAGATGCTGCAATTACTAGAATGGACTTTTGGACATGCTACAATTGCTAGATTGCCTTCTACACTTGCTTGTTGAACATGCTGCAATTGCTAGGATTACCTACTAGATGTGCCACAATTGCTAAGATTGCCTTCTAGCTATGATACAATTCATGGGATTGCCTGATGGATGTAATGCAATTGCCAAGAATTGATTGTAGTATGTGTGACAATTGCTAAAAGTGCCTTCAAGACAAGTTGCAATTGCGTGGATTGCCTGCTGGACCTGCTGTAATTGCTGCGATTGCTTTTTGACGTGCTATAATTGGTGGGATTGGCTTCTAAACATGCTGTAATTCTTGGGATTGCCTTTTGGACATGCTGCAATCGTTGGCATTACACGCTAGACATGCTACCACTAGTAGGATTGCCTCATAGACTTGGTGCAATTGCTAGCATTGCATACGGGATGTGCTGCAATTGCTGTGATTGCCTTCAGGGCATGCCTGCTGGACATGCTGCAATTGCTAGGATTGCTTGCTGGACGTGCCAAAATTGCTAAGATTGCCTATTGGATGTACTATAATTGCTGGATCGCCTCCTAGACATAGTGCAATTGCTGGGATTGCCTATTGGACGTGCTGCAATTATTGTGATTGCCTTCAGGGCTTGCTTGCTAGACATGCTACAATTGCTGGGATTGCCTGCTAAAGTGCCAAAATTGCTATGATTACCTTCTAGACATGCTGCAAATGCCAAGATTGCCTGCTGGACCTGCTGTAATTGCTGCGAATAACTTTTAGACAAGCTGTAATTGGTGGAATTGCCTTTTAGACATGTTGCAATTGTTGGGATTGCCTTTTGGACAAGTTGTAATTACTAGCATTACTTGCTAGAGATGCTGCAATTACTGTAATTGCCTTTTGGACGTGCTGCAATTGGGACGATTGCCTTCTAGATGTGTTACAATTGTTAGGATCACCTTTTAGACGTGCTAAAATTGATGGGATTGCCTACTAGAATTGCTGCAATTACCAGGATTGCCTACTAAACATGCTACAATTATTATGATTGTCTAGAGGATGTGTTGCAATTGCTGGGAGTGCCTTCTAGACATGCTGCAATTACAAGGATGGCATGTTAGAGTTGTTGTAATTGTTAAGAGTGCCATCTAGATATTGCAGCAATTGCTAGGATTGACTTATGTACGTGTTGCAATTGTTGGGATTGTCTGATGGTCTTGATGTAATGGCTAGGATTACCTTCAACGACTACCTACTAGACGTACTACAATTGCTAGGATTACCTTATAGGATTTCTTGCAAGACGTGCTATAATTGCTAGGATTACCTTTTTGACGGGCTGCAATTGCAGGGATTGCCTCCTGATGTGTTGAAATTGCTTGGATTGCTTTCTGGATGTGCTACTATTGGTGGATTGCCTACTGGACTTGCTGCAATTATTGAGATTGTTTGCATTGCCTGTTGGACGTGTTGCGATTGCTAAGATTACCTTATGGACTTGTTGCAATTATTGTGATTACCTATTGGGCTTGATACAATTGCTTGGATTACCTGCTAATCTTCTTGCAATTATTGGGATTTCCTATTGGACGCGCTGCAATAGTTGTGATTGCCTTCTAAAGGTGCTGCAATTACAAGGATTGCCTTCTAGACAAGCTACAATTGCAAGGATTGCCTGATGGACATGATACAATTACTAGATTGCCTTATGGATGAGCTGCAATTGCTGGGATATCCTATTGGATGTGCTGCAATTGCTTGGATTGACTCCTAGACTTGCTGTAATTGCTGGGATTGCCTGTTGGATGTAAAGCAATCAACAATATTACCTTTAGGGCATGCGACAATTGCAATGAGTGCCTTCAAGACATGCTACAACTATGTGGATTGCCTGCTAGACCTGCAGTAATTGCTGCAATTGCCTTTTAGACATGCTACAATTGGTAGGATTGGCTTCTAGACATGCTACAATTATTCAAATTGTCTTCTAGATGAATTGCAATTGTTGGAATTACTCACTTGACAAGCTGTAATTACAAGGATTGCCTTTTGGACGTGCTGCAATTGTGGGGATTGACAAAAAGGTAATTCAAACAATTGCAGCATGTCCAACAAGCAATCCCTGCAATTGCAGCTAGTCCGATAGGTAATCCCAACAATTATAGCACGTTTAGAATGCAATGCTTGCAATTGTGGCCAATCCAGCTTGCAATCCCAGCAATTGTAGCACACCTAATAGGCAATTACATGTCCCGCAGGCAATTCAAGCAATCGCAGCACGTATAGATGACAGTACCAATAGTTAAAGCAAGTCTAGTAAGCAATCCCAATAGTTGTGGCACGTCTAGAAGGCAATGTTGGTAATTAAAGCACATCTAAAAGGCAATCCCATGAATTACAACATGTTCAAAATGCAATCCATGCAATTGCACCATGTCCGAAAGACAATTAAGGCAATTGTAGCACGTCCAGAAATCAACTCCATCAATTGTAGCATGTCCAAAATGCAATGCTAGAAATTGCAGCATGTCTAGAAGGAAATTTAAGCAATTGTAGCATGTCTAGAAGGCATCCCAACAATTGCAACAAGTCAAGAAGTAAATTCAAGCAAATACACCATGTTCGGAAGACAATTAAGGCAATTGTAGCACATCCAGAAATCAACTCCATCAATTGTAGCATGTCCAAAATGCAATGCTAGCAATTGCAGCATGTCTAGAAGGAAATTTAAGCAATTGTAGCATGTCTAGAAGGCATCCCAACAATTGCAACAAGTCAAGAAGTAAATTCAAGCAAATACAACATATCCAGCAAGAAATCCCAGCAATTGCATGATGTTTGACAAGCAATCCCAACAATTATAGCACGTACAAAAGGCAATGTCCACAATTGTAGCACGTCCAGAAGGCAATCTCAACAATTGTAGCAAGTCAAGTAGGTAAGTCGAGCAATTGTATCATATTTAGATTGCAATCCCAACAATAGTAGCAAGTCCAGCAGGCAATCCCAGTAATTACAGCACATCTAGAAGGCAATGCCTGCAATTGGAGCACGTCTAGAGGGTAATCCCATCAATTGTAGCATGTCTAGAATGCAATACTAGCAATTGTAGCACGTCCAAAAGGAAAGTTAAGCAATTGTAGCACGTCCAAAAGGCAATCCCAGCAATTGTAGCAAGTCAAGAAGGTAATTCATGCAATTGCAGCATGTCCAGCAAGCAATCCCTACAATTACAGCTAGTTTCGTAGGTAATCGCAACAATTATAACACATCTACAATGCATTGCCTGCAATTGGGGCACATCCAACATGCAATCCTAACAATTGTAGCACATCTAGCAGGCAATTCCAGCACATTTATATGACAATACCAATAATTGTAGCAAGTTTAGTAGGTAATCCCAACAATTGCGGCACTTCTAAAAGGCAATGTTGGTAATTACAACACATCTAAAAGGCAATTCCATGAATTACAACATGTCCAAAATGCAATCCAAGGAATTGCACCACATTTGGAAGACAATTAAAGCAATTGTAGCACGTGTCTATAAGGCAATCCTAGCAATTGCAGCAATTTAGGAAGGTAATTCAGACTATTGCAGCACATCTAGCAAGTATTCCCAACAATTGCAGCAAGTTCGACAAGCAATCCTAGCAATTACAACATGTCTAGAAAGAAATGCCTACAATTGCAGCATATCTAGCAAGCAATCCCAACAATTGCAACACATCCAGCATGAAATCTCAGCAATTGTAGCATGTTCAGTAGGCAATTCTTGCAATTGCAGCACATTTAGATGGCAATCCCAACAATTGCAGCAAGTCCAGCAAGCAATCCTAGAAATTATAGCACGTCTAGAAGGCAATGCAGGAAATTGTAGCATGTCCCAAAGGCAATTCCATTAATTGCAACATGTCCAAAATGCAATCCCAACAATTGCAAGAAGTCAAGAAGGTAATTCAAGCAATTGCAGCATGTCCAGCCAGTAATCCTAGCAATTGCATCATGTCCGACAGGTAATCCCAACAATTATAGCATGTTAAGAAGGCAATCACTGCAACTGCAGTACGTCCAACAAACAATCCTAACAATTGCAGCATGTCCAGCATGTAATCCCAGCAATTGTAGTGAGTCCAGCAAGCAATTCATGCAATTGCAGTACATTTCGATGCAATACCAACAATACCAACAATCCCAGCAATTATAGCACATATAGAAGGCAATCCCAGCAATTGCAGCATTTCTGGAAGGCAATTTAGGCAATTGTAGCACATCAAGAAGGCAATCCCAGCAATTATAGCAATCAAGAAGGTAATTCAAGCAATTGCAGCATGTCCGACAGGTAATCCTAGCAAATTGCATCATGCTTAACAGGCAATCTGAGCAATTATATCACTTCCAAAAGGCAATGTTTGCAATTGCAGCACGTGCAACAAGCAATCCCAACAATTGCAACAAGTCCAGCAAGCAATCCCAACAATTGCAGCAAATCCAGCATGCAATTCATGCAATTATAGCACGTTTCTATGGCAATCCCAACAATTGTAGCAAGTTCAGCAGGCAATCTCAGCAAATTGTAGCAAGTTCAGTCAGTAATTCTTGCAAATGCAGCACATTTAGATGACAATCCCAACAATTGTAGTAAGTCCAGTAGGCAATCCCAGAAATTACAGTACGTCTAGAATTCAATGTCGGCAATTGCAGCATGTCCCAAAGGCAATTCCATCAAATGCAACATGTCAAAATTTTAATGCCAGCAATTGCAGCAAGTCTAGAAGGCAATTTAAGCAAATTTAGCATGTCCAAAAGGCAATCCCAACAATTGCAGGAAGTCAAGAAGGCAATTCAAGCAATTGCAGCATGGCCAGCAAGCAATCCCAGCAATTGCATTATGTCAAACAAGTAATCGTAGCAATTATAGCACGTCAAGAAGGCAATGTCTGCAATTGCAGCACGTGAAGCAAACAATCCTAACAATTGAGTCATGTCAAACGTGCAATCCCAACAATTGCAGCATGTCCAACAGGCAATCCCAGCAATTGCACCAAATCCAGTACACAATTCATACAATTGTAGCACGTTTCGATGGCAATTCCAACAATTGTAGCAAGTTCAGCTGACAATTCTTGGAATCACAGCATGTTTGGATGGCAATCCCAACAATTGCAGCAAGTCCAGTAGGCAATCCCAAAAATTATAGCACCTCTAGAATTTAATGTTAGCAATTGCTACATGTCTCGAAGGCAATTCCATCAAATGCAGCATGTCCAAAATGTAATCCCAGTAATTGCAGCATGTCTGGAAGGAAATTTAAGCAAGTGTAGGATGTCCAGAAGGCAATCCCAACAATTGAAGGAAGTCAAGAAGCTAATTCAAGCAATTGCAACATGTCCAGCAAGCAATCCCAGCAATTGCTTTATGTCTGATAGGCAATCCCAGCAATTATAGCATGTAAAGAAGGCAATGTCTGCAATTGTAGCACGTCCAGCAAACAATCCTTACAATTGCAGCATGTCCAGCATGCAATCCCAGCAATTGTAGCGAGTCCAACATGCAATTCTGCTATTGCAGCACATTTCAATGGTAATACCAACAATTGCAACAAGTCCAATAGGCAATCCCAGCAATTACAGCACATGTAGAAGGCAATGCCAGCAATTGCAGCATGTCCAAAATGCAATTCAATCAATTGTAGCATGTCTAGAATGCAATCCCAGCAACTACAGCATGTCTGGAAGGCAATTTAAACAATTGTAGCACGTCAAGAAGGCAATCCCAGCAATTGTAGCAAGTCAAGAAGGTAATTCAAGTAATTGCAGCATGGCCGACAGGCAATCCTAGCAATTGTATCATGCCCAACAGGCAACCCGAGCAATTATATCACATCCATATGGCAATGTTTGCAATTGCTGCATGTCTAGCAAGTAATCCAACGATTGCAGCATGTCCAGCAGACAATCCCAACAATTGCAGCAAGTCCAGCATGCAATTTATGCAATTGCAGCACGTTTCAATGGCAATCCCAACAATTGCAGCAAGTCCATCTGGCAATTCATGCAATTGCAGCTCGTTTAGATGGTAATCCCAACAATTGCAGCAAGTCCAGCAGGCAATCCCAACAATTACAACATGTCTAGAAATCAATGTCGGCAATTGCAGCATGTCCAGAATGCAATCCCGGTAATTACAGCAGGTCTGAAAGGCAATTTAAGCAATTGTAGCATGTCCAAAAGGCAATCCCAACAATTGCAGCAAGTCAAATAGGTAATTCGAGCAATTGCAAAGGCAATGTTTGCAATTGCAGCACATCCAGCATGCAATCCTAACGATTGCAGCATGTCCAGCAGGTAATCCCAGCAATTGCAGCAAGTCCAGCATGCAATTTATGCAATTGCAGCACATTTCAAAGGCAATCCCAACAATTGCAGCAACTACAGCTTGTCTAGAAGGCAATTTCAGCCATTGTAGCAAGTCAAGAAGGTAATTCAAGCAATTGCAGCATGTTCGACAAGCAATCCCAGCAATTGCATTATGCCCAACAGGCAATCCAAGTAATTATATCACATCCAGAAGGCAATGTTTGCAATTACAGCACATCTAGCAAGCAATCCCAATGATTGCAACATGTCCAGTAGACAATCCCAACAATTGCAGCAAGTCTAGCATGCAATTTAAGCAATTGCAGCACGTTTCAAAGGCAATCCCAACAATTGCAACAAGTCTAGCTGGCAATTCATGCAATTGCAGCTTGTTTTGATAGTAATCCCGATAATTGCAGGAAGTCCAGCAGGCAATCCTAACAATTACAGCATGTCTAGAAGGCAATGTCGACAATTGTAGCATGTCTAGAATGCAATCCCAACAATTACAACAAGTCCGAAAGGCAATTTAAACAATTGTAGCACATCTAGAAGGCAATCCCAACAATTACAGCAAGTCAAGTAGGTAATTTGACCAATTGCAACATGTTTAGATGGCAATCGCAACAATTACATCAAGTCTAGTAGGCAATCCCAGAAATTACAGCATGTCTAGAATTAAATGTTGGCAATTGCAGCATGTCTGGAACGCAATTTAAGCAAATTTAGCACGTCCAGAAGGCAATCCCAACAATTGCAGGAAGTCAAGAAGGTAATTTAAGCAATTGTAGCATGTCCAGCAAACAATGCCAGCAATTGCATCATTTCAAACAAGCAATTCCAGTAATTATAGCACGTCAAGAAGGCAATGTCTGCAATTGTAGCACGTCCAACAAACAATCCTAACAATTGCAGCATGTCCAGCATGCAATCCCAACAATTGCAGCAAGTCCAGCATGTAATTCATGCAATTGCAGTACGTTTTTGATGGTAATACCAACAATTGCAGCAAGTCCAACAGGCATCCAATCCTAGAATTTATGGCACATTTAGAAGGCAATGCCAACAATTGCAGCATGTCCAGAAGGCAATTCCATCAATTGTAGCATGTCCAGAATGCAATCCTAACAACTGCAACATGTCTAGAAGGCAATTTAAGCAATTGTAGCACATGAAGAAGGCAATCCTAGCAATTGTAGCAAGTCAAGAAGGTAATTCAAGCAATCGTAGCATGTTGGATAGGCAATCCCAGCAATTGCATCATGCCCAATAGGCAATCCCAGCAATTATATCACGTGCAGATGACAATGTTTGCAATTGCAGCATATCCAACACGCAATCCCAACGATTGCAGCATGTCCAGCAGGCAATCCTAGCAATTGCAGTAAGTGCAGCATGCAATTTATGCGATTGTAGCAAGTCCAACAGGCAATTCATGAAATTGCAACTCGTTTAGATGGTAATCCCAACAATTGTAGCATGTCCAGAACGCAATCCCAACAACTACAGCTTGTCTAGAAGGCAATTTCAGCAATTGTAGCACATCAAGAAGGCAATCCCAGCAATTGTAGCAAGTCAAGAAGGTAATTCAAGCAATTGCAACATGTCTGAAAGGCAATCCCAGCAATTGCATCATGCCTAACAGGCAATCCAAGCAATTATATCACGTCCAAAGGGCAATGTTTGCAATTGCAGCACGTCCAGCAAGCAAGCACGTCCAATAGTGAATCCCAGAAATTGTAGCATGTCTAGCAAGCAATCCTAGCAATTCAAGCATGTCTAGAAGGCAATCCCAGCAATGACAGCAAATTTAGATGACAATCCTAACAATTATAGCATATTCGGCAAGCAATCCTAGCAATAGCAGCATGTTTAGAAAGCAATCAGAGCAATTATAGCACGTGTAGAAGGCAATCCCAACCATTACAGCGGGCCCAACACACAATCCTTGCAATTGCAACATATCCCAGCAACTGCAACACATGCATCAAGCAATGCTAGAAATTGCTTCTCGTGCAGTAGTTAATCCCAGAAATTACAGCCTGTCTAGCAGGCAATCCCAACAATTAAAACACATCCAGAAGTCAATCGCTCTAGTTGTAGCAAGTTTGGCGGGTAATCCTAACAATAGCAAGAAGTCTAAAAAGCAATCCAAGTAATTGCAGCAAGACCGACAAGCAATCTCAGCAATTGTAGCATGTCCAAAAGGAAAGCGTAGTAATTGGAACACGTACAGCATGCAATCCTAGAAATTGTAGCAAGTCTAGAGTCACTTTAAGCAATTGCAGCAAGATTAGAAGGCAATCCCAACAATTACAGCAGGTCTAGTAGGCAATCCTAGCAATTGCAGCAAGTCCAGCAGGCAATCTAAGCAATTACAGCGCATCTAGAAGGCAATCCTAACAATTGTAGTAGGTCAAGCTAGCAATCCCAACAATTATATCATGTCCCAGCAATTGCAACATGTGCAACAAGCAATCCTAACAATTGCTGCTCATCCAACAGATAATCCCAACAATTGCAGCAAGTCTAGCAGGCAATCCTAGCAATTGTAGCATGTGTAGAAGGCAATCACAGCAATGGCTACACATCCAGTAGGCAATCCTAGCAATTGAACCACATCCAGAAGGCAATCCCAGCAATTGCAGCATGTGCAACAAGCAATCCTAATAATTGTTGCTCATCCAACAGATAATCCCAACAATTGTAGCAAGTCTAGCAGGCAATGCCAGCAATTGTAGCATGTGTAAAAGGCAATCACAGCAATGGCTGCACATCCAGTAGGAAATCCTAGCAATTGAACCACATCCAGAAGGCAATCCCAGCAATTGAAGCAAATCTAGAAGTCAATCCCAATAATTGCTGCAAGTTCGGTAGGCAATCCTAGCAATAGCAGCATGTCCAGAAAGCAATTCCAACAATTAGAGCATGTACAGCATGTAGTCCTACCAATTGTAGCAAGTTTAGCAAGTAATCGCAACAAATGTAGATGTCTAGCAGAAAATTCAAGCAATTATAACACGTTTAAAGACAATCCCAACAATTATAGCAAGTCTAGAGGGCAACCACAACAATTGCAACTCGTCCCAACAATTGCAGCACATACAGCAAGCAATCCTAACTATTGCTACTCATCCAACAATTAATCCTAGAAATTGTAGCATGTCCAGTAGATAATCTGAGCAATTAAAGCACGTTTAGAAGGCAATCCTAACAATTGCAGCACATCCCAGATTTTGCAGCAAGTGTAGTAGGCAATCCTAGCAATTACTACTCATCTTGTTGTTAATCCCAAAAATTGCAACATGTCTAACAGGCAATCCTAGCAATTGAATCACGTCTAGAAGGTAATCCCAGCAAATGCATCACATCCTAGTAATTGTAGGATGTGTAGCAAGCAATCCTAGAAATTGCTACTTATCCAATAGTTAATCCCAAAAATTGTAGTAAGTCCAGTAGGCAATCCCACCAATTGAAGCATGTTTAGAAGACAATCCTAATAATTGCAGCATGTGTAGCAGGCAACCTAGCAATTACTACTCACCTAGTAGTTAATCTTAAAAATTGCGGCAAGTCCAACAAGCAATTTAAGTAATTACAGCACATCTAGAAGGCAATCCCAACAATTGCAGCAGGTCCAGAATGCAATCCCACTAATTGTCGCAAGTCTAGCTGGCAATCCCAGTAATTGCAGGAAGTCCAGCAAGCAATCCAAACATTTGTGGCACGTCTAAAAGGCAATCCCATCAATTATAGCATGTTAGCAGGCAATCCTTGTACTTGCAGCACATCCCAGCAACTACAGCACGTGCAGCTGGCAACCGTAGCAATTATTGCTTGTTCAGTAGTTAATCCATGAAATTTAAGCAAGTCCAGCAAGAAATACCTACAATCGAAGCACGTCTTGAGAAAATTCCTAGCACGTGCAACATGTAATCCTAGCAATTGCTCCTCCTCCAGCAAGCAATCCTAGCATTTGTAGCAAGTCCAGCAGGCAATCCCAACAATTGTAACATGTCCAGAAGAAAAGTGCAGTAATTGCAACATGTACAGTATGCAATCCCATCAAGTGCAGCAAGTCCAGTAGGCAATCACAGTATTTGCAGCAAGTGTAGCGGGCAATTACAGCAATTGCAATACGTCCTAGCAATTGCAAAACATGTAGTAGGCAATCCTAGCAATTGTTACTCATCCAATAGTTAATGCCAGAAATTGTAGCATGTCTAGCAGTTAATCCTAGTAATTCAAGCACGTCTAGAAGGCAATCCCAACAATGGCAGCATGTTTAGATGACAATCCTAACAATTATAGCATGTCCAGCAAGCAATCCTAGCAATAGCAACATGTCTAGAAAGCAATCAAAGCAATTGTAGCACATGTAGAAGGCAATCCCAACAATTACAGCAGTCCCAACACATAATCCTTGCAATTGCAACACATCCTAGCAACTGCAACACATGCAGCAAGCAATGCTAGTATTTGCTTCTCGTGCAGTGCAGTAGTTAATCCTAGAAATTGCAACATGTCTAGCAGGCAATCCTAGCAATTGAAGCACGTCTAGAAGGCAATCCCTGCAGTTGCAACACATCTAGCATGCAATTTCAGAAAGCAATCCCAGCAATTGCAGCACATCCGGCGGCAATCTGAGCAATTATAGCATGTATAGAAGGCAATCTTAATAATTGCAATAGGTCCATCGGGCAATCATAACAATTGCAACATGTCCCAGCAATTGTAGCACATGCAGCAAGCAATCATAGGAATTGCTACTCATCCTGTAGTTAATCCCAGAAATTGCAGCAAGTCGAGTAGGCAATCTCACAAATTGAAGCATGTCTAGAAGATAATCCCAGCAATTGCAGCAGGTGCAGCAGGCAATTCTAGCAATTGCTATCGTCTAGCAATTCATCTAGAAATTGAAGCAAGTCCAACAGGCAATTCGAGCAATTACAGCAAGTCTAGAAGGCAATCCCAACAATTGTAGCAGGTCCAGCATGCAATCCCACCAATTGTTGCAAGTCCAGCAGGCAATCCTAGCAATTGCAAGAAGTCCAACAAGCAATCTGAACAATTGCAGCACGTCTAGAAGGCAATCCCAACAATTATAGCATGTCCAACAGGCAATCGTAGCAATTGCAGCACGTCCCAACACTTGCAGCACATGCAAAAGGCAATCATAGCAATTGTTGCTGGTCTAGCAGTTAATCCCAGAAATTGCAGCAAGTCTATCAAGAAATCCTAGTAATTGAAGTACATCTTGAAGGAATTTCTAGCACTTGTAGCACGTGTAGCATGTAATCCCAGTAAGTAATCCTTGCAATTGCAGCATGTCCAGCAAGAAATCCTAGTAATTGCAGCAAGTCTGGCAGGCAATGCCATCAATTATAGCATGCCTAGAATGCAAGCCCAGTAATTGCAACACTTATAGCAAGCAATCCCAGCAATTGCTACAAGTCTATCACACACATCACACAATTGGAGCACGACTAGAACACAATCCCAATAATTACAACATGTGCAACATGTGATCCTAGCAATTGCTACTTATATAGCAAATAAAGCCAACAATTGCAGCAAGTCCGGTGGGCAATCCCAGCAATTGTAGCATGTGTAGAAGGCATTCCCCACAATTGCAACTCGTCTAGCATGCAATCGCAGCAATTTCAGCACATCTAGTAGGCAATCCCAGCAACTGAAGCATATCCAAAAGGCAATCCTAGCAATTGAAGCACATCCAGAAGTCAATCCCAACAATTGTAGCAAGTTTGACACACAATCCTCGCATTAGCAAAATGTCTAGAAAGCAATCCGAGCAATTGCAGCATGTGTAGAAGGAAATCCCAACAATTACAATAGGCCTAGGATGCAATCCTTGCAAATGTAGCACGTCCTAGCAACCGCAGCATGTGTAGCAGGCAATCCTAGCTATTGCTGCTAGTCCAGTAGTTAATCCTAGAAATTGAAGCAAGTTCAGCAGGAAATACCTGCAATTGAAGCACGTCTCAAGAGAATTTTCAGCTCTTGCAGCTCGTGTAGCATGCAATTCTAGTAATTGCAACAAGTCCGACAAGCAATCCTAGCAATTGTAGATTCTCCAGAAGGAATGTGCAGTAATTGCAACATGTACAACATGCAATCCCAACAATTGCAGGAAGACCAGTAGGCACATCAAGCAATTGTAGCATGACTAGAAGGCAATCCCAACAATTACAACATGTCCAATAGGCAATCCCAGCAATTGTAGCAAGTCTAGCAGGCAATATGAGCAATTGTAACACATCTAGAAGGCAATCCCAACAATTGCAGTAGGTCAAGCAAACAATCCTAGCAATTACAGCATATCCCAGCAACTGAAGCGTGTCCAATAGGCAATCCTAGCAATTGCTACTTATCCAGCAGATAATCCCAACAATTGCAACCAGTCCAGCAGGCAATCCCAGCAATTGTAGCACGTGTAAAAGACAATCACAACAATTGCAGCAAGTCCAATAGGCAATCCCAGCAACTAAAGCACATCCTGAAGGCAATCCCAACAATTAAAGCACATCTAGAAGTCAATCCCAGCAATTGCATCAAGTTCAACAGGCAATCCTAGCAATAGTAGCATGTCTAGAATACAATCCCAGCAATTGGAGCACGTACAGTAGGCAATCCTGGCTATTGTAGCAAGTCCAGTAGGCAATCACAACTATTGCACCAAGTCCAGTAGGCATTTCAAGCAACTATAGCACATCTCGAAGACAATCCCAACAATTGCAGTAGGAGCAGGTAATCACAGCAATTGCAGCACAAGCAACAAGCAATTCTAGCAATTGCTACTCATCAAGTAGTTAATCCCAGAAATTGCAACATGTCTAGCAGGTAATCCTAGCAATTGAAGCACGTCTAGATGCCAATCCTATCAATTGCAACACGTCCCAGTAATTGCAGCACGTGTAGCAAGCAATCCTAGTAATTGCTACTCATCTTATAGTTAATCCCAAAAATTGCAGCACATCCAACAAGCAATCTTGGCAATTGTAGCACATCCCAGCAATTGCAGGATGTGTAGCAGGAAATCTACAATTGCTACACATCTAGTAGTTAATGCTAAAAATTGTAGCATGTACAACAAGCACTCCCAACAATCGAAGCATGTCTAAAAGGCAATCTTAGCAATTGCAGCACATCCAACAGGCAATCCGAGCAATTATAGCACATCTAGAAGACAATCCCAACAATTGCAGTAGGTCCAGTGAGCAATCACAGCAATTGTACCATATCCTAGCAATTGCAACACATGCAACAAGCAATCTTAGTAATTGCTACTCATTTAGTAATTAATCCCAGAAATTGCAACAAGTTTAGTAGGCAATCCCACCAATTGAAGCATGTCTAGAAGACAATCCCACCAATTGCAGCACATGCAACAGGCTATCCTAGCAATTGCTTCTCATCTAGTAGTTAATCTTAAAAATTGCATGAAGTCCAACAGGTAATTCGAGCAATTGCAGCAAGTCTAGAAGGCAATCCCAACAATTGCAGCAGACCCAACATGCAATCCCACCAATTGTTGCTAGTCCAGCAAGCAATCCTAGCAATTGCAGCTAGTCCAACAATCAATCTGAACAATTGCAGCACGTCTAGAAGGAAATCCCAACAATTATAGCATGTTCAGCAGGCAATCCCAGAAATTGCAGCATGTCCCAACACTTATAGCACATGCAAAAGGCAATCATAGCAATTGTTGCTCATCCAACAGTTAATCCCAGAAATGGCAACAAGTTTAGCAGGCAATCCTAGTAATTGCAGCAGGTTTGGCAAGCAATCCTATCAATTGTGTATCATGTCTAAAAGGCAAGCCCAATAATTGTAACACATATAGTTGGCAATCCTAGCAATTGAAGTACGTCTAGAAGGCAATCCCAACAATTGCAACATGTTCTAGCAATTGCAGGACGTGTAGCAGGAAATCTACCAATTGCTACTTATCTAGCAGTTAATCTTAGAAATTGTAGCATGTGCAGCAAGCAGCCTAGCAATTGAAGCACATCCCTACAACTGTGCCACGTTCAGCATGCAATTCCAGATGGCAATTTTAGCAATTGCAGCTTGTCTAACTGGCAATACTAGTAATTGCAGCAAGTCCAGCAAGCAATCCTAGTAATTGCAACAAGTTCAGCATGTAATCCTTACAATTGCAGCACGTGCAGCATGTAATCCCAGAAGGCAATCCTAGCAATTGTAACACATCCAGCAAAAAATCCTAGTAATTGTAGCTAGTTTGGTAGGCAATCCTATCAATTATAGCATGTCTATAATGTAAGCCTGATAATTACAACATGTATAGTAGTAGGCAATCCCAGCAATTGCAAGATGTGTAGCAGGAAATCTTCCAATTGCTACTCAGCTAGCAGCTAGCAATTAATCCTAGAAATTGTAGCATGTGTAACAAGCAACCCAACAATTGAAGCATGTTTAGAAGGCAATCCCTTGCAGTTGTAGCATGTCCAACATGCAATACTAGAGAAGGCAACCCAAGCAATTGCAGCACATTCAACGGGAAATCCGAGCAATTATAATATATCTAGAAGACAATCGCAACAATTGTAGCAAGTCTAGTAAGCATTCACTATAATTGCAACATGTCCTAGTAATTGCAGGACATGCAGCAAGTAATCCTAGCAATTGCTACTTGTCCAGTAGTTGATTCCAAAAATTGCAACGAGTCCCGTATGCAATTACACCAATTAAAACACGTCTAGAAGTCAATCCCTACAATTGTCCCAGCAATTGCGGCACGTCCTAGCAATTGCAGCACCTGCAGCAATTAATGCTAGCAATTGCTATTGGTCTAGTAGTTAATCCTAGAAATTGTAACATGTCCAACAGGCAATCCTAGCAATTGAAGTGCATCTAGAAGGCAATCCCAACAATTGCATCATGTCCCAGCAATTGTAGTAAGTCTAGCAGGCAATCTACCAATTGCTACACATCTAGTAGTTAATCCTAGCAATTGTAGCATGTGCAAAGCAATCCTACAATTAAAGCACGTCTAGAAGGCAATCCCTATAGTTGCAACATGTCCACCATGAAATTCCATAAAGTAATCCTAGCAATTGTAGCACGTCTAACAACCAATCTGAGCAATTATAGCATGTCTAGAAGGCAATCTCAACAATTGCAATAGGTCCAACGGGCAATCACAATAGTTGCAAAATGTCCCAGCAATTGCAACACAGGCAGTAGGCAATCCTAAGAATTGCTAATCGTTTAGCAGTTTATCCCAGAAATTGCAACAAGTACAGTAGGCAATCCTACAAATTGATGCATGTCTAAAAGTCAATCCCAGCAATTGCAGCACGTGCAGCAAGCAATCCTAGCAATTGCTACTCAACTAACAGTTAATCTTAGAAATTGCAGCAAGTGCAATAGGCAATTCGAGTAATTGTAGCAAGTCTAGAAGGCAATCCCAACAATTGTAGTAGGTCCAGAATGCAATCTTACCATTTGTTGCAAGTCCAGCAGGCAATTCTAGCAGTTGCCGCAAGTCCAGTAGGCAATAAGAAAAATTGCAACACATTTAAAAGGCAATCCCAACAATTATAACATGTTCAGCAGGCAATCCTAGCAATTGTAGCACGTCCCAACACTCATAGCACGTGTAAATGGAAATCATAAAAATTATTGCTCTTCCCGCAGTAAATCCCAGAAATTGTAGCAAGTCCAGCAAGCAATCCTAGTAATTGTAGCAAGTTTGGCAGGTAATCTTATCAATTGTAGCATGTCTAGAAAGCAAGCCTAGTAATTGCAACACGTATAGCAAGCAATCCCAACAATTGAAGCACGTTTAGAAGGCAATCCTAGGAATTGCAGGATGTGTAGCTAGAAATCTACCAATTGCTACTCATCTAGCAGTTGATCCCTAAAATTGTAACATGTGCAACAAGCAACCCAGCAATTGAAGCATGTCTAGAAGGCAATCCTTGCAGTTGTAGCATGTCCAACATGTAATTCTAGAAGGCAATCAAAGCAATTGCAACACGTTTAGCAAGCAATCCGAGCAATTATAGCACATCTAGAAGACAATCCCAATAATTGCAGCAGGTCTAGTGGGCAATCACTATAATTGCAACACGTCTCAACAATTGTAGCACATACAACAGGTAATCCTAGCAATTGCTACTCGTCCAATAGTTGATCATAGAAATTGTAGCAACTCCAGTATGCAATCTCACCAATTAAAAGTCTAGAAAGTAATCCCAAGAATTGCAACATGTGCAATAGGCAATGCTAGCAATTGCTACTTTTCCAATAGTTAATCCCTAAAATTGCAGCATGTCCAACAAGCAATCCTAGCAATTGAAGCACGTCTAGAAGGCAATCCCAATAATTACAGCATGTCCCAGCAATTTCTGCAAGTGTAGCAGGCAATCTACCAATTGCTACTCATCTAATAGCTAATCCTAGCAAATGTAGCATGTGCAACAGGCAATGCCAACAATTGAAGCACCTCTAGAAGGCAATGCCTACAGTTGCAGCATGTAGACCATACAATTCCAAAAAGCAATCCTAGCAATTATAGCATGTGTCCAGCAGGCAATCTGAGCAATTATAAAATGTCTAGAAGGCAATCTTAACAATTGCAATAGGTCTAATGGGCCATCACAACAATTGCAACACGTCGCAGCACATGCAATAGGCAATCCTAGGAATTGGTACTCGTCTTGTAATTAATCCCAAAAATTCCAGTAAGTCTAGTAGGCAATCTCACCAATTGAAGCATGTCTAGAAGTCAATCCCAACAATTGTGGCATGTGCAGTAGATAATTCTAGCAATTGTTACTCCTCTAGCAATTAATCTTAGAGATTGAAGCAAGTCCAACAGGCAATTTGAGTAATTGTAGCATGTCTAAAAGGCAATCTTAGCAATTGCAGCATGCCTAGAACGCAATCCCAGCAATTGCAACACGTCCACAAGGCAATCCTATCAATTTTTTCATCTCTAGAACACAATCACAATAACTGCATCATGTTTAGAAGGCAATTTAAGCAATTGGAGCACGTTTAAAAGAGAATCCCAGCAATTGTAGCAAGTCCAGCAGGTAATCTTGGCAATTACAACACGTATAAAAGGTAATGCCGGCAAATGCAACAAGTTTAGAAGGTAATCCCATCAATCGCAGCAAGTCCAAAATGCAATATCTGTAATTGCATCATGTACAGAAGGCAATTTATGGAATTAAAGCATGTCCAAAAGGCAAACGTAGCAATTGCAAGTCAAGTAGGTAATTCAATCAATTGTAGCATGTTTAGATAGCAATCCCACCAATTGCAACAAGACTAGGAGACAATGCTAGCAAATGTAGCATGTCCAGAAGGCAATCCCATCAATTACTGCAAGTCCAAAATGCAGTCCTAGCAATTGCAACACGTTCGGAAGGCAATTTAAGCAATTGTAGTAGGTCCATAAGGCAATCCTAACAATTGCAGCAAATCAAAAAGGTAATTCAAGCAATTGCAGCACGTCCCTCAACCAATCCTAGTAATTGTAACAAGTCCAATAGGTAATTCCAACAATTATAGCACGTTCAGAAGGCAATGCCAGCAATTTCAGCAAGTCCAAAAGGCAATCCAAATAATTATAACACATCTAACAAACAATCACAACAATTGCAACAAGTCCAACAAGAAATTCAAGCAATTCTAGCACATCTAGATGGCAATCTCAACAATTGTAGCCAGACCAGCAAATCATTCAAGTAATTGCAACATGTCTAGGTGCCAATCCCAACTATTGCAGAAGGCTCAGTAGGCAATCCCAGCCATTGTAGCACATCTAGAAGGCAATGCTAGCAATTGTAGCACGTCTATAAGGCAATCCCATCAATTGTAACATATCCAGAAGGCAATCCTAACAATTGTAGTACATTTGAAAGGCAATTAAAGCAATTGTAGCACATTCAGAATGCATTCCAAGCAAGTACAGCAAGTCAAGAAGGTGATTCAAGCAATTGCAACATGACTAGAAGGCAATGCCAACAATTGCAACACAGCCAAAAGGCAATCCCATTAATTGCAGCATGTTTTAAAGGCAATCCTAGCAATTGTAGCATGTCTGGAAGGCAATTAAAGCAATTGTAGCACATCCAAAAGGCAATTCCAACAATTGTAGCAAGTCAAGAAGGTACTTTAAGCAATTGCAACATGTCTAGAAAGCAATCCTAGCAATTGTAGCAAGTCCAATAGGCAATCCTAGCAATTATAGTACATCTAGAAGGCAATGGCTGCAATTGCAGTACGTCCTACAAGCAGTCCCAACAATTGCACCACGTCCAACAGGCAATCCCAGCAATTGCAACAAGTCAACAAGCAATTCAAGCAATTGGAACATGATTAGATGGCAATCCTAACAATTGCAGCAAGTCCAGCACGCAATCCTAGCAATTGCAGCACATTTAGAAGGCAATGCCGACAATCGTAGCACATCTAGAAGTCAATCCCATCAATTGCAGCATGTCTAGAACGCATTCCCCGCAATTGGCAGCACGTCTAGAAGCCAATTTAAGCAATTATAGAACGTCCAAAACGCAATCTCAACAATTGCAACAAGTCTCATAGGTAATACAAGCAATTGCAGCACATTTAGATGGCAATGCCACCAATTGCAACAAGTCTAGTAGGCAATGCCAGCAATTGTAGCACATCTAGAAGGCAACGCCAACAAATGCAGCACAACCAAATAGCAATCCCATCAATTGCGGCATGTCCAAAATGCAATCCCAATTGCAACACATCTAGAAGGCAATTTAAGTAATTTTAGCACATCTAGATGGCAATCTCAACAATTGTAGCAAGTCAACAAGGTAGTTTAAGCAATTCCAACATGTGCAGAAAGCAATCCCAGAAATTGTAGCAACTCCAATAGGTAATCCCAGCAATTACAGCACATCTAGAAGGTAATGCCTGAAATTGTAGTATGTCTTGCAAACAATCCCAACAATTGTGGCATGTCCTACAAACAATCCCAGCAATTACAGCAAGTATAGCAAGCAATTCAAGCAATTGCTGCACTATTAGATGGCAATCCCAACAATTGAAGTAAGTCCAGCACACAATCCTAGCAATTGCAGCATGTCCAGAATGCACTCCCAACATTTGCAGCACGTTTGGAAGGCAATTTAAGCAATTATACCATGTCTAAAAGGCAATCCCAGTAATTGCAACAAGTCACATTGGTAATTCAAGCAATTGCAGTACGTTTAGATGGCAATCCCACCAATTGCAGCAGGTAATCCCAGCATTTGTAGCATGTCTAAAAAGAAATGCCGACAAATGCAGCAAGTCTAGAAGGCAATCCCATCAATTGCAGCATGTCCAGAATGCAATCCCAGCAATTGTAGCATGTCCGGAAGGCAATTTATGTAATTGTAGCACATCCAGAAGGCAATCCTTGTAATTATAGCATGTCCAGCAAGCAATCCCAACAATTGCAGCACATCCAACAAGCAATCCCAGAAATTGTAGCAAGTGTAGCATGCAATTCAAGCAATTGCACCTCGTCCAGATGGAAATCCAAACAATCACTTTAGATCCAGTTGGCAATCTCAGCAATTGCAGCATGTCTAGAAGATAATCCCATCAATTGCAACATGTCTAAAAGGCAATCCCAGCAATTGCAGCACGTCTAAATGGCAATCTTAGCAAATGCAACACGTCCAAAAGGAAATCCCATCAATTGCCACAAGTCTAGAAAACAATCACAACAATTGCATCACGTCTAAAAGGTAATTTAAGTGATTGGAGCATGTCTAGAAGAGAACCCCAACAATGGCAGCAAGTCCCGTAGGCAATCCTAGCAATTGCAGCAATGTCAGCAAATGTAGCATGTCCAGAAGGCAATCTCATGAATTGCAGCAAATCCAAAATGCAATATCGGTAATCGTAGAAGTACGAAAGGCAATTTAAGTAATTGAAGCACGTCCAGAAGGCAAACCTAGCAATTGTAGCAAGTTAAGTAGGTAATCCAAGCAATTACAACATGTTTAGATGGCAATCCCACCAATTGAAGCAAGTTTAGGAGACAATGTTAGAAATGCAGCACATCCAGAAGGCAATCCCATCAATTATTGCAAGTCCAAAATGCAGTCCTAGCAATTGAAGCATGTCTGGAAGGCAACTTAAGCAATTGTAGTAGATCCAGAAGGCAATCATAACAATTGCAGTAAGTCAAAGAGGTAATTCAAGTAATTGCAGAGCGTCCGACAACCAATCCCAGCAATTGCAAGAAGTCTAGTAGGCAATCCCAGCAATTACAGCACGTCCAGAAGGCAATGCCAACAATTGCAGCAAGTCCAGTAGGCAAACCTAGTAATTATAGCACATCCAGCAAACAATCGCAGCAATTGCAACAAGTCTATAAGGAAATTCAAGCAATTTTAGCACGTCTAGTTGGCAATCCCAACAATTGTAGCTGGACCAGTTGGCAATTGAAGCAATTGCAGCACATCTAGGTGGCAATCCTAATAGTTGTAGAAGTCTGAGTAGGCAATTCTAGCCATTGCAGCATGTCTAAAAGGCAATGCTAGGAATTGTAGCACGACCAGAAGGCAATGCCAGGAATTGCAGCATGTCTAGAAAGCAATCCCAGCAATTGCAGCATGTCCAAAAAACAATCCCAATAGTTATAGCAATTCAAGTAGTTAATTCAAGCATTTGCAGCATGATTAAATGGCAATCCGACCAATTACACCAAGTCCAGCTGGCAATTGCAACAATTCCAACTAGAAATCCCAGCATTGTAGCACGTCTAAAAGGCAATGCTGGCAAATGTAGCATGTATAGAAGGCAATCCCATCAATTGCAACATATCCAGAATGTAACCCTAGCAATTGCAGAATGTCCAAAAGGCAATTCAAGCAATTGTAGCATGTCCAAAAGACAATCCCACCATTTGCAACAAGTCCAATAGGCACTCCTAGCAATTGTAGCATGTCTTGTAGGCAATGCCAACAAAAGCAACATGTCCAAAAGGCAATCCCATCAATTACAGCAAGTCCAAAATGCGATCCCAGTAATTGCAACACATCTGAAAGGCAATGTAAGCAATTGTAGCACGTCCTGCAAGCAATCCTATTAATTGTAGCAATCCCATCAATTGTAGCACATCTAGAAGGCAGTTAAAGCGATGGTAGCACATCCAGAAGGCAATACCAGCAATTGCAACAAGTCAAGAAGGTAGTTTAAGAAATTGCAACATGTCCAAAGAAATCCCAGCAATTGCAACAAGTCCAATAGGCGATCCCAGCAATTATAGCACGTCTAGAAATTAATGCTTGAAATTATAGTACGACCTACAAGCAATCCCAACAATTGTAGCATGTCCAACAAGCAAGCCCAGCAATTGCAACAAGTCTATCGAGCAATTCAAGCAATTGCAGCTCATTTAGATGGCAATCCTAATAATTGTAGCAAGTGCAGCAGGAAATCCCAGCAATTGCAGCACGTATAAAAGGTCATGCTGATAATTGTAGCATATCCAAAAGGCAATCCCATCAATAGTAGCATGTCCAGAAGGCAATCCCAGCAATTGCGACATGTCTGTAAAGCAATTTATGCAATTGTAGCTCCAGAAGCCAATCCCAGAAGGCAATCCAAAAGTCACGTAGGTAATTCAAGCAATTGCACCACGTTTAGGTGCAATCCCAACAATCGCAGCAAGTTCAATAGGCAATCCCAGCAATTGTAGAATGTCTAGATGGCAATGCCTACAAATGTAGCACGTCCAGAAGGCAGTCCCATCAATTGCAGCACGTACAGAAGGTAATTTAAGTAATTGTAGCATGTCTAGAAGGCAATCCCTGTAATTGTAGTATGTCCAGAAGGCAATCCTTGTAATTGCAGCACATCTAGCAAGCAATCCCTGCAATTGCAGCCCGTCAAGTATGCAATCCCAGCAATTGTAGTAAATGCAGTAGGAAATTCAAGCAATTGCACCAAGTCTAGATGGCAATCCAAACAATCGCATTAGATCCAGCTGGCAATCCCAACAATTATAGCATGTTTAGAAGGCAATCCCATCACTTATTGCATGTTTAGAAGGCAATCACGGCAATTGCAGGAAGTCAAGTAGTTTATTCAAGCAATTGCAACACATTTAGATACCCAATTATTGCAGCAAGTCTAATAGGCAATCCTAGCAATTGCTAAACATCTAGAAGGCAATTTTGGCAAATGCAACACATCCAGAAGGCAATCCCATGCCACATCTCTAGAATGCAATCTCAACAATTGCAGCACATCCGGAAGCCAATTTAAGTAATTGTAGCACGTCCAAGACAATACCAGCAATTGCAGCAAGTCCAACAAGCAATCCTAGCAATTGCAACACATCCAGAAGGCAATCCCATCAATTGCAACAAGTCCAAAACACAATCCTAACAATTGTAGTAAGTTTGGAAGTCAATTGACGCAATTGTAGCACATTCAAAAGGCAAACCCAGCATTTACAGCAAATGAACTAGGTAATTCAAGCAATTGCAGCATGTTTAGATAGCAATCCCACCAGTTGCAGCAATTCTAATAGGCAATCCTAGCAATTGTAGCATGTCTAAAAGGCAATGCTGGCAAAGGCAGCTCATCCAATAGGCAATTGCAGCATGTCCAAAACGCAATCATAACAATAGCATCATGTTTAGACGTCAATTTAAGGAATTGTAGCATGTCCAGAAGGAAAAACCCAACATTTACAACAAGTGAAGTGGGCAATTCAAGCAATTGCAGCACATTTAGATGGCAATCCCACCAATTGTAGCGAGTCCAGCAGGCAATCCTAGTAATTGCAGCGTGTCTAGAAGGCAATGCCGGCAAATGCATCACGTCTAGAAGGTAATCCGACTAATTGCGGTAAGTCCAAAATGTAATCCCAACAATTGCAGCACTTTTGGAAGGCAATTTAAGCAATTGTAGCACGTCCAATAAGCAATGTCAATAATTGCAGCAAGTCAAGTAGGCAATTCAAGCAATTGCAGCACATTTAGGTGGCAATCCCAACAGTTGCAGATGGCCAAACAAGCAATTCAAGCAATTGCAGCACATCTAGGTAGCAATCCTAACAGTTGCTGAAATCCCAATAGGTAATACCAGTCATTGCAACATGTCTAGTAGGCAATACCGACAATTGTAGCACATCTAGAGGGCAATCCCATCAATTGCAGCATGTCTAGAATGCAATCCTAGCAATTGTAGCACATTTGGAAGGCAATTTAAGCAATTGTAGCACGTTTAGAAGGCAATTGCAGAAATTGCAACAAGTCATGTAGGTAATTCAAGCAATTGCAGCACATTTAGATGATAATCCCACCAATTGCAGGAAGTCCAATAGGCAATCTCAGCAATTGTAGCATGTCTACAAGGCAATGCTGACAAATGCAGTGAGTTTAGAAGGCAATCCCATCAATGGCATCATGTCCAAAACACAATCCCAACAATTACAGCACGTTCAGAAGGCAATTTAAGTAATTGTAGCACATCCAGAAGGCAATCCATGTAATTGCAGCACATCCAGTAAGCAATCCCAATAATTGCAGCACGTCCAGCTGGCAATCATAGTAATTGTTGCGAGTGTAGCATGCAATTCAAGCAATTGCACCATGTCTAGATGGCAATCCGAACAATCGAATTATACCCAGCTAGCAACCCCAGCAATTACAGCAAGCCTATAAGGCAATCCTATCAATTGCAGCATGTCTAGAAGGCAATCCCAGCAATTGCAGTAAGTCAAGTAGTTACTTCAAGCAATTGCAGCACGTTTAAATGGAATCCCAATAATTGCAGCTAGTCCAACAGGTAATCCCAACAATTACAGCACATCTATAAGGCAATGCTAGCATATGCAACACATCTAGAAGGCAATACCATCGATTGACGCATGTCTAGAATGGAATCACAACAATTGTAACACGTCCAATAGGCGATTTAAACAATTGTAACACGTCTAGAAGACAATCCTAGCAATTGCAACAAGTCCTGCAGGCAATCCTAGGAATTGCAACACATCTAAAAGGTAATTAAAGCAAGTGTAGCACGTCTAGAAGGTAATCCCAGCAATTGTAGCAAGTCAAGAAAGTACTTTAAGCAATTGCAGCATGTCCAGAAAGCACTCCCAACATTTGCAACAAGTTCGGTAGGCAATCCCAGTAATTACAACACGTATAAAAGGGAATGCTTGCAATTACAGTACATCCTACAAGCAATCCCAACAATTGCAACATGTCCAACAGGCAATGCCAACAATTGTAGCAAGTCCACTAAGCAGTTCAAGCAATTACAACATGTTTAGATGGCAATACTAACAATTGCAGCAAGTCCAGCAAGCATTCCCCACAATTGCAGCACATCTAAAAGGCAACGCCAACAATTATAGCACATGTAAGAGGCAATCTCATCAATTGTAGCAAGTCTAGAATGCACTCTTAGCAATTGCAGCATGTCTGGAAGGCAATTTAAGTAATTGTAGCAGGTCCAGAAAGCAATCATAGCAATTACAACAAGTCATGTAGGTAATTCATGCAATTGCACCACGTTTAGATGACAATCCCACCAATTCCAACAAGTCTAGTAGGCAATCCCAACAATTGTAGCACATCTAAAAGGCAATGTTAGCAAATGCAACAAGTCTAAAAGGCAATCCCATCAATTGCAGCATATGCAGAATGCAATCCCAGCAATTGTAGCCCATCTAGAAAGCAATCCTAGCAATCGTAGCACATCCAGCAGGCAATCTCAGCAATTGTAGCTAGTGTAGCAAGCAATTCAAGTAATTGCACCACGTGTAGATAGCAATCCAAACAATCGTATTAGATCCAATTGGCAATACCAACAATTGCAACACATGTAAAAGGCAATCATATCAGTTGCAACATGTCTAGAAAGAAATCCCAGCAATTGCAGCAAGTCAAGTATTTAATTCAAGCAATTGCAGCACGTTTAGGTGGCAATCCCAACAATTGCAGCAAGTCTAACGGGCAATCCTAGAAATTGCAGCATGTCTAAAAGGCAATGGTAGCAAATGTAGTACGTTCAGAAGGCAATCCCATTAATTGCTGCATGTCCAACATGGAATCCCAATAATTGTAGCATGTCTGAAAGGCAATTTAAGCAATTGTAGCACATCTGGAAGATAATCACAGCAATTGTAGCAAGTCCAGCAGGCAATCCTTGCAATTGCCACACGTCTAGAAGGCTATGCCGGTTAGTGCAGCATGTCCATAAGGCAATGCCATCAATTGCAGCATGTCCAAAACGCAATCCCAACAATTGTAGCATGTACAGAAGGCAATTTAACCAATTGTAGCACATCTAGAAGGCAAACCTAGCAATTGCAACAAGGCAAGTAGGTAATTCAAGCAATTGCAGCAGGTTTTGATGACAATCCCACCAATTGCAATAAGTGCAGCAGGCAATCCTAAAAATTGCAGCACATCTAGAAGGCAATGTCAGCAAATGCAACACATCCAATAGGCAATCCTATCAATTGCAGCAATCCAAAATGCAATCCTAACAATTGTAGCACATTCGGAAGGCAATATAAGCAATTATAGCACATCCAGAAGACAATCCCAACAATTGCAGCAAGTCAAGAAGATAATTGAAGCAATTGCAGCATGTCCCGCAAGCATTCCCATTAATTGCAACAATCCCAGCAATTGCAGCACGTCTGGAAGGTAATTAAAGCAATTGTAGCTCATCAAGAGGTCAATCTAAGAGCATGTCTAGAAAGCAATCCCAACAATTGGAGCAAGTCAAGTAGTTAATTCAAGCAATTGCAACACGATTAAATGGCAATCCCACCAATTGCAGCAAGTCCTACTGGCAATCCCAGCAATTGTAGCACGTATAGAAGGCAATGCTGTCAAATGCAGCACCTTCAGAAGGCAATCCCATCAATTGTAGCACGTCCAGAACACAATTCTAGCAATTGTAGCATGCCTAGAAGGCAATTTAAACAATTATAGCATGTCCAGAAGATAATCCCACCAATTGTAGCAAGTCTAGTAGGCAATGGAAGGCAATGCAAGGAAATGCAACACATCCAAAAGGCAATCCCATCAATTGCAACATGTTCAAAAAGCAATCCCAGTAATTGTAGAACATTGAAAAGCCAATGTAATTAATTGTAGCATGTCCAAAAGGCAATCCCAACATTTACAACATGTCAAGAAGGTAATTCAAGCAATTGTAGCACGTCCCGGAAGGAATCCTATTATTGTAGCAATTTCAGCAATTGCAACACGTCTGAAAGGCAATGAAAGTAATTGTAACATGTCCAGAAAGCAATCCTAACAATTGCAGCAAATTAAGAAGGTAATTCAAGCAATTGAAGCACATCCTAAATGCAATCCCGGCAATTGTAGGAAGTTTGACAGGCAATCGCAGCAATTATAGTACGTCCAAAAGGCAATGCCAGTAATTGCAGCAAGTTCAGTAGGCAATCCCAATAATTATAGCACGTCCAAAAGGTAGGAATTGCAACAAGTCTAGTAGGAAATTCAAGCAATTCCAAGACATCTAGATGGCAGTCCCAACAATTGCAACAGGACCAGTAGGCAATTTAAGCAATTGCAGCACATCTAGGTGGCAATCCCAACAATTGCAGAAGGCCCAATAGGCAATCCTACCCATTGCAGCATGTCTTGAAAGCAATGCCAACAATTGTAGCACATTTAAAAGGCAATCCCATAAATTATAGCATGTCCAGAAGGCAATCCTAGGATCTGTAGCAAGTCAAGTAGTTAATTCAAGCAATAGCAACATGATTAGATGGCAATCCCACATATTGTAGCATGTCCTAATAGCAATCCCAGCAATTGTAGCATGTCTAGAAGGCAATGCTAGCAAATGCAGCATGTCTGGAAGGCAATACCATCAATTGCAGCATGTCCATAATGCAATCCCAGCAATTGCAGCATGGCTGGAAGGCAATTTAACCAATTATAGCATGTCCAGAAGACAATCCCACCAATTGTAGCAAGTCTAGCAGACAATCTTAGCAATTGTCGCACGTCTGGAAGGTAATGCTAGCAAATGCAACACGTCCAAAAGGCAATCCCATCAATTCCAACAAGTCCAAAAAGCAATCCTAGTAATTGTAGAACATCCGAAAGGCAATGTAAGCAATTGTAGCACGTTCAGAAGGTAGTCCTAACAATTACAGCAAGTCAAGAAGGTAATTTAAGCAATTGCAACATGTCTCGCAAGCAATCCTATTAATTGTAGCAATCCCAACAATTGCAACACATGCCGAAGGCAGTTAAAGCAATTGTAATATATCTAGAAGGCAATCCCAGAAATTTTAGCAAGTCAAGAAGGTACTTTAAGCAATTGCAACATGTCTAGAAAGCAATGCTAGCAATTGCAGCATGTCCAATAGGCAATCCCAGTAATTATAGCATGTCTAAAAGGCAATGCCTACAATTGCAATACGTCCTACAAGCAATTCCAACAATTGCAGCATGTCCAATAGGCAAGCCCAGCAATTGCAGCAAGTCCACCAATCAAGCAATTGCAGCACGTTTAGATCGCAATCCTAACAATTGCAGCAAGTCCAACAGGAAATCCCAACAATTGTAGCACATATAGAAGGTATGCTGATAATTGCAGCACATTCAGAAGGCAATCCCATCAATAACAGTATGTCCAGAACACAATCCCAGCAATTGCAACACATCTGGAATGCATTTTAAGCAATTGTAGCACATCCAAACGCCAATCCCAGCAATTGCAACAAGTCACGTAGGTAATTCAAGCAATTGCAGCAAGTTTAGATTACAATCCCAACAATTGTAGCAAGTTTAGCAGGCAATCCCAGAAATTGTAGCACATCTCAGTGGCAATGCTTGCAAATGCAGCACATCCATCTGGCAATCCCATCAATTGTAGCATGTCTAGAACATAATCCCAGCAATTACAGCACATACAGAAGGTAATTTGAGTAATTGTAGAACATCCAGATGGCAATCCCTATAATTGCAGCACATCTAGCAAGCAATCCCAACTATTGTAGCATGTCAGGTATGCAATCCTAGCAATTACAGCAAATATAGCAGGCAATTCAAGTAATTGCACCACATCTAGATGTCAATTTGAACAATTGCATTAGATCTAGTTGGCAATCCTAGCTATTGCAACAAGTGTAGAAGGCAATCCTATTACTTGCTACATGTTTAGAAGACAATCTCGGTGATTGCAAGAAGTTAAGTAGTTTATTCAAGCAATAGCAGCACGTTTAGATGGCAATTCATATAATTGCAACAAGTCCAACTGGTAATCTTAGCAATTGCAGAACATCTTGAAGGCAATGCTAACAAATACAACATGTCTAGAAGGCAATCCCATTAATTGTCGTATATCTAAAACACAATCTCAACAATTGCAGCACATCCAGAAGCCAATTGAAGCAATTGTAGCAAGTCCAAAACACAATCTTAGCAATTGTAGCTAGTCCAGCAACCAATCCTAGAAATTGTAGCAAGTTTAGAAGGCAATGCTGGCTAAATGTAGCACGCACAGAAGGCAATCCCATCAATTGTAGCAAATCCAAAATGCAATCCCAATAATTGCAGCAAGTTCGGAAGTCAATTTAAGCAATTGTAGCATGTCCAAAAGGCAAACCTAGCATTTGTAGCAAGTCAAGTAAGTAATTCAAGCAATTGCAGCACGTTGAAATGGCAATGCCACCAGTTGCAGCAAGTCTAGTAGGTAATCCTAGCAAATGCAGCACCCTTAGAAGGCAATGCCGGCAAATGTAGCATGTCCAGAAGGCAATCCCATCAATTGCAACAAGTCCAAAATGCAATCCCAGCAATTGCAGCACTTAGAAGACAATTTAATCAAATGTAGCATGTCCAAAAGGCAATGCCAACAATTACAGCAAGTTAAGTAGGCAATTCAAACTATTACAGCACATTTAGGTGGCAATCCCACCAATTGCAGAAGGCCTAATAGGTAATTCAAGCAATTGCAGCACATCTAGGTGGCAATCCAATAGTTGCAGAAGGCCCAGTAGGTAATACCAGCCATTGTAGCATGTCTTGAAGGCAATGGTGGCAATTGTAGCACCACTAGAAGGCAATCTCATCAATTGCAGCATGTCCAGAATGCACTCCCAACAATTGTAAGACGTATGGAAGGTAATTTAAGCAATTGTAACACGTCTAGAAGGCAATTTCAGCAATTGTAGCACGTCCAGAAGGCAATCCGAGCAATTCAAATAACATTGGTAATTCAAGCAATTGCAGCAAGTCTAAATGGCAATCCCACCAATTGTAACCAGTCCGGCAGGCAATCTCAGCAATTGTAGCACGTCTAAAAGGTAATGCCGGCAAATCCAGTGAGTTGAGAAGGCAATCCCATCAATTGCAGCATGTTTGGAAGGCGATCCTAGCAATTGTAGCACGTCTAAAAGGTAGTTTAAGTAATTGTAACACATCTAAAAGGCAATCCCTATAATTGTAGCATATCCAACGAGCAATCCCAGCAATTGCACGACATCCAGTGGGAAATCCCAGTAATTGAAGTAAGTGTAGCTAGCAATTGAAGCAATTGCACGATGTCTAGATGGCAATCCGAACAATCTCATTAGATGCAGCAAGTAATCCCTACAATTACAACACGTCTTGAAGGCAATCTCATTAATTGCATTATGTCTAGAAGGCAATCCCAGCAATTCCAGCAAGTCAAGTAGTTACTTCAAGCAATTGCAGCACATTTAGATGGAATCCCAACAATTGCAGCAAGTGCAATTGGCAATCCTAGCAATTATAGCATGTCTAGAAGGCAATGCTAACATATGAAACATGTCCAAAAGGCAATCCCATCAATTGCCGCATATCTAGAACGAAATCTCAACATTTGGAGCATGTCCAGAAAGTGATTTAAACAATTGTAGCACATCCAAAAGACAATCCTAGCAATTGCAGCAAATCCAGCAGGCAATTCTAGGAATTGTAGCATGTCTAGAAGGCAATGCCGACAAATGCAGCTTGTCCAAAAGGCAATTAAAGTAATTGTAGCACATCCAGAAGGCAATCCCAGCAATTGCAGCAGGCCAAGAAGGTACTTTAAACAATTGCAACATGTCCGGAAAGCATTCCTAGCAATTGCAACAAGTTTGATAGGCAATCCTCACAGTTACAGCACGTCTAGAAGGCAAAATCTGCAATTGCTGTACATCTTGCAAGCAATCCCAACAATTGCAGCATGTCCAATAGCCAATCCCAACAATTGCAGCAAGTCAGCAAGCAATACAAGCAATTGCAACACATTTAGATGACAATCCCAAAAATTGCAGCAAGTCTAGCATGTAATCCCAACAATTGCAGCATGTTTCAAGGGAAATGTCCACAATTACAGCACATCCAGGAGGAAATCCCATCAATTGCAACACATTTGGAAGGCAATTTAAGCAATTATGGCAAGGCAAAAGGGCAATCCTAGCAATTGCAACAAGTCACACAGGTAATTCAAGCAATTGCAGCACATTTAGATGGCAATCCCACCAATTGCAACAAGTCCAGCAGGCAATCCCAACAATTGTGGCACATCTAGAAGGCAATCCTGGCAAATGCAGCAAGTCTATAAGGCAATTCCATCAATTGCAGCATTTACAGAACGTGATCCTAGCAATCACAACATATCCAGAAAGCAATTCCAGCAATCGCACCACGTCCAGCAGGCAATTCCAGCAATTGCAGCAAGTGTAGCAAGCAATTCAAGCAACTACACCATATCCAGATGGCAATCAAAACAATCGTATTAGATCCAAATGGCAATCCCAACAATTGCAGCAAGTCAAGTGGTGAATTCAAGCAATTGTAGCACGTTTAAATGGCAATCCCAACAATTGCAGCAAGTCCAATAGGCAATCCCAGAAATTTCAACACATCTAAAAGGCAATGCTAGCAATCACATCACTTGCTGTATGCCCAGAACGGAATAAAAACAATTGCAGCATGTCTAAAAGCCAATTTAAGCAATTTTAGCACATCCATAAGACAATCCCAGCAATTGCAGCAAGTCCAGTTGGCAATCCTAGTAATTGCAGCACATCTAAAAGCAATGCTGGCAAATGTGGCATCTCAAGAAGGCAATGCCATCAATTGCAACAAGTCCAATATGCAAACCTAGCAATCGCAGCACGTACGAAAGGCAATTTAAGCAACTGTAGCACATCTAGAAGGCAAACCCAACAATTGCAACAAGTCAAGTATGTAATTCATGCAATTGCAGCACATTTAGATGGCAATCCCATTAATTGCAGCAATCCCAACAATTGCAGCACATCCAGAAGGCAATTAAAGCAATTGTAGCTCGTCCAGAAGGCAATTCGACATATTGCAGCAAGTTGAGAAGGTACTTTTTGCAATTGCAGCAAGTTTGATAGGTAATCCCAGCAAGTATAGCATGTCTAGAAGGCAATGCCTGTAATTGTAGTACGCCTTGCAAGCAATCCCAATAATTGCAGCATGTCCAAAAGGCAATCTTATCAATTGCAGCAAGTCTAGAAAGCAATTCAAGCAATTGCAGCATATTTAGATGGCAATCCTAACAATTGCAGCAAGTCCAGCAGGAAATCCCAGCAATTGCAGTACTTATAAAAGGCAATGTCGATAATGCAACATATCCAAAAGGCAATCCTATCAATCGCAACATGTCCAAAATGCAATCCCAACAATAGCAAGATGTCACATTGGTAATTCAAGCAATTGTAACACGTTTAGATGGCAATCCTAGCAATTGCATTAAGTCCATTAGGCAATCCCAACAACTGTAGCATGATTAAATGGCAATGCTTACAAATGCAGAATGTCCAGAAGGCAATCACATCAATTACAGCATGTCCAGAATGCAATCCAAGCAATTGCAGCACATACAGAAGGCAATTTAAGTAATTGTCGCACATCCAAAAGGCAATCCTTGTAATTGCAACACATCCAACAAGCAATCCCTAGCAATTGTAGCACGTCAAGTAGGCAATCCCAACAATTGTAACAGGTAATTCAAGCAATTGCGCCACATCTAAATGGCAATCCGAACAACCATATTAGATCTTGTTGGTAATTGCAGCAATTGCAACATGTCTAAAATGCAATCCCATAAATTACAACATGTCTAAAAGGCAATCACATCAATTGCCACATTTCTAGAATGCAATCTTAAAAATTGTAGCACATCCAGAAGGGAATTTAAGCAATTGTAACATGTCCATAAGAGAATCCCAGTAATTGTGGCATGTCCAGCAGGCGATCCTAGCAATTACAGCACGTCGAGAAGGCAATGCTGGGAAATGCAACATGTCCAAAAGGCAATCCCATCAATTGCCTTTTACACATCTAGAAGGCAATCCCAACAAATGCAACAACACATGTAGGTAATTCAAGCAATTACAACACATTGAAATGGCCATCCGAACAATTGCAGCAAGTCTAGCAAGTAATCCTAGTAATTGTAGCACATCTAGATGGCAATACCTACAAATGAAGCACGTCTAGAAGTCAATCCCATAAATTGCGGCATGTCCAAAACACAATCCCAACAATTGCAGCACATACGGAAGGCAATTTAAGTAATTGTATTACATCCAGGAGGCCATCCCTATAATTGCAGCACGTTTAGTAAGTAATCCCAGCAATTGCAGCAAATGCAGCAGGCAATTGAAGTGATTCCACCACATCTAGATGGCTATTTGAACAATCGCATTAGATCCAACTGGACAATCCTAGCAATTACAACACGTCCAGAAGGCAATCCCATCAATTGCCGCATGTCTAGAACGCAATCTCAACAATTGCTGCACATCCAAAAGGCAATTTAAGCAATTGTAACACATCCAAAAGGCAATCCCAGCAATTGCAGCAAGTCCAGTAGGCAATCCTAGCAATTGCAACACATTTAGAAGGCAATGCTGGCAAGTGTGATACTTCTAAAAGGCAATCCCATAAATTGCAGCACTTCTGGAAGGCAATTTATGCATTTGTAAAATGACCAAAAGGCAATGCCAACAATTTCAGCAAGTCAAGTAGGTCTTTCAAGCAATTGCAACACATTTAGGTAGCAATCCCACCAATTGCAGCAAGACTAGTTGGCAATTCAAGCAATTGTAGTGTTTAGGTGGCAATCCTGACAAATCCAAAATGCCTAGCAGGCAATCCCAATCATTGCAATATGTCTAGAAGGCAATATGGCAATTTTAGTACATCCAAAAGGCAATCCCATCAATTGCAACATGTCCAGAAGGCAATCCTAGCAATTGCAACACGTCTAGAAGGCAATGTTGGCAAATGCAACACATCCAAAAAGAAATCCCATCAATTGTAGCAAGTCCAAAACTCAATCCTAGCAACTGCAACATGTTCGTAAGTCAATGTAAGCAATTGTAGCACGTCTAGAAGGCAAACCCAGCATTTGTAGCAAGTCAAGTAGGTAATTCAAGCAATTTCGGCACATTTAGATGGCAATCCCACCATTTGCAGTAAGTCTAGTAGGCAATCCTAGTAATTGCAGCAAGTCTAGAAGGTAATGCCGGCAAATGCAACATGTCCAGAAGGCAATCCCATTAATTGTAGTAAGTCCAAAACACAATCCCAGCAATTGCAGCACTTTTAGATGACAATTTATGCAATTGTAGTACGTCCAAAAAGCAATGCCAGTAATTGTAACAAGTCCAGTAGTTCATTCAATCAATTGTAGCACGTTTAGATGGCAATTCCACCAATTGCATCAAGACTAGTAGGCAATTCAAGCAATTGCAGCATTTCTTGGTGGCAATCCCAACAGTTGCAAAAGGCCAAAGGCAATCCTAAGCATTGTGGCACGTCTAGAAGGCAATGGCGGCAATTGTAGCACATCCAAAAGGCAATCCCATCAATTGCAGCATGTTCAAAAGGTAATCCAAGCAATTGCAATACATCCAAAAGGCAATTAAAGCAATTGTATCACATCTAGAAGGCATTCCTTGCAATTGCAGCAAGTCAAGAATGTAATTCAAGCAATTGCAGTACGTTTAGATGGCAATGCCAACAGTTACTACACATCTAGAAGGCAATCCCATTAATTGTTGAATGTCCAAAAGGCAATTGTAGCAATTGCTGCACGTCCAGAAAGCAATTAAAGCAGTTGTAGCACATCCAGAAGGCAATCCCAGCAATTGCATGAAGTCAAGATGGTACTTTAAGCAATTGTAGCATGTACAATAAGTAATCCCAAAAATTGTAGCAGGCAATCCCAATAATTACAGCACATCTAAAAGGCTATGCCTACAATTACAGCTAGTCCAGCTGGAAATCCCAGCAATTGCAGCACATATAGAAGGCAATGCTGATAATTACAGTATATCCATAAGGCAATCCCATCAATAGCATCACGTGCAAACCGCAATCCCAACAATTACAGCATGTCTGAAAGGAAATTTAAGCAATTGTAGGACATCCAGAAGGCAATCCTAGCAAATGCAACAACTCACGTAATTTATTCAAACAATTACGACATGTTGAAATCGCCATCTAAACAATTGCAGCAAGTCTAGCAAGCAATCCCAGTAATTGTAACATGTTTAGATGGCAATGCCTACAAATGAAGCACATTCAAAAGTCAATCCCATAAATTTGCAGCATGTCCAAAACGCAATCCCAGCAATTACAGCACATACGAAAGGCAATTTAAGTAATTGTAGTACATCCAGGAGGCCATCCCTATAATCGCAACACATTCAGCAAGTAATCCTAGCAATTGCAGCGCATGAAGTAGGAAACCTAGCAATTGCAGCAAATGTTGTAGGCAATTCAAGCAATTCCACCACATCTAGATGACTATTTGAACAATTGCATTAGATCTAGCCAACAATCCCAGCAATTGCAACAAGTCCAGAAGGCAATCCCATTAATTGCAACAAGTCCAGAAGGCAATCCCAACAATTTCAGCAAGTCAAGAGGGTAATTCAAGTAATTGCAGCAAGTCCCACAAGCAATCCCAGCAATTGTAGTAAGTCTGGTTGGCAATCCCAGCAATTATATCATGTCTAGAAGGTAATGCCAATAGTTGCAACACGTCCAGTAAGCAATCCCAACAATTGCAGCATGTATAGAAAAAATTGAAGCAATAGCAGGAAGTCCAGCAGTCAATCCCAAAAAATGCAACAAGTCAAGAATTTAATTCAAGTAATTGTAGCAAGTCCAACAAGCAATTGCAGCAAGTCTGGCAGGCGATCCTAGCAATTACATCGCATCTAGGAGGCAATGCTAGCAATTGCAGCATGTCTAGTAGGCAATCACAACAATTGTAGCATGTCCAGCTAGCAATCTGTGCAATTGCAGCAAGTCTAGTAGGCAATCCCAGCAATTGCAGCTTGTCCAGATGGCAATTTTATCAATTGCAACATGTCCAAAAGGCAATCCCAGAAATTTCAGCAAGATAAGAACGTAATTAATGTAATTGCAGCATGTCCTATAGGCAATCCCAGCATTTGTAGCAAGTCTGACTGGCAATCCTAGCAATTATATCATGACCAAAAGGTAACGCCAGCAATTGCAACATGTCCAACAGGCAATCCCAACAATTGCAGCACATCCAGTAAGTAACGAAAGAAATTGCAACAAGTCCAATTGTCAATCCTAGAAATTACAGCAAGTACAAAAGGTAATTCAAGCAATTGCAGCATGTATAGATGGCAATCCCAACAATCGTAGTAGGTTTAGCAGGCAATCCCAAAAATTGCAGCACATCTAGATGGAAATCCCAGAAATTGTAGCATGTTTGGAAGGCAATGTAGGCGATTGGAGCACATCTAGAAGGTAATCCCATCAATTGCAGCATGTCCAGAAGGTAATCCCAACAATTTCAGCAATTCAAGAAGGTAATTCAAGTAATTGCAGCAAGTCCCACAAGCAATCCCAACAATTGTAGTAAGACTGGCTGGTAGTCCTAGCAATTATATCACGTCTAGAAGGTAATGCCAGCAATTGCAGCAAGTCCAGCAGTCAATCCCAGAAATTGCAACATGTACATAAGGCAATTCAAGCAATTGCAGCATATCAAGATGACAATCCCAACAATTGTAGGATGTTTAGATGACAATCCCAACAATTGCAGACAGATCTAGCAGGCAATCCCAGCAAGTCAAGAACATAATTTAACCAATTGTAGCATGTCCAAAAGGCAATTCCATCAATTGTAGCATCTCCAAATGGCAATCCCAGCGATTGAAGCACGTCTAAAAGCTAGTTAAAGCAATTGTAGCACGCCCAAAAGGCAATCCCAGCAATTGCAGCAAGTCAAGAAGGTAATTCAAGCAATTGAAGCTTGTCCCATAAGCAATCTCAGTGATTCCAGCAAGTCTAGCAAGCAATTCCCAACAATTATAGCACGTGCAGAAGGCAATGCCAACAATTGTAGCACATCCAAAAGGCAATCCCAACAAATGCAAGACATGTAAAGGGCAATCCCAACAATTGCAGCACATCTAGAAGTCAAAGCTGGCAATTGTAGCACATCCAGAAGGCAATCCCATCAATTGCTGCATTTCCAGAAGGCAATTAAAGCAATTGTAGCACGTCCAAAAGGCAATCCCCGTAATTGCAACAAGTGAAAAAGGTAATTCAAGTAACAGTAGCAAGTCTTGGAAGCAATCCTAGCAATTGCAACATGTCCAGTAAGCAATTCCAGTAATTATATCACTTCTAGAAGGCAATGCTAGCAATTATGGCATGTCCTGTAGGCAATCCCAGCTATTGCAGCATGTCTAGTTGGCAATTTGAGCAATTGCAACAAGTCTAGCAAGCAATCCCAAAAATTGCAGCAAGTCTAGAAGTTAATTCAAGCAACAATTATAGCAGGTCCAAAGGCAATCCTAACAATTATAGCACATCTAGAATGCAATGCAGGCAATTGCAGCATGTCTAGAAGTGAATCCCACGAATTGCAGATTATCCAGAAGGCAATCCCAGTAATTTCACCAAGTCAAGAAGGTTATTCAAGTAATTGTAGCAACTGCCACAACCAATCGTAGCAATTGCAGTAAGTCCTGGCAATCCTAGCAATTATATCATGTTCAAAAGGTAATGCCAGCAATTGCTGCATGTATAGTTGGCAATCCCAGCAATTGCAGCATGTCCAGCAAGCAATCAAATCAATTGTAGCAAGTCCAGCAGTCAAACCTAGAAATTGCAACAAGTCAAGAAGTTAATTCAAATAATTGCAGCAAGTCCCTCAAGTAATCCCAGTAATTGCAACAAGTCCAGTAGGCAGCCTGAGCAATTACATCATGTCTAGGAGGCAATGCTAGCAATTCCAGCATGCCCAATAGGCAATCTCGGCAATTACAGTATGTCCAGCTGGCAATCCGTGCAATTGCAGTAAGTCCTGTAGGCAATCCACACAATTGTAATATGTCTAGAAGGCAACGTAGGCAATTATAGCATGTCCAATAGGCAATCCCATCAATTGCAATATGTCCATAAGGCAATCCCAACAATTTTAGCAACTCAAGAAGGTAATTCAAGTAATTGCAGCAAGTTTTGCAAGTAATCCCAGCAATTATAGTAAGTCTAGCTAGCAATCCTAGCAATTATAGCACGTCTAGCAAGTAATTGAAGTAATTGCAGCAAGTACAGAAGGCAATTCAAGCAATTGCGACATGTCTAGATCACAATCCCAACAATTACAGTAGGTTGAGCAGGCAATCTTAGCAATTGCAATACGTCCAAAAGGCAATGCCAAAAATTTCAGCATGTCTAGAAGGCAATCCCATCAATTGCAGCATATTGAGATGACAATCCCAGCAATTGCAGCATGTCTAGAAGCTAGTAAAAGCAATTGTAGCACATCTAAAAAGCAATTGCAGCAATTGCAATAAGTCAAGAATTTAATTGAAGTAATTGCAGCACATCCTGTAAGCAATCTCAGTAATTCAAGCAATTGAAAAATGTCCATAAGGCAATCCCATCAATTGTAGCATCTCTAGATGGCAATCCCAGCAGTTGGAGCATGTCTGGAAGCGAGTTAAAGAAATTATTGCACGTCCAAAAGTCAATCCCAGCAATTGCAGCAAGTCAAGAAGGTAATTCAAGCAATTGAAGCATGTCCCGCAATCAATCTTAGTAATTTTAACAGGTTTGGCAAGCAATCCTAGCAATTGCAGCATGTCCAGAAGGCAATGCAAACAATTGTAGCCCATCCAATAGGCAATTCCAACAAATGTAGGACGTCCAAATGGCAATCCTAGCAATTGCAGCATGTCTAGAAGTCAAAGTCGGCAATTGCAGCACATCCAGAAGGCAATCCCATCAATTATAGCATGTCCAGAAGGCAATCCCAACAATTGCAGCATGTCCAAAAGGCAATTAAAGCAATTGTAGCACATCCAAAAGGCAATCCCTGTAATTGCAGCAAGTGAAGAAGGTAATTCAAGTAATTGTAGCATGTCTCGCAAGCAATCCCAGCAATTACGTCACCTCTAGAATTTAATGCCAACAATTGCAGCATGTCCTATAGGTAATCCCAAAAATTGCAGCATGTCTAGCTGGTAATCCAACAAATTGCAGTAGTTTGAAAGGCAATTTAGGCAATTACAACATGTCTAGATGGCAATCTTGCAGCAAGTCCAACAGGCAATCCCAGCAATTACAGCATATCTAGAAGGCAATGTAGGTAATTGCAGCATGTTTAGAAGGCAATGTCATCAATTGCAGCATGTCTAGAAGGCAATCCCAGCAATTTCAGCAAGTCAAGAAGGTAATTCAAGTAATTGTAGCAACTCCGCAAGCAATCCCAGCAATTGTAGTAAGTTTGGTTGGCAATCCTAGTAATTATATCATGTCCAGAAGGTAATGGTAGCAATTGCAGTACATCTAGTTGGCAATCCTAGCACATCTAGCAAGCAATCAAAGCAATTGCAGCAAGTCCAGCAGGTGTAGTAGGCAATCCCAACAATTACAACACATCTAGAAGGTAATCCCGACAATTGTAGCACATCTAGATGGTAATCCTAACAATTGCAGCACATCCAGCAGGCAATCCTATGAATTGTAGCACGTCCAGCAGCCAATCTCAGCAATAATCCAAACAATCGTATTAGATCCAGCTAGTAATCCCAGCAATTGTAGCATGTCTAGAAGGCAATCCCATTAGTTGTAGCATGTCTAGAAGGCAATCCCAGCAAGTCTGGAAGGTAATTCAAGCTGTTCCAGAATGTCTAAAAGGCAATGTCAACAAAAGCAGCATGTCCAGAAGGGAATCCCGTTAATTGAAGCATGTCCAGAATGCAATCCCAGCGATTGTAGCATGTCAAGAAGACAATTTAAGTAATTATAGCATGTCTAGAAGGCAATCCCTGAAATTGCACCAAGTCCAACATGAAATCCCAGCAATTGCAGCATGTCCAGCAGGAATCCCAACAATTGCAGCAAGTGCAACAAGCCATTCAAGCAATTGCACCATGTCTAGATGGCAATCCAAACAATCGTATTAGATCCAGCTGTTAATCCCAACAATTGTAGCAGGTTTAGGAGGCAATCCCATTAGTTGTAGCATGTCTAGAAGGAAATCCCAGCAAGTCAAGAAGATAATTCAAGCAATTGTAGAACGTTTAGAGGCAATGCTGACAAAAGTAGCATGTCTAGAAGGGAATCCCATCAATTGAAGCAAGTGTAGAAAGCAATCCCAACAATTGCAACACATCAGGAAGGCAATATAAGTAATTGTATCACGTACAAAAGGCAATCCCTGAAATTGCAGCAAGTCCAGCATGAAATCCCAGCAATTACAACACATCCAGCAAGCAATCCTAGCAATTGCAACAAATGCAATAGGCAATTCAAGCAATTGCACCAGGTCTAGATGGCAATCCAAACAATCGCATTAGATCTAGCTAGTAATCCCAGCAATTGTAGTATGTTTAGAAGGCAATCCCATTAGTTGAAGCATGTCTAGAAGGCAATCCCAACAAGTCAAGAAGGTAATTCAAGCTGTTGCAACACGTCTAAAATGCAATGCTAATAATTGTAGCACGTCCAAAAAGCAATCCCATTAATTACAGCATGTCCAGAAGACAATCCCTATAATTGCAACAAGTCAAGAAGGTAATTCTAGCAATTGCAACATGTCAAGAAAGCAATGCTGACAATTGCAACACGTCTAGAAGGTAATCCCAGCAATTGCAACAAGTCCTGTAGGTAATTCGAGGAATTATAGCACATTTAGAATGCAATTCCAACATTTGTAGCAAGTCCAGCAGGTAATCCCAACAATTATAGCACATCTAGAAGGTAATGTTAGCAAATGCAACATGTCCAGAAGGTAATCCCATCAATTGCAGCATGCCCAAAACGCAATCCTAGCAATTGTAGCATGTATGGAAGGAAATTTAAGAAATTGTAACATGTCTAGAAGGCAATCCCTATAATTGTAGCATGTCCAGCAAGCAATCTCAGAAATTGTAGCAAGTGCAGTAGGTAATTCAAGCAATTGCACCACGTTAGATGGCTATCTAAACAATCACATTAAATCCAACCGGCAATCCCAGCAATTGCAGCACATCTAAAAGGCAATCCCATCAGTTGTAGCATGTCTAGACGGCAATCTCAACAATTACAACAAGTCAAGTAATTAATTCAAGCAATTGCAGCACATTTAGATGGCAATCCAAACAATTGTAGTAAGTTCAACAAGCAATTCCAGCAATTGTAGCACGTCTAGAAGGCAATGCTAGCAAATGCAACACGACCAAAAGTCAATCCCATCAATTGTAGCAAGTCCGAAATGCAATTCCAGCAAGTACAGCATGTCCGAAAGGCAATTTAAGCAATTGTAACATGTCCAAAAGGCAATCGCAACAATTGTAGCAAGGCAAGAAGGCAATTTAAATAATTGCAGCATGTCCCAGAACCAATCCTAGCAATTGGAATAAGTTCAGCAGGCAATCCCAACAATTACAGCACGTTGAGAAGGCAATGCTAGCAACTGCAGCAAGTTCAGCAGACAATCCCAGTAATTACAACACGTCCAACAAACAATTGCAGCAATTGCAACAAGTCCAACAAGTAATTCAAGCAATTTCGACACGTCAAGATGGCGATCCCAATAATTGTAGTAGGACTAGCATGTAATTGAAGCAGTTGTAGCATGTCTACATGGCAATCCCAGTAGTTGTAAAAGGCTCAGCAGGCAATCCCAGCCATTGTAGCACATTTGGAAGGCAATCCCATCAATTGCAACATGTCTAGAAGGCAATCCACGCAATTGTAGCACATTTGGAAGGCAATTAAAGCAATTGTAGCATGTTCGGAAGGCATTCCCAGTAATTGCAGCAAGCCAAGAAGGTAATTCAAACAATTACAGCACATTTAAAAGGTAATGCCGACAATTATAGCATGTCTGGAGCGCAATTAAAGCAATTGTAGCACGTGTAGAAGGCAATCCCAGCTATTGTAGCAAGTCAAGAACATACTCCAAGCAATTGCAGCATCTCCAGCAAACAATCCCAACAATTGCAGCAAGTCCGTTCAGCAATCCCAGTAATTATAGCACGTCTTGAAGGCAATGCACGTCCTGCAAGTAATTGCAACAATTGCAGCACATCCAACCAGCAATCCTATTAACTGCAGCAACTCCAGCAAGAAATTCAAGCAATTGCAGCACATTTAGATGGCAATCCTAACAATTGCAGCAAGTTCAGCAAGCAATCCCAGCAATTGCAGCATATCTAGAATGCAATGACGACAATTGCAGCACATCGAGAAGGCAATCCAATCATTTGTAGCATGTCTAGAATGCAATCCCAGCAATTGTAGCACATCTAGAAGGCAATTTATGCAATTGTAGCATGTCTAGAAGTCAATCCCATCAATTGCCTCATGACTATAACACAATCACAACAACTACAGCACATCAAGAAGGCAATTTAGGCAATTGTAGCACGTGTAGAAGAGAATCTCAGCAATTGTAGCATGTCTAGTGGACAATAATGGCAATTATAGCATGTTTACAAGGCAATGCTGGCAAATGCACGACATCCAGAAGGCAATCCCATCAATTGCAGGAAGTCCAAAATGCAATCCTAGTGATTGCAGCACGGCTGGAAGGCAATTCAAGCAATTGTCCAAAAGGCAAACTCAGTAATTTCAGCAAGTCAAGTAGGTAATTTAGTCAATTGCAACATGCTTAGTTGGTAATCCCACCAATTGTAGCAAGTCTATAAGGCAATGCCGGTAAATGCAGCACGTCTAGAAGGCAATTCCATCAATTGCAGCACGTCCAAAACGCAATCCCAGCAATTGCAGCACGTCTAGAAGGAAATTTAAGCAATTGTAGCATGTCCATAAGGTACTCCCAACAATTGCAGCAAATCAAGAAGGTAATTCATTCAGCATGTCCCGCAGCCAATTCCAGAAATTGTAGCGATTCTGGCAAGCAATCCCAACAATTACAACATGTCTAGAAGGCAATTGAAGCAATTGTAGCACATCTAGAAGGCAATCCCAGCAATTAAAGCTAGTCAAGAAGTTATTTCAAGCAATTGCAGCATGTCCAGTAAACAATCCTAGCTATTGCAACAAGTCTGATTGGCAATCCCAGCAATTACAATACATCTTGAAGGCAATGCATTCAATTGCAGTACGTATTGCAAGCAATCCCAACAATTGCAGCACGTCGAACAGGCAATATTAGCAATTGCAGCAAGTATAAATGGCAATCCAAACAATTGTAGCATGTCCAGCAAGTAATTCCAGCAATTGCAGCATGTCTAAAAGGCAATGCCAACAATTGCAGCACATCGAGAAGGCAATCCCACCAATTGCAACATGTCCAAAATGCAATCCCAGCAATTGCAGCACGTTTGGAAGACAATTTAAGCAATTGTAGCATGTCCAGAAGGCAATCCCAACAATTGCAACAAGTCACATAGGTAATTCAAGCAATTGCAGCACATTTAGATGGCAATCCCAGCAATCACAGCAAGTCTAGTAGGCAATTCCAGCAATTCTGGAACGTCTAGAAGGCAATGCCAGCAAATGCAACCCATCCAGAAGGCAATCCCATCTATTGAAGCATGTGTAGAACGCAATCCCAACAATTGCAGCACGTCTGGAAGGCAATTTATGTAATTGTAGCACATTCAAAAGGCAATCCCTAAAATTACAGCTCGTCTATCAAGCAATCCTAACAATTTTAGCATGTCCAGCAGGCAATCCCAACAATTGCAACAAGTGCAACAAGGAATTCAAGCAATTGCACCACGTTTAGATGACAATTCAAACAATCGCGTTAGATCTAGTTGGCAATCCCGACAATTGTAGCACGTATCAGTTTCAGCTTGTTTAGAAGGCAATCCCAACAAGTGCAAAACACAATCACGGCAATTGCAGCATGTCTAGAAGGCAATTTAAGCAATTGTAGCATGTCCAAAAGGTGATTGCAACAATTGCAGCAAGTCAAGAAGGTAATTTTAAGCAATTGGAGCACGTCCCACAAGCAATCCCAGCAATTGCAACATGTCTAGAGGGCAATGCCGACAATTGCAGCACATCTAGAATGTAATCCAATCAATTGCAGCATGCACAGAATTAAATCCCAGCAACTGCAGCATGTTTGGAAGGCAATTTAAGCAAATGTAGCCTATCCAAAAGGTAATCCCAGCAATTGCAACAAGTCACGTAGATAATTCAAGGAATTACAACACGTTTAGATTGCAGTCCCAACGATTGTAGCAAGTCCAGCTGACAATCCTAGCAATTGTAACACATCTAGAAGGCAATGCTAGCAAATGCAGCACGTCTAGAAGGCAATCCCATCAATTGTAGCATTTCCAAAATGCAATACTAGCAATTGCAGCACGTCTAGAAGGCAATTTAAGTAGTTGTAGCACGTCTAGAAGGCAATCCCTGTAATTGCAACATGTCCAGCAAGCAATCCCAACAATTCCACAATGTCCAGCAGGTAATCCCAGCAAGTGCAGCAAGTAATTCAAGCAATTACACCATGTTTAGATAGCAATCCGAACAATTGCATTAGATCCAATAAGCAATCCCAGCAATTGCTACATGTCTCAAAGGTAATCCCATCAGTTGAAGCTTGTCTAAAAGGTAATCCCAGCAATTGTAACAACTCAAGTAGTTAATTCAAGCAATTGCAGCCCATTTATATGGCAATCCCAATAATTGCAACACATCTAGTGGGCAATGCTGGCAAATGCAGCACATCCAGAAGGCAATCCCATCAATTGCTGCATGTCTAGAATAGAATGCAATCCCAACAATTGTAGCTTGTCCGGATGGCAATTTAAACAATTGTAGCATGTCCAGAAGACAATCCCAATAATTACAGCGAGGCTAGCAAGAATTCCTAATACTTATAGCACATCTAGAAGGTAATGCCAGCAATGCTACATGTCTAGCAAGTAATCCCATTAATTGCAGCAAGTCCAAAACACAATCCCAACAATTGAAGCACGTCCAAAAGGCAATTTATGCAATTGTAACACGTCCATAAGGCAATGTTAGCAATTGTAACAAACCCAGTAGGTAATTCAAGTAATTGCAGCATGTTGTGATGGCAATGCCACCAATTGTAGCAAGCACAATTGGCAATCCTAGCAATTGTAGCACTTCTAGAAGGCAATGCCAAAAAATGTAGCATGTCAAGAAGGCAATCTCAGCAATTGTAGCACGACCGAAAGGCAATTTAAGTAATTGTAGCATGTCCAGAAGACAATCCCTGTAATTGGAGCACGTCCAACAAGCAATCCAAGCAATTGCAACACATCCAGCAAGCAATCCCAGCAATTGCAACAAGGGCAATAGCCAATTCAAGCAATTGCACCACACTTAGATGGTAATCTGAACAATCGCATTAGATCCAGCTGGCAATCCTAGCAATTGCAGCACAACTAAAAGGTAATCCCATCAATTGCAACATGTCTAAAAGGCAATCCCAATAATTACAACACGTCTAAAAGGTAATGCTGGCAAACGCTAGCAATTCAAGCAATTGCAGCATATTTAGATGGCAATCCTAACAATTGCAGCAAGTCCAGCAAGCAATCCTAGCAATTACAGCAAGGGCAACAAGCAATTCAAGCAATTCCACCGCGTCCAGATGGTAATTTGAACAGTCGCATTAGATCCAATGGGCAATCCTAGCAATTCCAACACATCTAAAAGGTAATCCCATTAGTTGTAGAGTGTCAAGAAGGCAATCCTAGCAATTGCCACATGTCTAAAAGGTAATGATGGCAAATGCAGCACATCCAACAGGCAATCCCAACAATTTCAACAAGTCTGGCAAGTAATTCAAGCAATTGTAGCACATTTAGATGGCAATCCTAACAATTGTAGCAAGTCCAGCAGGCAATCCCAATAATTGCAGTACGTTTAGAAGGCAATGTTGACAATTGCAACACATCTAGAAGGCAATCCTATTAATTGCAGCATGTCCAGAATGTAATCCCAGCAATTGCAGCACATTTAGAAGGCAATTCTAATAATTGCTGCATGTCCAATAGGCAATCCCAACAATTGCATCAAGTCCGGTAAGCAATTCAAGGAATTATAGCACGTTTAGATGGCAATCCTAACAATTGCAGCAAGTCTAACATGCAATCCCAACAATTGTCACACATCTAGAAGGCAAACCCATTAATTGCAACGAGTCCAAAATGCAATCCTAGTAATTGTAGCATGTCCATAAGGCATTTTAAGCAATTGTAGCACATCTAGAAGGCAAATCTAAGCAATTGCAGCAAGTCAAGTAGGTAATTCAAGTAATTGTAACACGTTTAGATGGCAATCACACCAATTGTAGTAAGTAAAACACAATCCCAACAATTGTAGTAAATCCAAAAGGCAATTTAAACAATTGTAGCATGTTCAAAAGGCAGTGCTAGCAATTGCAGCATGTTTAGATGGCAATTCCACCAATTATAGCAAGTACTAGCAAGTACAACACATCTAGAAGGCAATGCCATCAATTGCATCAAGTCCAAAATGCAATCCCAACAATTGCAGCACGTCCGGAAGGCAATTTAAGCAATTGTAGTACGTACAGAAGGCAAACCCAGCCATTGTAGCAAGTCAAGTAGGTAAGTCAAGCAATTATAGGGCCTTTAGATGGCAATCCGACCAATTACAGCATGCCAATTAGGCAATTCGAGCAATTGCAGCACATCTAGAAGGCAATCCGATCAATTACAGAAAGTCCAAATCACAATTCCAGCAATTGCAGTACGTTCGGAAGGCAATTTAAGCAATTGTAGCATGTTTAAAAGGCAATCCCAATATTTGTAGCAAGTCAAGAAGGTAATTCAAGCAATCACAACACGCCCTGCAACCAATCCTAGCAATTGCAGCAAGTCCGGTAAGCAATCCCAGCAATTACAGCTTGTAGAAGGCAATCCTAACAATTGCAGCAAGTCCAATAGGCAATCCTAGCAATTGCAACATGTATAGAAGGAAATTTCAGCAAATGTAGCACATCCAGAAGGCAATCCCATCCATTGCAACAAGTCCAAAATGCAATCCCAACAATTGTAGCACGTCCAGAGGGCTATCCCAACAATTGCAGCAAGTCAAGAAGGTCATTCAAGTAATTGTGACATGTCCAGTAACCAAACCTAGCAATTGCAGGAAGTCCAGTTGGCATTCCAAGTAAAAACAACACACCTAGCAAATAATCATAGGAATTGCAACAAGTCCAGCAGGAAATTCAAGCAATTCCAGCATGTCTAGATTGCAATCCCAACAATTGCAGTAGGACTAGTAGACAATTCAAGTAATTGTAGTACGTCTTGATTGCAACCTCAACAGTTGTAAAAGGCCCAGCAAGCAATCCCTGCCATTGTAGCACATCTAGAAGGCTCGGTAGTCATAGCACATCCATAAGGCAATCCCAACAATTATAGTATGCCTAGAAGGCAATTAAAGCAATTGTAGCATGTTCAGAAGGCATTCCCAGAAATTGCATCAAATCAAGAAGGTAATTCAAACAATTGCAGCACGTCAAAAAGGCAATGCCAACAATTGCAGCACATCTAGAAGGCAATCTTATTAATTGCAGCATGCGCAAAAGACAATCCTAGCAATTGTAGCACGTCCGGAAGGCAATTAAAGCAATTGTAGCATGTCCAGAAGGCAATCCCAGCAATTGTAGTATGTCCAACAAGCAATTCAAGCAATTGCAACACATTTAAATGGAAATCCTAACAATTGTAGCAAGCCTAGCAGGCAATCCCAACAATTGCACCATGTCTAGAAGGCAATGTCAACAATTGTAGCATGTCTAGAAAGCAATCCCAACAATTGCAGCACATTTGGAAGGCAATTTAAGCAAGTGTAGTACGTCTAGAAGGCAATCCCATCAATTTTAAAAAGTCATATAGGTAATTCAAGCACTTACAACACGTTTAGATCCCAATGCCAATAATTGTAGCAAGTCCAGCAGACAATCCCAGCAATTGTAGAAAGTCTAGAAGGCAATGCCGAGAGAAGCAGCACATCCAGAAGTGAATCCCATCAATAGAAGCATGTCCAGAATGCAATCCCATCAATTGTAGCACGTCAAGAAGGTAATTTAAGTAATTGTAACTCATCTAGAAGGCAATCCCTAAAATTGTAGCACGTCCCACAACTAATCCCAACAATTGCAATGTGTCTAGCATGCAATCCCAGAAATTACAACAAGTGCAACAGGCAATTCTAGCAATTGCACCATGTCTAGATGGCAATTCGAACAATCGCATTAGATCCAATTGGAAATCCTAGCAATTGTAGCACATCTAAAAGGCAATCCCATCAGTTGTAGCCAGTCTAAAAGGCAATCCTAGCAATGGCAGCAAGTCAAGTAGTTAATTCAAGCAATTGCAGCATGTTTAAATGACAATCCCAATAATTGCAGCAAGTCCAAGAGGCAATCCCTACAATTGCAGCAAGTCAAGAAGGCAATTCTAGCATATGCAGCAAGTCTAGAAGGCAATTCTAGCAAATGTAGCAAGTGTAGAAGGCAATGTCGACAATTGCAACATGTCTAGAAGGCAATCCCATTAATTGCAACATGTCCAAAAGGCAATCCCTGCAACTGCAACCTGTCCAGAAGGCAATTAATACAATTGTAGCATGTCTAGAAGGCAATCCTAGCAATTGCAGGAAGTCAAGAAGGTAATTCAAGTTGTTGCAGCATGTCTAAAAGGCAACGATGATAATTGCAGCACGTCCGGAAGGCAATCCCATCAATTGCAGCATGTCCAGCACGCAATCCCAGAAAATGCAGCATGTCTAGAAGGCAATTTAAGCAATTGTAGTATATTTAAAGGCAATCCCAGCAATTGCAACAAGTCATATAGGTAATTCAAGCAATTGCAGCACATTTAGATGGCAATCACAATAATTGTAGCAACTCTAGGAGGGAATCCCTGCAATTGTTGAATGTCTAGAATGCAATGCCAGCAAAAGCAGGATTTCTAGAGGGGAATCCCATCATTTGAAGCATGTCCAGAATGCAATCCCAATAATTGTAGGATGTTAAGAAGACAATTTAAGTAATCTTACCACGTTTGGAAGGCAATCCTTGAAATCGCAGCAAGTCCAGCAAAAAATCCTAGCAATGCCTGCAAGCAATCCCAGCAATTACAGCAAGTGCAACAAGCAATTCAAGCAATTGCACCACGTTTAGATGGCAATCCAAACAATCGCATTAGATCCAGTTGGCAATCCTAGCAATTGTAGCACATCAAGAAGGCAATCCCATCAGTTGTAGCATGTCTAGAAGGCAATCCCAGTAATGGCAACAAGTCAAGTAGTTAGTTCAAGCAATTGTAGCACATTTAGATGGCAACCCTAATAATTGTAGCAAGTCCAACAAGAAATCCCTGCAATTTCAGCAAGTCAAGAAGGTAATTCTAGAAATTGCAGCATATCTAGAAGGCAAAGCTAACAATTGTAGCATTTCTAGAATGCAATCCCATTTAGTGTAGCATGTCTAGAAGGCAATCCCAACAATTGCAGCTCGTCCAAAAGGGAATCCCAGAAATTGCAGTAAGTCTAGGAAGCAATTCAGCAATTACAGCACACTTAGATGGTAATCCTAACAATTGCAACAAGTCCAGTAGGCAATTCCTGTAATTACAGCATGTTTAGAAGGCAATGCCGGCAATTGAAGCACATCCAGAAGGCAATCCAATAAATTGCTACATGTCCAAAATGCAATCCCAGCAATTGTAACTCGTTTGGAAGGTAATTTAAGCAATTGTAGCACTTCCAAATGGCAATCCCAACAATTGCAACAAGTCAAGTTCAATGAATTGCAACACATTTTGATTGCAATCCCAACAATTGTTGCGACTCCAACAGGCATTCCCAGCAATTGTAGCACGTCTAAAAGGCAATGTCGACAAATGCAATATGTTTAGAAGGTAATCCCATCAATGCCAACATGCCCAATACGCAATTCCAGCAATTGCAGCAGGTCTGGAAGGCAATTTAAGAAATTGTAGCACGTTCAAAAGGCAATCCCTGTAATTGAAGGATGCCCAACAAACAATCCCAGAAAATGCAGCATGTCCAGTAGGCAATCCCAATAATTGTAGCAACTGCAGCAAGCAATTTAAGCAATTGCACCACATCTAAATGGCAATCCCAACAATCGCATTAGATCCAGCAGGCAATCCCAGCAATTGTAGCATGTCTAAAAGGCAATCCCATCAGTTGTAGCATGTCTAGAAGGCAATCCCAACAATTGCAACAAGTCAAGTAGTTAATTCAAGAAATTGTAGCATGTTTAGATGGCAAGGCCAACAATTGTAGTAAGTCCAACAGGCAACTCTGGCAATTGTAGCACCTCTAAAAGGCAATACTGGCACATGCAACACATCCAAAAGGCAATGCCATCAATTGCAACATGTCCAAAATGCAATCCCAGCAATTATAGCATGTTTGGAAGGCAATTTAAAGAATTGTAACGAGTCTAGAAGGCAATCCCAACAATTGTAGCAAGACAAAAAGGTAATCCAAGCAATTACAGCAAGTCCCACAACCAATCCCAACAATTGCAATAAGTCTAGTAGGCAATCCCTGCAATTATGGCACATCCAAAAGGCAATTTCAGCAATTGCAGCAAGTCCAGTAGGTAATCCTAGTAATTATAGCAAGTCCAACAATCAATTGCAGCAATTGTAACAAAGTCTAGCGGGAAATTCAAGCAATTGTAGCATGTCTAGATGGCAATCCCAACAATTGCAGTAGGACTAGCAAGCAATTAAAGCAATTGTAGCACCTCTAGATGGCAATCCCAGCAGTTGTAGAAGGCCTAGCAAGCAATCCCAAACTTTACAACATGTCTAGAAGGCAATGTTGGCAGTTGTAACATGTCCAGAAGGCAATCCCAGTAATTGGAGCATGTGCGGAAGGCAATTAAAGCAATTGTAGCACATCTAGAAGGCATTCCTAGCAATTGTAGCAAACGAAGAGTTAAATCAAACAATTGCAGCATGTCTAAAAGGCAATGCCGACAATTGCAGCACATTCGAAAGGCAATTAAAGCAATTTTAGCATGTCCAGAAGGCAATCCCAACAATTACAACATGTCTTGAAGGCAATTCTAGCAATTGTAGCACATCCAAAAGGCAATGCCGGCAAATGCAACATATCCAGAAGGCAATCCCATCAATTATTGCATGTCCAACAGCAATCCTAGCAATTGTAGCACCTCTGGAAGGCAATTTACATTATTGTAGCACGCCTAAAAGGCTATCCTAGTATTTGTACCAAGTCCAACAAGTAATCCTAGTAATTGCTGCACGTCAAGCAGACAATCCCAACAATTACAACAAGTGTTATAAGCAATTCAAGCAATTACAATACGTCTAGTTGGCAATTCCAACAATTACAGCACATCTGGAAGTCAATTTAAGATGATTGTAGCACGTCTGAAAGGTAATCCCAACATTTATAACATGTGCAGAAGGTAATGCCAACAATTCTAGCATGTCCAGTAAGCAATCCCCACAATTGCTGCAAGTCCAGTTAACAATTGTAGCTGTCGCAATATGTCCTTTAGGAAATTCAAGCAATTCCAACATGTCTAGAAGGCAATCCAAGCAATTACAGCAAGTCACATAGGTAATTTAAGCAATTGCAGCAACTAGAGCAAGTCCAACAAGCAATCCTAGTAATTTTGGAACGTTTAGAAGGCAATGCCAGCAAATGCAGCCTGTCCAGAAGGCAATCCTATTAATTGAAGCATGTGCAGAATGCAATCCCAGCAATTGCAGCATGTCTGGAAGGCAATTTATGTAATTGTAGCACATTCAAAAGGCAATCCTTGAAATTGCAGCTCGTCTAGCAAGTAATCCCAACAATTGTACCATGTCTAGAAGGCAATTTAAGAAAGTTGTAGTATGTCCAGAAGGCAATCCCTGTAATTGCAGCAAGTCCGACAAGCAATCCTAGGAATTGCAGCATGTCCAGTAGGCAATCCCAATAATTGTAGCAAGTGCAGCTGGCAATTCAAGCAATTGCACCACATCTAAATGGCAATCTGAACAATTGCATTAGATCCAACAAGCAATCCTAGCAATTACAACATGTCTAAAAAGTAATCGCAACATATTTAAAAGGCAATACCATCAGTTGTAGCATATCTAGATGGCAATCCCAACAATTGTAGCAAGTCAAGTAGTTAATTCAAGCAATTGCAGCATGTTTAGATGGCAATCCCAACAATTGTAGTATGTCCAACAGGCAATTCCAGCAATTGTAGCACATTTAGAAGGCAATGCTTGCAAATGCAACACGTCCAAAAGGCAATCTCGTCAATTGTAGCATGTCCAAAACACAATCCCAACAATTATAGTATGTCTGGAAGGTGATTTAAACAATTGTAACAAGTCTAGAAGGCAATCCCAACAATTTTAGCAAGACAAGATGGTAATTCAAGCAATTACAACATGTCCCACAGCTAATGCCAGCAATTGGAATAAGTCCAGCAGGCAATCCCAGCAATTACAGCACATCGAGAAGGCAATTCCAACAATTGCAACAAGTCTAGTAGGTAATCCTAGTAATTACAGCACGTCCAACAATCAATTGCAGCAATTGCAACAAGTCCAATAGGAAATTCAAGCAATTGCAGCACATCCAGATGGCAATCACAACAATAGCAGTAGGACTAGCAAGCAATTGAAGCAATTGCAGCACCTCTAGATGGCAATCCCAGCAGTGGTAGAGGGCCTAGCAGGCAATCCCACTCATTGCAGCATGTCTAGAAGGAAATCCCAACAATTGGAGTACGTGCGGAAGGCAATTAAAGCAATGTAGCATGTCCAGAAGGCATTCCCAGCAATTGCAGCAAGCGAAGAAGGTAATTCAAACAATTACAATACATCTGAAAGGCAATGCCGAAAATTGCAGCACATCCGGAAGGCAATTAAAGCAATTGTACCACGTCTAAAAGGCTATCACAGCAATTGCAACAAGTCAAGAAGGTACTCCAAGCAATTGCAGTAAGTCAAGGAGGTACTCCAAGCAATTGCAACATGTCCAGCAAACAATCCAAGCAATTGCAAGATGTCCGATCTGCAATTCCAACAATTACAGCACATCTTGAAGGCAATGCCCGCAATTGTTGTGGACCTTGCAGGCAATCCCAACAATTGCAGCACATCCAACAAGCAATCCCAACAATTACAGCAAGTCCAGCAAGCAATTCAAGCAATTGTAACACATTTAGATGACAATCCTAACAATTGCAGCAAGTCCAGCAGGTAATCCCAACAACTACAGCATGTCTAGAAGGTAATACTGACAATTGCAGCACATCTAGAAGGCAACCCAATCATTGGCAGCATGTCTAAAACACAATCCCAGCAATTGCAACACATCTGGAAGGCAATTTAAGCAATTATAGCATGTCCAGAAGGCAATCCCATCAATTGCTGCATGTCTAGAACACAATCACAACATTTGCAGCACCTCTGGAAGGCAATTTAAGCAATTGTAGCACGTCAAAAAGAGAATCCCCGCAATTGCAGCAAGTTCAGCAGGCAATCCTAGCAATTGCAACACGTCTAGATGGCAATGCTGGCAAATGCACCACGTCTAGAAGGCAATCCCATCAATTGCAGTAAGTCCAAAATGCAATCCCAGCAATTGCAGCACACATAGTTGGCAATCCTACTAATTGCAGCAAGTCTAGAAGGCAATGCCTGTAAATGCAGCTAGTCCAAAAGGCAATCACATCAATTGCAACAAGTCCAAAACACAATCCCAGCAATTTTAGCACTTCCTGAAGGTAATTTAAGCAATTGTAGTATGTCCAGAAGGCAATCCCAACAATTGCGACAAGTCAAGAAGGTAATTCATGAAATTGTAGCATGTCCAGCAACCAATCCCAACAATTGCAGCAAGTTCGGCAAGCAATCCCAGCAATTACAGAACATCCAGAAGGCAATCCCAGTAATTACAGCATGTCCAGCAAATAATCACAGCAATTGCAACAAGTCAAGTAGTTAATTCAAGCAATGGCAACACATTTAGATGGCAATCCAAACCATTGCAACAAGTCCAACAAGCAATTCCAGTAATTGCAGCACGTCTAGAAGGCAATGCTACCAAATGCAGCACGTCCAGAAGGCAATCTCGTCAATTGCCGTACGTCTAGAACGCAATCACAACAACTGCAACCTGTTCGAATGGAAATTGAAGGAATTGGAGCGCATCCAAAAGAGAATCCCAACAATTGCAGCAAGTTCAGCAGGCAATCCTAGCAATTGCAACATTTCTAGAAGGCAATGCTGCAATTGCAGCATTTCTAGAACGCAATCCTGGCAGTTACAAAACGTCCATAAGGCAATTAAAGCAATTGAAGTACATCTAGAAGGCAAACCCAGCAATTGCAGCGAGTCAAGTAGGTAATTCAAGCAATTGTAGTAGGTTTAGATGGCAATCTCACCAATTGCAGCAAGACCAAAACGCAATCACAATAATTGTAGCACAGCTGGAATGCAATTTTTGCAATTGTAGCATGTCCAGAAGGATATCCCAATAATTGCAGTAAGTCAAGAAGGTAATTCATGCAATTGCAGCACGTCCTGCAACCAATCCCAACAATTGCAGCAAGTCCAATAGGGAATCCCAGTAATTACAACACGTCTAGCAAACAATTGCAGCAATTGCAACAAGTCCAGTAGGAAATTCATGCAATTCTAGCACTACTAGATGACAATCCCAACAATTGCAGCAGGACCAGCAAGCAATTCAAGCAATTGCAGCATGTTTAGATGGCAATCCCAACAATTGCAGAAGGCCCAGCAAGCAATCCCAACCATTGTAGCACGTTGAGCAGGCAATGCCAGCAATTGTAACACATCCAGAGGACAATCCCATCAATTGTAGCATGTCTAGAAGGCAATCCAAGCAATTGTAGCATGACTGGAAGGCAATTAAAGCAATTATAGCACGTCCAGAAGGCATTCCCAGCAATTGCAGCAAGTCAAGAAGGTAATTCAAGCAATTGCAGCATGTCTAGAAGGCAATGTCAACAATTGCAGCACTTCCAGAGGGCAATCCCATTAATTGGAGCATGTCCAAAAGGCAATTCCAGCAATTGTAGCACGTCTAGAAGGCAATTATAAGAATTATAGCACGTCTAGAACGCAATCCCAGCAACTACAGCAAGTCAAGAAGGTAATTCAAACAATTGCAGCCTGTCTAAATGGCAATGCCGACAATTGCAACACGTTCAGAAGGCAATTAAAGCAATTGTACCATGTCCAGAAGGGAATCCCAGAAATTGCAGGAAGTCAAGAAGGTACTCCAAGCAATTGCAACATGTCCAGCAAATAATCCCAGCAATTGCAGCAAGTCCGATCGGCAATCCTAGCAATTGCAGCACGTCTTGAAGGCAATGCCCACAATTGTTGTATGCCCTGTAGGCAATCCCAACATTTGGAGCATATCCAACAAGCAATCCCAACAATTATAGGAAGTCCAGCAAGCAATTCAAGAAATTGTAGCATATTTAGATGGCAATCCTAACAATTGCAGCAAGTTCAGCTGGCAATCCTAGCAATTGCAGCATGTCTAGAAGGCAATGCCGACAATTGTAGCACATTCAGAAGGCAATCCAATCATTTGCAGCATGTCCAAAATGCAATCCTAGCAATTGCAACACATCTGGAAGGCAATTCAAGCAATTGTAACATGTCCAGAAGGCAATCCCATCAATTGTTGCATGGGTAGAACATAATCACAACAACTGTGGCACATCCGGAACGCAATTTAAGCAAATGTAGCACGTGCAGAAGAGAATCCCAGCAATTTCAGCAAGTCCAACAGGCAATCCTAGCAATTTCAACATGTCTAGATGGCAATGCTGGCAAATGCACCACGTCTAGAAGGCAATTCCATCAATTGCAGTAAGTCCAAAATGCAATCCAAGCAATTGCAGTACACATAGATTGTAATCCTACTAATTGTAGCAAGTCTAGAAGGCAATGCCTGTAAATGCAGCTCGTCTAGAGGGCAATCCCATCAATTGCAGCAAGTCCAAAATGCAATCTCATCAATTGCAGCAAGTCCAAAATGCAATCCCATCAATTGCAGCAAGTCCAAAATGCAATCCCAAAAATTATAGCACGTCCGGAAGGCAATTTAAGCAATTGTAGTACATCCGGAAGGCAATCCCAACAATTGCAGCAAGTTAAAAAGGTAATTCATGCAATTACAATACGTCTTGCTACCAATCCTAGCAATTGCAAGTCCGGTAAGCAATCCCAGCTATTATAGAACGTCCAGAAGTCAATGCCAGCAATTGCAGCATGTCTAGTAAGCAATCTCAGAAATTACAGCACGTCTAGCAAATAATCGTAGCAATTGCAACAAGTCCACAAGTAAATTCAAACAATTCTAGCACATCTAGATGACAATGGCAACAACTGCAGCAGGACTAGTAGGCAATTTATGCAATTGCATCACCTTGAGGTGGCAATCCCAACAGTTACAGAAGGCCCAGAAGGCAATCCCATCAATTGCAGCATTCCCAGAAGGTAATCGCAGCAATTGCAAAATGTCCAGAAGGCAATTTAAATAATTGTAGTATATCTAGAAAGCAATCCCATTAGTTGCTGTATGTCTAGAAGGTAATCCCAGCAATTGTAGTAAGTCAAACAGTTAATTCAAGTAATTGCAGCACGTTTAGATGGCAATCCAAACAATTGCAACAAGTCCAACAATCAATCCCAACATTTGCAGTACGTCTAGAAGGCAATGCTACCAAATGCAGCACATCCAGAAGGCAATCCCATCAATTGCCGCATGTCTAGAACGCAATCACAACAAGTGCAACACGTTTGAATCGCAATTTAAGCAATTGGAGCACGTCCAAAAGAGAATCCTAACAATTGTAGCAAGTCTAGCATGCAATCCTAACAATTGTAACACGTCTAGAAGGCAATGCCAGTAATTGCAGCATGTCAAGAATGCAATCCCGGCAATTACAGTATGTCCATAAGGCAACTAAAGCAATTGAAGCATGTCTAGAAGGCAAACCCAGCAATTGCAGCAAGTCAAGTAGGTAATTCAAGCAATTGCAACATTTTAGATGGCAATCCCACCAATTGCAACAAGTCCAAAATTCAATCCCAATAATTGTAGCACATCTGGAAAGCAATTTAAGTAGTTGTAGCATGTCCAGAAGGCAATCCCAATAATTGCAGCAAGTCAAGAAGGTAATTCATGCAATTGCAGCACATCCTGCAACCAATCCCAGCAATTGTAGCAAGTTCAGCAAGCAATCCCAGCAATTACAACACATGCAGAAGGCAATGTCAATAATTGCAACAAGTCTAGTAGGCAATCCCAGTAATTACAACACATTGCCTACTGGACTTGCAATTGCAGCACGTCTTGTCATCCCAGCAATTGTAGCAAGTCCGGCAAGCAATCCCAGCAATTACGAACACGTGCAGAAGGCAATGTCAATAATTGCAACAAGTCCAGCAGGCAATCCTAGCAATTACAACACATTTAGCAAATAATCACAGCAATTGCAACAAGTCTAGTAGGAAATTCATGCAATTTTAGCCCTACTAGATAACAATCCCAACAATTGCGGTAAGACCAGCAGGCAATTCAAGCAATTGCAGCATGTTTAGGTGGCAATCCCAACAATTGTGGAAGGCCCAACAAGCAATCCCAGCCATTGCAGCACATCTAGAAGGCAATGCCGGCAATTGTAACACATCTAGAGGGCAGTCCCATCAATTACAGCATGTCCAAAAGCCAATCTGAGCAATTGCAGCACAACTGGAAGGCAATTAAAGCAATTATAGCACGTCCAAAAGGCATTCCCAACAATTGCAGCAAGTCAAGAAGGTTATTCAAGCAATTGCAGCACATCTAGAAGGTAATGTTGTCAATTGCAGCACTTCCAAAGGGCTATCCCATTAATTGGAGCTTGTCCAAAAGGCAATCCTAGCAATTGCAGCACGTTTGGAAGGCAATTAAAGCAATTGTAGCACATCCAAAACGCAATCCCAGCAATTGCAACAAGTCAAGAAGGTACTTTAAGCAATTGCAGCTTGTCCAGAAAGCAATCCCAGCAATTGTAGCAAGTCCAATAGGCAATCACAGAAATTACAACACATCTAGAAGGCAACACCTACAATTGCAGTACGTCCTACAAGCAATCCCAACAATTGCAGCACGTCCAACATTCAATTCCAACAATTGCAGCAAGTCCAACAAGCAATTCAAGCAATTGCAGCACAATTAGATGGAAATCCTAACAATTGCAACAAGTACAACAAGCAATCCTAGCAACTGTAGCATGTCTGGAAGGTAATGCTGACAATTGCAACACATCTAGAGGGCAATCTCATCAATTTGAGCATGTCCAAAAAGCAATCCCAGCAATTGTAGCACGTTTGAAATGTAATTAATGCAATTGTAGCACCTCAAGAACCCAATCCCTGCAATTGTAGCAAGTGAAGAAGGTATACTAAGCAATTGTAGCATGTTCCAGAAAGCAATCCCAACACTTGTAGCAAGTCTAATAGGCAATCACAGCAATTACAACACGTCTAGAAGGAAATGCCGAAAATTGCAATATGTCCAACAAGCAATTGTAGCACATTTAGATGGCAATCCTAACAATTGCAGCAAGTCCAGCAGGCAATCCCAGCAATTGCAGCATGTCTAGAAGGTAATGTTGACAATTGTAGCATATCCAGAATGCAATCCCATCAATTGCAACATGTCCAGAATGTAATCCCAGCAATTGTAGCACATCTGGTAGGCAATTTAAGCAAATGTAGTACGTCTAGAAGGCAATCCCTGCAATTGCAACAAGTCATATAGGTAATTCAAGCACTTATAGCACTTTTACATGGAAATCCCAATAATTGCAGCAAGTCCAATAGGCAATTCCATCAATTGTAGAATGTCTAAAAGGCAATGCCGGTAAGTGCAACATGTCCAAAAGGTAATCCCATCAATTGTAGCATGTCCAAAAGGTAATCCCAACAATTGCAGCATGTTAGGAAGGCAATTTAAGTAATTGTTGCACGTCCAAAAAGCAATCCCTGAAATTACAGCATGTCCAGCAGGCAATCCCAGCAATTGCAGCACGTCCAACAGGCAATCCCAACAATTGTAGCTAGTCCAACAAACAATTCAAGCAATTATACCATGATTAGATGGTATTCCTAGCAATTGTAGTAAGTCCAGTAGGCAATCTCAACAATTGCAGCATGTCTAGAAGGCAATGCCTACAATTGTAGCACATCTGGAAGGCAATCCAATCAATTAAAGCACTCCCAGCAATTGCAGCACGTCTTTAAGGCAATTTAAGCAATTGTAGCACATCCAAAAGGCATTCCCAGCAATTGCAGCAAGTCAAGAAGTTAATTCAAAAAATTGCAGCATGTCTAGCAAGCAATCCCAGCAGTTGCCTTGTGTCCAACAAGCAATCCCAGCAATTACAACATGTCTAGAAGGCAATGCCTACAATTGTAGCTTGTCTAGCAAGCAATCCCAATAATCACAACATGTCCAGCAAGCAATCCCAGCAATTGCAGTAAGTCCAGTATGCAATTCATGCAATTGCAACGCATTTCAATTGCAATCCCAACAATTGCAGCAAGTCCAGCAGGTAATTCATGCAATTGAAGCTCATTTAGATGGTCATCCCAACAATTGAAGAATGTCTAGTAGGAATGCCAGCAATTACAGCATGTGTAGAAGCCAATGCTGGGAAATGCAGCACATCCAAAGGGCAATCCCATCAATTGCGGCATGTCTAGAATGCAATCCCAACAATTGCAGCAAGTCCAAAAGGCAATTTAAGCAATTGTAACATGTCCTAAAAATCAATTCCATCAATTATAGCAAGTCAAGTAGGTAATTCAAGCTATTATAGTACGTCCAACAAGCCGTCCTAGCAATTGCAACAAGTTTGGTAGGTAATCCCAACAATAATAGTGTGTCAACAAGGCAATGCCTGCAATTGCAACATATCCAGCAAGCAATCCTAATAATTGCAGCAAGTCCAGCAGGCAATCTAAGCAAATGCTGTGCATCTGGAAGGCAATCCCAACAATTGCAGTAGATCAAACAAGCAATCCCAGCAATTGCATCATGTCCCAATAATTGCAGCATGTGCAACAGGCAATCCTGGCAATTGCTACTTGTCCAGCAGATAATCCCAACAATTGCAGCAAGTCCAGTGGGCAATCCCAGTAATTGTAGCATATGTAGAAGGCAATCACAACAATTGCAGCACGTCCAGTATGCAATCCCAGCAACTGAAACCACATCCAGAAGGCAATCCTAGTAATTGAAGCAAGATTGGCAGGCAATCTCAACAATTGTAGCATGTCCAGAAGGAATGCACAGTAATTGCAACACGCATAGCATGCAATCCCAGTAATTGCAACAAGTCAAACAGGCACTTTGAGCAATTGTTGCATGACTAGAAGGAAATCCCATCAATTGCAACAGATCTAGTAGGTAATCCCAACAATTGTAGTATATCAAGCAAGGAATCCAAGCAATTGCAGCATGTGCAACAGGCAATGCTAGCAATTGCTGCTCATCCATCAGATAATCCCAATAATTGCAACAACTACAGTAGGCAATCCCAGCAATTGTAACACGTGTAAAAGGCAATCCCTACAATTGCAGCACATCCTGCATGTAATCCCAGCAATTGCAAAACATCCAATAGGCAATCCCAGCAAGTGAAGTACATCCAGAAGGAAATGCTAGCAATTGAAGCATATCTATAAGTAAATCCCAAAAATTGCAGTAAGTTTGGCAGGCAATCCTAACAATAGTAGCAAGTCTAGAAAGCAATCCAAACAATTGCAACACATTTAAAAGGCAATCTGAACAATCCGAGCAATTGAAGCACGTCTAGAAGGCAATCCCAGCAATTGCAGCACATCCTAGCAATTGCAATACGTGTAGTTGGCAATCTAGCAAATTGCTACACATCTAGCCGTTAATCCTAGAAATTGTAGTATGTGCAGCAGGCAATCCCAGCAATTGAAGCACGTTTTGAATGCAATCCTTACTGTTGTAGCACATACGTCCAACATGCAATTCCAAAAGGCAATCCTAGCAATTGCAGCACATGCAGTAGGTAATTCCAGAAGGCAATCTTAGCAATTGTAGCACGTCCAGCAGGCAATTCGAGAAATTATAGCACGTTCAGAAGACAATCTCAACAATTGGAGCAAGTCCTGCAGGCAATCACAACAATTGCAGCACATGCAACAAGCAATCCTAGCAATTGCTACTCATCCAATAGTTAATCCTAGAAATTACTGCAAGTCCAATAGGCAATCCAACCAATTGAAGCACATTTAGAAGGCAATCCCAGCAATTGCAGCAAGCAATACTACCAGTTGTTGCTCGTATAGCAGTTAATCTTAGAAATTACAGCGAGTCCAACAGGCGATTCAAGCAATTGTAGCACGTCCAGAAGGCAATCCTTACAATTGCAATAAGTGCAACATGCAATCCTAGCAATTGTAGCAAGTCCAGTAGGCAATCCTAGCAATTGCTTCAAGTCCAGTAGGCAATCCAAACAATTGTAGCATGTCTAGAAGGCAATCCCAAAATTTACAACATGTCCAGTAGGAAATCCCAACAATTGCAACACATCCCAGCATTTGTAGCATATGCAAAAGGTAATCCTAGCAATTACTACTTGTCTAGTAGGTAATCCTAGAAATTGCAACCAGTACAGTATGAAATCCCAACAATTGAAGCTCCTCTTGAAGGAATTCCCAATAGTTGTAGCACATGCATCATGCAATCCCAAGAAGCAATCCAAGTAATTGCAGCATGTGCAACAAGCAATCCTAATGATTGCAGTAAGTTTGACAAGTAATCCCAGCAATTATAGCATGTCTAAAAGGCAAGTCCAACAATTGCAACACCTACATTAGGCAATCCTAGCAATTTCAGTGAGTCTAGTAGGCACTTCGAGCAATTACAGCACAACTAGAAGGCAATGCCAACAATTGCACCATGTGATACATGCAATCCTAGCAATTGAAGCTCATCCAGCAAAAAATGCCAACAACTGTGGCAAGTCCAGTGGGCAATCCCATCAATTATAACACATGTAAAAGGCAATCCTCATAATTACAACATGTCTTGCATGCAATCCCAATAATTGCTGAACATCTAGTTGGCAATCCCAACAATTAAAGCATATCCAGGAGGCAATCCCAACAATTAAAGCACATCCAAAAGTCAATCCCTGCATTTGCAACAAGTTTGGCAAGCAATCTTAACAATAGCAAAATGTCTAGAAAGCAATCTGAGCAATTGCAGCACATCTAAAAGACAATCCCAACAATTACAGCATGTCTAGCATGCAATCTTTGTAATTGCAGCACATCCCAGTAATTGCAACACGTCTAGTATGGAGTCCCATTAATTTTAGCTCGTCTAGTAGGAAATCGTAGCAACTAAAGCACATCCAAATGGAAATCCCAGCAATTGAAGCACATCTAGAAGTCAATCCCAACAATTGCAGCAAGTTCAGCAGGCAATCCTAGCAATAGCAGCATGTCCAGAACGCCATCCCAGCAATTGGAGCATGTACAATAGGCAATCCTATTGTAGCACATTCAGAAGTCAATCCCAGCAATCACAGCAAGTTTGGTAAGCAATCCTAACAATAGCAATAAGTCTAGAAAGCAATATGAGCAATTGCAGTACGTTTAAAAGGCAATCCCAACAATTACAACAAGTCTAGCATGCAATCCCTACAATTGCAGCATGTCCCAGCAATTGCAGTACATGCCACATACAACCCTAGCAATTGTTGCTCATCCAGTAGGCAATCCCAGTAATTACAACAAGTTCCGTAGGCAATCCCAGCAATTGAAGCATGTCCAGAAGGAAAGTGCAGTAATTGCAACACATACAGCATGCAATCCCAGCAATTGCAGCAAGTCTAACAGGCATTTCAAGCAATTGCAACAGGACTAAAAGGCAATCCCAATGATTGCAACAGGTTTGGTAGGTGATTCCAACAATTGTAACAAGTTTAGCAAGCAATCAAAGCAATTGTAGCACATCTAGAAGGCAATCCCAGCAATTGCAATAGGTCAAGCAAGCAATACCAACAATTATATCATGTCCCAGTAATTGTAGCATGTGCAACAGGCAATTAAAGCAACTGTTGCGTTATCCAACAGATAATCCCAACAATTGTAGCAAGTCCAGCAGGCATTCCCAACAATTGTAGTATGTGTAGAAGGCAATCATAACAATTATAGCACGTCCAGTAGGCAATCCTAACAACTGAAGCACATCCAAAAGGCAATCCTAGCAATCAAAGCACATCTAGAAGTCAATCCCAACAATTGCAGCATGTTCGGCAAGCAATCCTAGCAATAGCAGTATGTCCCGAAAGCAAACCCAACAATTGAAGCATGTACAGCAAGCAATCCTAGCAATTGTAGCTAGTCCAATAGGCAATTGCAACTATTGCAACATGTCCAATAGGAAATCCAAGCAATTATAACATGTCTAGAAGACAATCTCAACAATTGCAGCAGGTTCAATGGGCAATCACACCAATTGCAACACATCCCAACAATTCCAACACATGCAGTAGGAAATCCTAGCAATTGGTACTCATCTAGTAGTTAATCCTAGAAATTACAACATGTCCAACAAGCAATCCCAGCAATTGCAGCACGTCCCAACAATTGCAGCACGTGTAGCAGGTAAACTACCAATTGCTAGTCGCTCGCAATAAATCCTAGAAATTGTAGCATGTGCAATAGGAAATCCTAGCAATTGAAGCATGTCTAAAAGGCAATCTTGACAGTTGTAGCACGTCTAGCATGCAATTCCAGATGGCAGTCCTAATAATTGCAGCATGTCCAGCAGGCAATCCGAGCAATTATAGCATGTCTAGAAGACAATCTCAATAATTACAGCAGGTCCAGCAAGCAATCATAGCAATTGTTACACATCCTAACAATTACAGCAAGCAATCTTAACAATTGCTACTAGTCTAGTAGTTAATCCCTGAAATTATAGCAAGTCCAATAGGCAATCCCGCCAATAAAAGTGCATTTAGAAGGCAATCCTAGCAATTGCAGCACATCCTAGCAATTACGGCACGCGCAGCAAGCAGTCCTTGCAATTGCTACTTGTATAGTAGTTAATCTTAAAAATTACAGCTAGTCCAACAGGCAATTCAAGCAATTGCAGCACTTCTAGAAGGCAATCCCATAATTGCAGCAGGTCCAGCATGCAATCCCAGCAATTGTAGCAAGTCCAGTAGGCAATCTGAACAATTGCAGCACATCTAGAAGGCAATCCCAACAATTACAGCATGTCCAGCAGGGATTCCAGCAATTGCAAACACATCCTAGCAATTGCAGCACATGCAAAAGGCAATCCTAGCAATTGCTGCTCATCCAACAGTTAATCTTAGAAATTGTAGCAAGTGTAGCAGGTAATCCCAACAATTGGAGCTCTTCTTGAATGAATTCCTAGTACTCACAACACGTGCATCATGCAATCCTAGCAATTGCAACATGTCTAGCAGGCAATCTTAGTAATTGTAGCAAGTTCGACAAGCAATCCCAACAATTGTAGCATGTGTCTAGAAGGCAAGCCCAGTAATTGCAACACATACAGCAAGCAATCCCAGCAATTGCAGTAAGTCTTGAAGGCACTTCAAGCAATTGCAGCACGACCAGAAGGCAATGCCAACAATTGCAGCATGTGATACATGCAATCTTAGCAATTAAAGCTCATCCAATAGATAATGCCAACAACTACAGCAATTCCAGTGGGCATTCCCAACAATGGTAACACGTGTAGAAGGCAACCCCAGCAATTGCAGCACATCCAGCATGAAATCCCATCAATTTTAGCATGTCTAGTAGGCAATCCCAGCAACTGAACCACATCTAGAAGGCACTCCCAGCAATCCAGAAGTCAATCCCAACAATTAAACCACATCTAGAAGAGAATCCTAGTAATTGCAGCATGTTCTACATGCAATCTTAGCAATAGTAGCATGTCCAGAAAGCAATCCTAGCAATTCGAGCACATACAATAGGCAATTCTAACAATTGTAGCAAGTCCAACAGGTAATTACGACAATTACAGCAAGTGCAACAGGAAATCTGAGCAATTATAGCATGTCTAGAAGACAATCTCAACAATTGCAGCAAGTCCAATGGGCAATCATAGTAATTGCAACACATCCCAGCAATTGCAGCGTATGCAGCAGGCAATCCTACCAATTGCTACTCATCTAGTAGTTAATCCCTAAAATTGCAACATGTCCAGCAGGAAATCCCAACAATTGAAGCACGTCTAGAAGGCAATCCCAACAATTGTAGCATGTGTGGTAGACAATCTACTAATTGCTACTTGTTTATCAGTAAATGCTAGAAATTGTAGCCTGTGCAGCAGGCAATCCCAGTAATTGAAGCATGTCTAGAAGGCAATCTTAGCAATTGCACAACGTCCTAGCAATTGTAGCACGTGCAGTAGGTATTTCTAGCAATTGCTACTTGTACAATAGTTAATCATAGAAATTGCAATATGTGTAGTAGGCAATCCCAGCAATTGAAGCACGTCTAGAAGGCAATCCTAACAATTACAGTACGTGTAGTAGGCAATCTACCAATTGCTACTCATCTAGCCATTAATTCTAGAAATTGTAGGATGTGTAACAGGCAATCCAAGCAATTGAAGCACGTTTTGAAGGCCATCCCTACAGTTGTAACACGTCCAGCATGCAATTCTAGAAGGGAATTCTAGCAATTGCAACACATCCAACAAGCAATCCGAGAAATTGTAGCATATCTAGAAGACAATGTCAACAATTGTAGCAAGTCCAGTAGTTAAATCCTAACAATTGCTACTCGTCCAATAGTTAATCCTAGAAATTACAAGTCCAGTAGGCAATCCCACCAATTGAAGCACTTCTAAAGGGCAATCCTAGCAATTGCTACTCTTATAGCAGTTAATCTTAAAAATTACAGCAAGTCCAATAGGCAATTCGAGCAATTGTAGCACATCTAGAAGGCAATCCTTACAATTGTAGCAGGTCCAACATGCAATCCCAACAATTGTAACAAGTCTAGTAGGCAATCCTAGCTATTGCATCAAGTCCAGCACACAATCTAAATAATTGCAGCATGTCTAGAAGGCAATCCCAACAATTACAACATGTCTAGCAGGAAATCCCAGCAATTGGATATACAATAGGCAATCCTAGCTATTGTAGCTCATCTAGAAGTCATTCCCAGCAATTGCAGCAAGTTCGGTAGGCAATCCTAATAATAGTAGCAAGTCTAGAAACCAATCCGAGCAATTGTAGCATGTCCAAAAGGCAATCCTAACAATTACAGCAGGTCCAACACACAATCCCTGCAATTGCAGCATGTCCCAGCAATTGCAACACGTGTAGCAAGGAATCCTAGCAATTGCTACTCATCTAGTAGTTAATCCCAGAAATTGTAACATGTCCTGTAGGTAATACTTGCAATTGAAGCACATCTTGAAAGAATTCCTAGCACTTGTAACTTGTGCAACATGCAACCCTAGCAATTGCTGCACATTCGGCAAGCAATCCCAACAATTGCAGCAAGTCTGGTGGGCAATCCTAGTAATTGTAGCATGTCCAGAAGGAACGCACAATAATTGCAACACGTATAGCATGCAATCCCAACAATTACAGCAAGTCCAACATGTATTTCAAGCAATTGCAACAGGACTAGAAGGCAATCACAGCAATTGCAATAGGTCTAGTAGGCAATCCCAACAATTGCAGCAAGTCCAGCAGACAATCAGAGCAATTGCAGTGCATTTAGAAGGCAATCCTAACAATTGCATTAGGTCAAGCAAGCAATCCTAACAATTGCATCACGTCATAGTAATTGAAGCATGTGCAATAGGCAATGCTAGCAACTGTTGTCCAATAGGTAATCCCAACAGTTGTAACAAGTCTAGCGGGCAATCCCAGCAATTCTAGTATGTGTAGAATGCAATCACAACAATTACTGCATGTCCAGTAGGCAATCCCAACAACTGAAGCACATCCAGAAGGCAATCCCAGCAATTAAAGCACATTCAGAAGTCAATTCCAACAATTGCAGCATGTTCAGCAAGCAATCCTAGCAATAGCAGTATGTCCAGAAAGCAAACCCAACAATTGAAGCTTGTACAGCAAGCAATCCTAGCAATTGTAGCTAGTCCAATAGGCAATTGCAACTATTGCAACATGGCCAGCAGGAATCTGAGCAATTATAACACGTCTAGCAGACAATCCCAACAGTTGCAGCAGTTCCAGTGGGCAATCACAGCAATTGCAGAACATGTAGTAGGCAATCCTAGCAATTGGTACTTTTCTAGTAGTTCATCCTTGAAATTGCAGCATGTCCAACAAGCAATCCCAGCAATTGAAGCACATCTAGAAGATAATCCCAGTAATTGCAGCACGTCCAAGCAATTGCAGCACATGTAGCAGGCAATCTACCAATTGCTACTTATCTAGCAATCAAATCCTAGAAATTGAAGCATGTGCAGTAGGCAATCCCAGTAATTGAAGCACATCTAGAAGGTAATCACTACAATTGCACTATGTTTGGCATGCAATTCTAGACGATAGTTCTAGTAATTGTAGCACATCCAATAGGCAATCTCAACAATTATAACACATCTAGTAGACAATCACAACAATTATAGCAGGTCCAACGTTCAATCACAGCAATTACAACACATCCTAGCAACTACAGCACATACAGTAGGCAATCCTAGCAATTGCTACTAGTCCAGTAGTTAATCCCAGAAATTGCAGCAAGTTCAGTAAGCAAACACACCAATTGAAGCATCTCTAATTGCAAGAGGTGTAGTAGGTAGTCCTTGCAATTACTACTCATATAGCAGTTAATCTTAAAAACTACAGCAAGTCCAACAGGCAATTCGAGTAATTGCAGCACGTCTAAAAGGCAATCCCAACAATCGCAGCAGGTCCAGCATGCAATCCTAGCAATTGCAGCAAGTCTAGCAAGCAATTTGAACAATTGCAACACGTCTAGAAGGCAATCCCAACAATTACAGCATGTCGAGTAAGGAATCCCAATAATTGCAACAGGTCCTAGCAATAGTAGCACATGCAAAAGGCAATCCTTACAATTGTTGCTCATCCAACAGTTAATCCTAGAAATTGCAGCAAGTCCAATAGGAAATCCTAGAAATTGAAGCTTGTCTTGAATGAATTCCCAACACTTGTAGCACATGCATCATGCAATCCCAGAAAGCAATCTTAGCAATTGCAGCACATCCAGTAGGCAATCCTAGCTGAAGTTCGGCAGGCAATCCCAACAATTGTAGCATGTCTATAAGGCAAGCTCAGTAATTACAGCACATACAGCAGGCAATCCCAGCAATTGTAAGCAAGTCTAGCAGGCACTTCAAGCAATTGCAGCTTGACTAAAAGATAATGCTAGCAATTGCAGCGTGTGATACATGTAATCCTAGCAATTGATGCTCATCCAGTAGATAATGCCAACAATTGCAGCAAGTCTAGTGGGCATTCCCAGCAATGGCAGCATGTGTAGAAGGCAACCCCAGCAGCAATTGCAGCACATCCAACATGCAATCCCATCAATTTTAGCATGTTCAGTAGGCAATCCCAACAACTGAACCACATCCAGAAGGCAATCCTAGCAATTAAAACACATCCAGAAGGCAATCCCAGCAATTAAAACACATCCAGAAGTCAATCTCAACAGTTGCAGTAAGTTTGGCAGGTAATCCTAACAATAGCAACAAGTCTAAAAAGCAATCCAAGCAATTACAACACATCTTGAAGGCAATCCCAATAATTATAGTAGCTCCTATACACAAGCCCTGCAATTGCAGCACGTCTAAGCAATTGCAGCACGTGCAACCGACAATCCTAGCAATTGTTGCTCGTCCAATTGTTAATCCCAGAAATTGCAACATGTCCAGTAGAAAATAGCTGCAATTAAAGCATGTCTTGAAAGAATTCCCAATATGTGCAACATGCAATCCTAGCAATTGGTACTCGTCCAGCAAGCAATCCCAGCAATTGCAGCAAGACCGACAGGTAATCTCAGCAATTGTAGCATGTCCAGAAGGAAAGCACAATAATTGGAACACATACAGCATGCAATCTTAGAAATTGCAATAGGTCTAGAAGGCAATCCCAATAATTGTAATAGGTCTAGTAGGCAATCTGAGCAATTGCAGTGCATCTAGAAGGCAATCCTAACAATTGCAATAGGTCAAGCAAGCAATCCCAGCAATTACATCATGTCCCAGCAATTGCAGCTTGTGCAACAAGCAATCTTAACAAATGCTGCTCATCCAGCAGATAATCCCAACAATTGCAGCAAGTCCAGTAGGCAGTCCCAGCAATTGTAGCATGTGTAAAAGGCAATCACAGCAATGGCAGCACATCTAGTAGGTAATCCTAGCGACTAATCCACATCCAAAAGGCAATCCTAGCAATTGAAGCACATCTAGAAATCAATCCTAGGAATTGCTACAAGTTCGGCAAGCAATCCTAACAATAGCAGAATGTCCGAAAAAGCAATCCTAACAATTAAAGCATGTACAGCAAGCAATCCTAACAATTGTAGCAAGTTTAGCTGGTAATCGCAATAATTGTAGCATGTCCAGCAGGAAATCTGAGCAATTATAACACGTCTCGAAGACAATCCCAACAATTGTAGCAAGTCCAAAGGGCAATCACAATAATTGCAACTTGTCCCAACAATTGCAACACATGCAGCAGGCAATCTTAACTTTTGCTACTTGTCCAATAGTTAATCCTAGAAATTGTAGCATGTCCAACAAGCAATCCCAACAATTGAAGCACATCTAGAAGACAAAGCATGTCCTAGCAATTGCAGCACATGTAGTAGGCAATCTACCAATTACTAGTCATCTAGCAATAAATCCTAGAAATTGAAGCATGTGGAACAGGAAATCCCAGCAATTGAAACACATCTAGAAGGCAATCCCTACAGTTGCACCACGTTTAGTATGCAATTATAGAAGGCAGTCCTAGCAATTGTAGCACATCCAGTAGGCAATCTCAGCAATTATAACATATCTAGAAGACAATCACAACAATTACAATAGGTCTGGCGTTCAATCACAGCAATTACAGCACATCCTAGCAACAATAGCACATATAGTAGGCAATCCTAGCAATTGCTACCAGTCCTGTAGTTAATCCCAGAAATTGCAGCAAGTCTAGTATGCAAACCCACCAATTGAAGCATCTCTAGAAGGTAATCCACGTAATTGTAACACGTCCAAACAATTGTAAGAGGTGCAGCTGGTAGTCCTTGCAATTACTACTCATATAGCAGTTAATCTTAAAAACTACAGCAAGTCCAACTGGCAATTCGAGTAATTGTAGCATGTCTAAAAGGCAATCCCAACAATCGTAGCAAGTCTAGCATGCAATCCTAGCAATTGCAGCAAGTCCAACAAGCAATCTGAACAATTGCAACACGTCTAGAAGGCAATCCCAACAATTATAGCATGTCCAGCAAGGAATCCCAACAATTGCAACATGTCCTGGCAATAGTAGCACATGCAAAAGGTTATCCTTACAATTGTTGCTCAGCCAACAGTTAATCCTAGAAATTGCAACAAGTCCAACATTAAATCCTAGCAATTGAAGCTCATCTTGAATGAATTCCCAGCATTTGTAGCACGTGCATCATTCAATACCCAGAAAGCAATCTTAGCAATTGCAACACATCAAGTAGGTAATCCTAGTTGATGTTCGGCAAGCAATCCCAGTAATTGTAGCATGTCTAGAAGGCAAGTCTAGTAATTGTAACATATACAACAGGCAATCCTAGCAATTGTAGCAAGTCTAGCAGGCACTTCGAGCAATTGTAGCACGACTAGAAGGCAATGCTAACAATTGCAACATGTGATACAAGTAATCCTAGCAATTGATGCTCATCTAGCAGATAATGCCAATAATTGCAACAAGTCCAGTGGGCATTCCCAGCAATGGTAGCATGTGTAGAAGGCAATCCCAACACCAATTGCAGCACATCCAACATGCATCCCATCAATTTTAGCACGTTCAGTAGGCAATCCCAGCAACTAAACCACATCCAAAAGGCAATCCTAGCAATTAAAACACATTCAAAAGGCAATCCCAGCAATTAAAACACATCCAGATGTCAATCCCAGCATTTGCAGTAAGTTTGGCATGTAATCCTAACAATAGCAACAAGTCTAAAAAGCAATCTAAGCAATTACAACACATCTTAAAGGCAATCCCAATAATTATAGTAGGTCCTATACACAAGCCCTGCAATTGCAGCACGTGCAACCAGCAATCCTAACAATTGCTGCTTGTCCAATAGTTAATCCCAAAAATTGCAACATGTCCAGTAGAAAATAGCTGCAATTAAAGCATGTCTTGAAAGAATTCGTAACATGTGCAACATGCAATCCTAGCAATTGGTACTCGTCCAGCAAGCAATCCCAGCAATTGTAGCACAACCGACAGGTAATCTTAGCAATTGTAGCATGTCCAGAAGGAAAGCACAGTAATTGGAACACATATAGCATGCAATCCTAGAAATTGCAGTAGGTCTAGAAGGCAATCCTAGCAATTGGAACACGACAGGCACTTCAAGCAATTGCAGCATGACTAGAAGGCAATCCTAGCAATTGGAACACGACAGGCACTTCAAGTAATTGCAGCATGACTAGAAGGCAATCCCAATAATTGTAGCAGGTCTAGTAGGCAATTTGAGCAATTGCAGTGCATCTAGAAGGCAATCCTAACAATTGCAGTAGGTCAAGCAAGCAATCCCAGAAATTTCATCATGTCCCAGCTATTGTAGCATGTGCAAAAAGCAATCTTAACAAATGCTGCTCATCCAGCAGATAATCCCAATAATTGCAGCAAGTCCAGCAATCAATCCTAGCAATTGTAGCATGTGTAAAAGGCAATCACAGCAATGGTAGCACATCTAGTAGGTAATCCTAGCAACTAATCCACATCCAGAAGGCAATCCTAGCAATTGAAGCACATCTAGAAATCAATCCTAGGAATTGCTACAAGTTCGGCAAGCAATCCTAGCAATTGCTTCTCATGCAATAGTTAATCCCATAAATTGCAACATGTCTAGCAAACAATCCTAGCAATTAAAGCATGTGTAGATGGCAATCCTTGCAGTTGCAACACATCTAGCATGCAATTCAAGAAAGTAATCCTAGCAATTGTAGCACATCTAGTGGGCAATCTGAGCAATTATAGCATGTATAGAAGGCAATCTTAATAATTGCAATAGGTCCATCAGGCAATCACAATAATTGCAACATGTCCTAGCAATTGTAGCACATCCAGTAGGCAATCATAGGAATTGCTACTTGCAGTAGTTAATCCCAAAAATTGCAGCAAGTCTAGTGGACAATCTCACCAATTGAAGCATGTCTAGAAGATAATCCCAGCAATTACAGCAGGTGTAGCAGGAAATTCTAGCAATTGTTATCTAGCAATTAATCTTAGAAATTAAAGCAAGTCCAATAGGCAATTCAAGCAATTACAGTAAGTCTAGAAGGCAATCTCAACAATTGTAGCAGGTCCAGCATGCAACCCCACCAATTGTTGCAAGTCCAGTAAGCAATCTTAGCAATTGCAAGAAGTCCAACAAGCAATCCGAACAATTGCAGCACGTCGAGAAGGCAATCCCAACAATTACAGCATGTCCAGCAAGCAATCCCAGTAATTGCAGCATGTCCCAACCCTTGCAGCACGTGCAAAAGGCAATCATAGTAATTGTTGCTCGTCTAACAGTTAATCCCAGAAATTACAACAAGTCCAGCAAGAAATCCCAGCAATTAAAGCATGTCTTGAAGGAATTTCTAGCACTTGTAGCATGTAATCCCAGTAGGCAATCCTTGAAATTGTAGCATGGCCAGCAGGAAATCCTAGTAATTGCAGCAAGTCCGGCAGGCAATCCCATCAATTATGGCATGTCTAGAATGCAAGCCCAGTAATTGCAACACGTATAACAAGCAATCCCAGCAATTGCAGCAAGTCTATCACACACATCGCACAATTGGAGCATGACTAGAAGGCAATCCCACTAATTACGGCATGTGCAACATGCAATCCTAGCAATTGCTAGTCATACAGCAGATAAAGCCAACAATTGTAGCATGTCCAATGGGCAATCCCAACAATTGTAGCACATCTAGAAGGCATTCCCCACAATTACAACACGTGTAGTATGCAATCACAGCAATTTTAGCACATCCAGTAGGCAATCCCAGCAATTGAAGCACATCCAGAAGGCAATCCTAGCAATTGAAGCTCATCCAGAAGTCAATCCCAGCAATTGTTGCAACATGTCCTAGCAACTACAGCATATGTAACAGGCAATCCTAGCTATTGTTGTTGGTCCAGCAATTAATCCTAGAAATTAATGCAAGTCTAGCAAGAAATACCTACAATTGTAGCACATCTAGAAGGCATTCCCCACAATTACAACACGTGTAGTATGCAATCACAGCAATTTTAGCACATCCAGTAGGCAATCCCAGCAATTGAAGCACATCCAGAAGGCAATCCTAGCAATTGAAGCTCATCCAGAAGTCAATCCCAGCAATTGTTGCAACATGTCCTAGCAACTACAGCATATGTAACAGGCAATCCTAGCTATTGTTGTTGGTCCAGCAATTAATCCTAGAAATTAATGCAAGTCTAGCAAGAAATACCTACAATTGTAGCACATCTAGAAGGCATTCCCCACAATTACAACACGTGTAGTATGCAATCACAGCAATTTTAGCACATCCAGTAGGCAATCCCAGCAATTGAAGCACATCCAGAAGGCAATCCTAGCAATTGAAGCTCATCCAGAAGTCAATCCCAGCAATTGTTGCAACATGTCCTAGCAACTACAGCATATGTAACAGGCAATCCTAGCTATTGTTGTTGGTCCAGCAATTAATCCTAGAAATTAATGCAAGTCTAGCAATTGCTGCTCGTCCAGCAGGCAATCCCAGTAATTGCAGCAAGTCCGATAAGCAATCCCAGCAATTATAGATTGTCCAAAAGGAAAGTGTAGTAATTGCAACATGTACAACATGCAATCCCAGCAATTGCAGGAAGACCAGCAGGCACAACAAGCAATTGTAGCATGACTAGAAGGCAATCCCAACAATTGCAACATGTCCAATAAGCAATCCCAGCAATTGCAGTAAGTCTAGCAGGAAATATGAGCAATTGTAACGCATCTAGAAGGCAATCCTAACAATTGCAGTAGATCCAGCAAACAATCCCAACAATTACAACATATCCCAGCAATTGCAGCATGTCCAACAGGCAATCCTAGCAATTGCTACTTGCCCAGCAAATAATCCCAACAATTGCAACTAGTCCACCGAGCAATCCCAACAATTGTAGCATGTGTAAAAGGCAATCATAGCAATTGCAGCAAGTCCAATAGGCAATCCCAGTAACTGAAGCACATCCTGAAGGCAATCCTATCAATTAAAGCACATCGAGAAGTCAATCCCAGCAATTGTATCAAGTTCAATAAGCAATCCTAGCAACAGTAGCATGTCTAGAAAGCAATCCCAACAATTGGAGCACGTATAGCAGGCAATCCTAGCTATTGTAGCAAGTCTAGTAGGCAATCGAAACTTTTGCACCAAATCTAGTAGGCAATTGGAGCAATTATAGCACGTCTTGAAGACAATCCCAACAATTGCAGTAGGTCCAGCAAGTAATCACAGCAATTGTAGCACATGCAGCAGGCAATCCTAATCAAGTAGTTAATCCCAGAAATTGCAACATGTCTAGCAAGCAATTCGAACAATTGAAGCATGTCTAGAAGCCAATCCCATCAATTGCAACACGTCCCAGTAATTGTGGCACGTGTAGCAAGCAATCCTAGCAATTGCTACTCGTCTTGTAGTTAATCCTAGAAATTGCAGCACGTCCAGCGGATAGTCCCAGCAATTGCAGCACGTCCTAGCAATTGTAGGATGTCTAGCAGGAAATCTACCAATTGCTACACATCTAGCAGTTAATGCTAGAAATTGTAGCATGTGCAACAAGTAATCCTAACAATTGAAGCACGTCTAGAAGGCAATCCTTATACTTGTAGCACGTCCAGCATGCAATTCCAAAAGGTAATGCTAGCAATTGCAGTACGTCCAATAGGCAATTCGAGCAATTATAACACGTCTAGAAAACAATCCCAACAATTGCAGTAGGTCTAGTGAGCAATCATAGTAATTGTAACACGTCCTAGCAATTGCAGCACCTACAGCAAGCAATCCTAGCAATTGCTGCTCGTCCAGTAATTAATCCTAGAAATTGCAACAAGTCCAATAGGCAATCCCACCAATTGAAGCATGTCTAGAAGACATTCCTAGGAATTACAACACATGCAACAGGCTATCCTAGCAATTGCTTCTCATCTAGTAGTTAATCTTAAAAATTGTATCAAGTCCAATAGGTAATTCGAGCAATTGCAGCAAGTCTAGAAGGCAATCCCAACAATTGTAGCAGGTCCAGCATGCAATCCCACCAATTGTTGCAAGTCCAGTAAGCAATCCTAGCAATTACAGCTAGTCCAGCAATCAATCCGAACAACTGCAGCATGTCTAGAAGGAAATCCCATCAATTATAGCATGTTCAGCAGACAATCCTAGAAATTGTAGCACGTCCCAACACTTACCGCACATGTAAAAGGCAATCATAGCAATTGCTGCTTGTCCAGCAGTTAATCCCAGAAATGGTAACAAGTTTAGTAGGCAATCCTAGTAATTGCAGTAGGTCTGGCAGGCAATCCTATCAATTATAGCATGCCTAGAAGGCAAGCCCAGTAATTACAATACGTATAGTTGGCAATCCCAGAAATTGAAGTACGTCTAGAAGGCAATCCTAACAATTGCAACATGTCCTAGCAATTGCAAGACGTGTAGCAGGAAATCTACCAATTGCTACTTATCTAGCAGTTAATCCTAGAAATTGTACCATGTGTAACAAACAGCCTAGCAATTGAAGCACGTCTAGAAGTCAATCCTTACAACTACGGCACGTTCAGCATGCAATTCCAGATGGCAATCCTAGCAATTGCAACACATCCAAGTGGCAATACTAGTAATTGCAGCAATACTAGTCAATTGCAGCAAGCAGCAGGCAATCCTAGTAATTGCAGCAAGTCTGGCATGTAATCCTAGCAATTGCAGCACATGTAGCATGTAATCCCAGAAGGCAATCCTAGCAATTGCAACACGTCCAGCAGACAATCCTAGTAATTGCAGCTAGTTTGGTAGGCAATCCTATCAATTATAGCATGTCTATAATGTATGCCTAGTAATTACAACACGTAAAGCAGGCAATCCCAGCAATTGCAAGATGTGTAGCAGGAAACCTACCAATTGCTACTTAGTTAGCAGTTAATCTTAGAAATTGTGGCATGTGTAACAAGCAACCCAACAATTGAAGCACATCTAGAAGGCAATCCATACAATTGTAGCACGTCCAACATGTAATAGTAGAAGGCAATCCAAGCAATTACAGCACGTTCAGCAAGCTATTCGAGCAATTATAGCACATCTAGAAGACAATCCCAACAATTGTAGCAGGTCTAGCAAGCATTCACTATAATTGCAACATGTCCCAACTATTGCAAGACATGCAACAAGTAATCCAAGCAATTGCTAATCGTACAGTAGTTGATCCCAAAAATTGCAGCGAGTCTAGTATGCAATTCCACCAATTGAAATACATCTAGAAGTCAATCCTAGCAATTGCAGCACATGCAACAATTAATGCTAGCAATTGCTATTGGTCTAGTAGTTAATCCTAGAAATTGCAGCATGTCCAGCAGGCAATCCCAGCAATTGAAGCACACCTAAAAGGCAATCTCGGAAATTGTAGCACGTCCTAGCAATTGTAGCAAGTGTAGCAGGCAATCTACCAATTGCTACTCGTCTAGCAGTTAATCCTAGCATTTGTAGCATGTGCAAAGCAATCCCAACAATTGAAGCACGACTAGAAGGCAATCCCTACAGTTGCAACGTGTCCACCATGAAATTCCAAAAAGTAATCATAGCAATTGTAGCATGTCTAGCAAGCAATATGAGCAATTATAGCATGTCTACAAGGCAATCTAAACAATTGTAATAGGTACAATGGGCAATCACAATAGTTGTAACATGTCCCAGCAATTGCAACATAGGCAACAAGCAATCCTAGGAATTGTTACTCGCCTAGTAGTTTATCCTAGAAATTGCAGCAGGTGTAGTAGGCAATCCCACAAATTAAAGCATGTCTAGAAGACAATCCCAGTAATTGCAGCACATGTAGCAGGCAGTCCTAGCAATTGCTACTCGTCTAGCAGTTAATCTTAAAAATTGCAGCAAGTCCAATAGGCAATTTGAGCAATTGCAACAAGTTTAGAAGGCAATCCCAAAAATTGTAGTAGGTCTAGCATGCAATCCTACCGTTTGTTGCAAGTCTAGCAGGCAATCCTAAAAAATTGTAGCAAGTGCAGTAGGCAATAAGAACAATTACAGCACATTTAAAAGGCAATCCCAACAATTACAGTATGTTCAGCAAGCAATTCTAGCAATTGCAGCACGTCCCAACACTTGTAGCACGTTGAAATGGCAATCATAGCAATTGCTGCTCGTCCATTAGTAAATCCTAGAAATTGTAGCAAGTCCAACAAGCAATCCTAGTAATTGTAGCAAGTATGGCAAGTAATCTTATCAATTGTAGCATGTCTAGAAAGCAAGCCTATTAATTGCAACATGTATAATAGGCAATCCCAACAATTGAAGCATGTCTCGAAGGCAATCTTAGGAATTGCAGGATGTGTAGCTAGAAATCTACCAATTGCTACTCATCTAGCAGTTGATCCCAGAAATTGTAGCATGTGCAGAAAAAGCAACCCAGCAATTAAAGCACTTCTAGAAGGCAATCCTTGTAGTTGTAGCATGTCCGACATGCAATTCTAGAAGGCAATCAAAGCAATTGCTGCACATTTAGCTGGCAATCTGAGCAATTATAGCACATCTAGAAGACGATCCCAATAATTGTTGTAGGTCTAGTGGGCAATCACTATAATTGCAACATGTCTCAACAATTACAGAACATATAGCAGGCAATTCTAGCAATTGCTACTCGTCCAATAGTTGATCATAGAAATTGCAACAAGTCTAGTATGCAATCCCACCAATTGAAACATGTCTAGAAAGTAATCCCAACAATTGCAGCACGTGCAGCAGGCAATGCTAGCAATTGTTACTTATACAGTAGTTAATCCCTGAAATTGCAGCATGTTCAGCAAGCAATCCTAACAATTAAAGCACGTCTAGAAGGCAATCCCAGCAATTACAGCATGTCCCAGCAATTGCTGCAAGTGTTGAAGGCAATCTACCAATTGCTACTCGTCCAATAGCTAATCCTAGCAAATGTAGCATGTGTAGCAGGCAATGCCAACAATTGAAGCACCTCTAGAAGGTAATGCCTGTAGTTGCAGCATGTCGACCATGCAATTTCAGAAAGAAATCCTAGCAATTGTAGCATGTCCAACAAGCAATTGCAGCAATTGCAGTAAGTCAAGAATTTAATAGAAGCAATTGCAGCACATCCTGTAAGCAATCTCAGTAATTCAAGCAATTGCAAAATGTCCAGAAGGCAATCCCATCAATTGTAGCATCTCAAGATGGCAATCCCAGCAATTGGAGCATGTCTAGAAGTGAGTTAAAGCAATTATTGCATGTCCAAAACGCAATCCCAGCAATTGCAGCAAGTCAAGAAGGTAATTCAAGCAATTGAAGCATGTCCCGCAAGCAATCCTAGCAATTACAGCATGTCCAAAAGGCAATGCAAACAATTGTAGCACATCCAGTAGGCAATTCCAACAAATGTAGGATGTCCAAATGGCAATCCTAGCATTTGCAGCTCGTTTAGAAGTCAAAGCCGGCAATTGCAGCACATCCAGAAGGCAATCCCATCAATTGCAGCATGTCTAGAAGGCAACTAAAGCAATTGTAGCACATCCAAAAGGCAATCCCTATAATTGCAGCAAGTGAAGAAGGTAATTCAAGTAATTGTAGCATGTCTTGCAAGCAATCCCAGTAATTGCAGCATGTCTAACAAGTAATCCCAACAATGACATCACCTCCAGAATGCAATGCCAACAATTGCAGCATGTCCCGTTGGTAATCCCAAAAATTGCAGCATGTCTAGCTGGTAATCCAACAAATTGTAGCAATTTGAAAGGCAATTTAGGCAATTACAGTACGTTTAGTTGGCAATCCCAATAATTGCAGTAGGTCCAACAAGCAATCCCAGCAATTACAACATATCTAGAAGGCAATGTAGGTAATTGCAGCATGTCTAAAAGGCAATGCCATCAATTGCAACATGTCCAGAAGTCAATCCCAACAATTTCAGCAAGTCAAGAAGGTAATTCAAGAAATTGTAGCAACTCACGCAAGCAATCCCAGCAATTGTAGTAAGTCTGGTTGGCAATCCTAGCAATTATACCACATCCAGAAGGTAATGGTAGCAATTACAGTACATCTAGTTGGCAATCCTAGCAACTACAGCACATCTAGCAAGCAATCGAAGCAATTGTAGCTAGTCTAGCAGGTGTAGTAGGCAATCCCAATAATTACAGCACATCTAGAAGGTAATCCCAACAATTGTAGCACATCTAGATGGTAATCCTAACAATTTCAGCACATCCAACAGGCAATCCTATGAATTGTAGCACGTCCAACAGCCAATCTCAGCAAGTAATCCAAACAATTGCATTAGATCCAGTTGGTAATCCCAGCAATTGTAGCACGTCTAGAAGGCAATCCCATTAGTTGTAGCATGTCTAGAAGGCAATCCAGCAAGTCAAGAAGGTAATTCAAGCGGTTCCAGAATGTCTAAAAGCCAATGTAGACAAAAGCAGCACATCCAGAAGGGAATCCTGTCAATTGAAGCATGTCTAAAATGTAATCCCAACAATTGTAGCACGTCAGGAAGACAATTTAAGTAATTATAGCATGTCCAGAAGGCAATCCCTGAAATTGCACCAAGTCCAACATGAAATCCCAGCAATTGCAGCATGTCCGGCAGGCAATCCCAACAATTGCAGCAAGTGCAACAAGCAATTCAAACAATTGCACCATGTCCTGATGGCAATCCAAAAAATCGCATTAGATCCAGCTGTTAATCCCAACAATTGTAGCATGTCTAGGAGGCAATCCCATTAGTTGTAGCATGTTTAGAAGGAAATCCCAACAAGTCAAGAAGATACTTCAAGCTATTGTAGAATGTTTAAAGGCAATGCTGACAAAAGTAGCACGTCAGAAGGGAATCCCATCAATTGAAGCAAGTGCAGAAAGCAATCCCAACAATTGCAACACGTCTAGAAGGCAATATAAGTAATTGTATCACGTCCAAAAGGCAATCCCTAAAATTGTAGCAAGTCCAGCATGAAATCCCAGCAATTGCAACACATTCAGCAAGCAATCCCAGCAATTGCAACAAGTGCAATAGGTAATTCAAGCAATTGCACCACGTCTAGATGGCAATTCAAACAATCGCATTAGATCTAGCTAGTAATCCTAGCAATTGTTGCATGTTTTGGAAGGCAATCCCATTAGTTGAAGCATGTCTAGAACGCAATCCCAATAAGTCAAGAAGGTAATTCAAGCTATTGCAACACGTCTAAAATGCAATGCTGATAATTGCAGCACGTCTAAAAGGCAATCCTATTAATTGCAGCATGTCCAGAAGACAATTCCTATAATTGTAACATGTCAAGAAGGTAATTCTAGCAATTGCAGCATGTCTAGAAAGCGATGCTAACAATTGCAGCACATTTATAAGGTAATCCCAGGAATTGCAACAAGTCCCGTAGGTAATTCAAGGAATTATAGCACATTTAGATTGCAATTCCAACATTTGTAGCAAGTCCAGCAAGTAATCCCAACAATTATAGCACATCTAGAAGGTAATCCCATCAATTGCAGCATGCCCAGAATGCAATCCTATCAATTGTAGCATGTATGGAAGGAAATTTAAGAAATTGTAACATGTCTAGAAGGCAATCCCTATAATTGCAGCATGTCCAGCAAGCAATCTCAGAAATTGTAGCAAGTGCAGTAGGTAATTCAAGTAATTGCACCACGTCTAGATGGCTATCTGAACAATCACATTAAATCCAACAGGCAATCCTAGCAATTGCAACACATCTAAGAGGCAATCCCATTAGTTGTAGCATGTGTAGATGGCAATCTCAACAATTGCAACAAGTCAAGTAATTAATTCATGCAATTGCAACACATTCAGATGGCAATCCCAACAATTGTAGTAAGTCCAACAGGCAATTCCAACAATTGTAGCACGTCTAGAAGGCAATGCTAGCAAATGCAGCACATCCAAAAGTCAATCCCATCAATTGGAGCAAGTCCAAAATGCAATCCCAGCAAGTACAGCACATCCGAAAGGCAATTTAAGCAATTGTAACACATCCAAAAGGTAATCTCAACAATTGTAGTAAGGCAAGAAGGTAATTTAAACAATTGCAGCACATCCCACAACCAATCCTAGCAATTAGAATAAGTTTGGCAGGCAATCCCTGCAATTACAACATGTCAAGAAGGCAATGCCAGCAAATGTAGCAAGTTTAGCAGACAATCCTAGTAATTACAACATGTCCAACAAACAACTGCAGCAATTGCAACAAGTCCAACAAGAAATTCAAGCAATTTTGACACGTCTAGATGGCGATCCCAACAATTGTAGTAGGACTAGCATGTAATTGAAGCAGTTGTAGCATGTCTACATGGCAATCCCAGTAGTTGTAAAAGGCTTAGTAGGCAATCCCAGCCACTGTAGCACATCTGGAAGGCAATCCTATCAATTGCAGCATGTCCAGAAGGCAATCCACGCAATTGTAGCACATTTGGAAGGCAATTAAAGCAATTGTAGCATGTCCAAAAGGCATTCCCAATAATTGTAGCAAGCCAAGAAGGTAATGCAAACAATTACAACACAGTTTAAAAGGCAATGCTGACAATTATAGCATGTTTGGAGCGCAATTAAAGCAATTGCAGCACGTCTAGAAGGCAATCCTAGCTATTCCAGCAAGTCAAGAATGTAGTCCAAGCAATTGCAACATCTCTAGCAAACAATCCCAGCAATTGTAGCAAGTCCGATCGGCAATCCCAGTAATTACAGCATGTTTTGAAGGCAATGCCCGCAATTGTAGTATGTCCTGCAAGCAATCGTAACAATTGTAGCACATCCAACAAGCAATCCTATTAACTGCAAGAACTCTAGCAAGAAATTCAAGCAATTGCAGCACATTTAGATGGCAATCCTAACAATTGTAGCAAGTCCAGCAAGCAATCCCAGCAACTACAACATATCTAGAACACAATGTCAACAATTACAGCACATCGAGAAGGCAATCCAATCATTTGTAGCATGTATAGAACGCAATCCCATGAATTGTAGCAATTCTAGAAGGCAATTTATACAATTGTAGCATGTCCAGAAGTCAATCCCATCAATTGCCTTATGTCTATAACACAATCACAACAACTACAGCACATCAAGAAGGCAATTTAGGCAATTGTAGCATGTGTAAAAGAGAATCCCAGCAATTGTAGCAAGTCTAGCAGGCAATCCTGGCAATTGTAGCATATTTACAAGGCAATGCTAACAAATGCACCACATCCAGAAGGCAATCCCATCAATTGCAGCACGTCCAAAATGTAATCCTAGTGATTACAGCACGTCTGGAAGGCAATATAAGCAATTGTAGCATATCCATAAGGCAAACTCAGTAATTGCAGCAAGTTAAGTAGGTAATTTAGTCAAATGCAGCATGCTTAGTTGGTAATCCCACCAATTGTAGCAAATCTAGAAGGCAATGCCAGTAAATGCAGCACGTCTAGAAGGCAATCTCATCAATTGCAGCATGTCCAAAATGCAATCCCAGCAATTGCAGCACCTCTGGAAGGCAATTTAAGCAATTGTAGCATGTCCAGAACGTAATCCCAACAATTGCAGCAAGTCAAGAAGGTAATTCATTCAGCATGTCCCGCAACCAATTCTAGCAATTGTAGCGATTTCGGCAAGCAATCCCAACAATTACAACACGTCCAGAAGGCAATTAAAGCAATTGTAGCACATCTAGAAGGCAATCCCAACAATTAAAGCTAGTCAAGAAGGTATTTCAAGCAATTGCAACATGTACAGTAAACAATCCTAGCTATTGCAACAAGTCTGATTGGCAATCCCAGCAATTACAATACATCTTGAAGGCAATGCATTCAATTGCAGTACGTCTTGCAAGCAATCCCAACAATTGCAGCACGTCAAACAGGCAATACCAGCAATTGTAGCAAGTCCAGCAGGTAATTCCAGCAATTGCAGCATGTCCAGCAAGCAATTCCAGCAATTGCAGCATGTCTAAAAGGCAATGCTGACAATTGCAGCACATCGAGAAGGCAATCCCATCAATTGCAACATGTCTAGAATGCAATCCAATCGCAAATTGCAATAAGTCACGTAGGTAATTCAATCAATTGTAGCACATTTAGATAGCAATCCCAGCAATTGCAGCAAGTTTAGCAGGCAATCCCAGCAATTTTGGAACGTCTAGAAGGCAATGCTAGTAAATGCAACCCATCCAGAAGGCAATCCCATCAATTGAAGCATGTGTAGAATGCAATCCCAACAATGCAGCACATCTGGAATGCAATTTATGTAATTGTAGCATGTTCAAAAGGCAATCCCTAAAATTGCAGCTCGTCTATCAAGCAATTCTAATAATTGTAGCATGTCTAACAGGCAATCCGAGGAATTGCAACAAGTGCAACAGGGAATTCAAGCAATTGCACCACACTTAGATGACAATTCAAACAATCGCATTAGATCTAGTTGGCAATCCCAACAATTGTAGCACGTATCAGTTTTAGCTTGTTTAGAAGGCAATCCCAACAAGTACAAAACTCAATCACAGCAAATGCAGCATGTCTAGAAGGCAATTTCAGCAATTGTAGCATGTCCAAAAGGCAATCGCAACAATTGCAGCAAGTCAAGAAGGTAATTTAAGCAATTTTAGCACATCCCACAACCAATCCCAGCAATTGCAACATGTTTAGAAGGCAATGCCGACAATTGCAGCACATCTAGAAGGCAATCCAATCAATTGCAGCATGCCCAGAATTAAATACTAGCAACCGCAACATGTTTGGAAGGCAATTTAAGCAAATGTAGCCTATCCGAAAGGTAATCCTAACAATTGCAACAAGTCATGTAGGTAATTCAAGGAATTACAACATGTTTAGATTGCAGTCCCAACAATTGTAGGAAGTCCAGCAGGCAATCCTAGCAATTGTAGCACGTCTAGAAGGCAATGCTGGCAAATCCAGCATATCTAGAAGGCAATCCCATCAATTGTAGCATTCCCAGAATGCAATACTAGCAATTGCAGTACATCTTGAAGGCAATTTAAGTAGTTGTAGCACATCTAGAAGGCAATCCTTGTAATTGCAAGACGTTTAGCAAGCAATCCCAACAATTCCACCATGTCCAGCAGGTAATCCCAGCAAGTGCAGCAAGTAATTCAAGCAATTACACCATGTCTAGATGGCAATCCGAACAATCGCATTAGATCCAATAGGCAATCCCAGCAATTGCTACATGTCTCAAAGGTAATCCCATCAGTTGAAACTTGTCTAAAAGGCAATCCCAGCAATTATTGCAACTCAAGTAGCTAATTCAAGCAATTGTAGCCCATTTAGATGGCAATCCCAATAATTGCAACATGTCTAGAGGGCAATGCTGGCAAATGCAGCACATCCAGAAGGCAATCCCATTAATTGTCTCATGTCTAGAATAGAATGCAATCCACACAATTGTAGCATGTCTGAATGGCAATTTAAACAATTGTAGCATGTAGAGAAGACAATCCCAGTAATTATAGCGAGTCTAGCAAGAATTCCTAATAATTACAGCACATCTAGAAGGTAATGCTAGCAATGCTGCACGTCTACCAGGTAATCCAATCAATTGCAGCAAGTCCAAAACACAATCCCAACAATTACAGCATGTCTAAAAGGCAATTTATGCAATTGTAACACATCCAGAAGGCAATGCCAGCAATTGCAATAAGCCCAGTAGGTAATTCAAATAATTGCAACATGTTTTGATAGCAATGCCACCAATTATAGCAAGCACAACAGGCAATCCTAGCAATTGTAGCACTTCAAGAAGGCAATGTCGGCAAATGTAGCACGTCAAGAAGGCAATCCCATCAATTGCAGCATGTCCAGAACGCAATCTCAGCAATTGCAGCACGACCGAAAGGCAATTTAAGTAATTGTAGCATGTCTAGAAGACAATCCTTGTAATTGGAGCACGTTCAGCAAGCAATCCAAGCAACTGTAACACATCTAGCAGGCAATCCCAGCAATTGCAAGCAAGGGCAATAGCTAATTCAAGCAATTGCACCACATTAGATCCAGCTAGCAATCCTAGCAATTGCACCACACCTAGATGGTCATCTGAACAATCGCATTAGATCTAGCTAGCAATTGTAGCACAACTAAAACGTAATCCCGTCAATTGCAACATGTCTAGAAGGCAATCCCAACGATCACAACATGTCTAAAAGGTCATGTTGGCAAATGCAACACATCCAACAAGCAATCCCAGTAATTGTAGCAAGTCCAAAAGCAATTCAAGCAATTGCAACACATTGAGATGGCAATCCTAACAATTGCAGCAAGTCCAGCAAGCAATCCCAGCAATTAGAGCAAGGGCAACAAGCAATTCAAGCAATTGCATCACGTCTAGATGGCAATTTGAACAATCACATTAGATCCAATGGGCAATCCTAGCAATTCCAACACATCTAGAAGGTAATCCCATTAGTTGTAGAATGTCGAGAAGGCAATCCTAGCAATTGCCACATGTCTAAAAGGTAATGCTGGCAAATGCAGCACGTCCAACAGGCAATCCCAACAATTTTAACAAGTCTGACAAGTAATTCAAGCAATTGTAGCACGTTTAGATGGCAATCCTAACAATTGTAGCAAGTTCAGCAGGCAATCCTAATAATTGCATCATGTTTACAAGGCAATGCTGACAATTGCAGCACATCTAGAAGGCAATCCTATCAATTGCAGCATGTCCGGAAATGTAATCCCAACAATTTTAGTACATTTAGAAGGCAATGCTAATAATTGTTGCATGTCCAACAAGCAATCCTAGCAATTGCAGAAAGTCCAGCAAGCAATTCAAGGAATTGTAGCACGTTTAGATGGCAATCCTAACAATTACAACAAGTCTAAACGTAATCCCAACAATTGTAGCACGTCTAGAAGGCAATCCCATCAATGCAGCAGGTCCAAAATGCAATCCTAGTAATTGTAGCATGTCCACAAGGCAATTTAAGCAATTGTAGCACGTCTAGAAGGCAAATCTAGCAATTGTAGCAAGTCAAGCAGGTAATTCAAGTAATTGTAACATGTTTAGATGGCAATCCCACCAATTGTAGTAAGTAAAACACAATCCCAACAATTGCAGCAAGTCCAAAAGGCAATTTAAACAAATGTAGCACATCCAGAAGGCAATGCCATCAATTGCAGTGAGTCCAAAATGCAATCCCAGCAATTGCAGTACATCCGGAAGGCAATTTAAGCAATTGTAGTACGTACAGAAGGCAAACCCAGCAATTGTAGCAAGTCAAGTAGGTAAGTCAAGCAATTACAGGGTGTTTAGAAGGCAATCTGACCAATGGCAGGATGCCCAGTGGGCAATCCGAGCAATTACAGGAAGCTTAAAACATAGTTCCGGCAATTGCAGCACGTTTGGAAGGCAATTTAAGCAATTGTAGCATGTTCAGAAGGCAATCCCAACATTTGCAGCAAGTCAAGAAGGTAATTCAAGCAATTACAACATGTCCTGCAACCAATCCTAGCAATTGCAGCAAGTCCAGTAAGCAATCCCAGCAATTACAGCACGTCTAAAAGGCAATCCTAGCAATTGCAGCAAGTTCAGCAGGCAATCCTAGCAATTGCAGCAAGTTCAGCAAACAATCCTAGCAATTGTAGCATGTATAGAAGGCAATTTTGGCAAATGCAACACACCCAGAAGGCAATCCCATCAATTGCAACAAGTCCAAAATGAAATCCCAGCAATTGTAGCACGTCCAAAAGGCTATCCCAACAATTGCAGCAAGTTAAGAAGGTCATTGAAGTAATTGCAACATGTCCCATAACCAAACCCAGCAATTGCAGGAAGTCCAGCTAGCATTCCAAGTAAAAACAACACGTCCAGCAAATAATCACAGCAATTGCAACATGTCCAGCAGGAAATTCAAGCAATTCCAGCATGTCTAGATTGCAATCCCAACAATTGCAGTAGGACTAGTAGACAATTCAAGTAATTGTAGCACGTCTTGATTGCAACCTCAACAGTTGTAGAAGGCCCAGCAGGCAATCCTAGCCATTGCAGCATGTCTAGAAGGCTCGAAAGTTGTAGCACATCCATAAGGCAATCCCAACAATTATAGCATGCCTAGAAGGCAATTAAAGCAATTGTAGCATGTCCAGAAGGCATTCCCAGAAATTGCATCAAATCAAGAAGGTAATTCAAACAATTGCAGCATGTCAAAAAGGCAATGCCAACAATTGCAGCACGTCTAGAAGGCAATCCTATTAATTGCAGCATGTGCAAAAGGCAATCCCAGTAATTGCAGCCCGTCCGAAAGGCAATTAAAGCAATTGTAGCTTGTCTAGAAGGCAATCCCAGCAATTGCAACATGTCCAACAAGCAATTCAAGCAATTGCAGCACATTTAAATGGCAATCCTAACAATTGTAGCAAGTCTAGCAGGCAATCCCAGCAATTGCACCATGTCTAGAAGGCAATGCCGACAATTGCAGCATGTTTAGAATGCAATCCTAACAATTGCAGCACATTTGGAAGGCAATTTAAGCAATTGTAGTACGTCTAGAAGGCAACCCCATCAATTGGAAAAATTCATATAGGTAATTCAAGCACTTACAACACATTTAGATGGCAATGCCAATAATTGCAGCAAGTCCAGCAGGTAATCCCAGCAATTGTAGAAAGTCTAGAAGGCAATGCCAAGAGAAGCAGCATATCCAAAAGGGAATCCCATCAACAGAAGCATGTCTAGAATGTAATCCCAGCAATTGTAGCACGTCAGCAAGGTAATGTAAGGAATTGTAACACATCCAGAAGGCAATCGCTGAAATTGTAGCATGTCCCGCAAGTAATTCCAGCAATTGCAACATGTCCAGCATGCAATCCTAGAAATTGCAACAAGTGCAACAAGCAATTCTAGCAATTGCACCATGTCTAGATGGCAATCCGAACAATCGCATTAGATCTAGTTGCAAATCCTAGCAATTGTAGCACGTCTAGAAGGCAATCCCATCAGTTGCAGCCAGTCTAGAAGGCAATCCTAGCAATGGCAGCAAGTCAAGTAGTTAATTTAAGCAATTGCAGCACGTTTAAATGGTAATCCCAATAATTGCAGCAAGTCCAAGAGGTAATCTCTACAATTGCAGCAAGTCTAGAAGGTAATTCTAGCAAATGCAGTAAGTTTAGAAGGCAATTTTAGCAAATGCAGCAAGTCTAGAAGGCAATGTCGACAATTGCAACACATCTAAAAGGCAATCCCATTAATTGCAGCATATCCAAAAGGCAATCCCTACAATTGAAACCCGTCCAGAAGGCAATTAATGCAATTGTAGCATGTCTAGAAGCCAATCCTAGCAATTGTAGGAAGTCAAGAAGGTAATTCAAGCTGTTGCAGCACATCTAAAAGGCAACGCTGATAATTGGAGCACGTTCGGAAGGAAATCCAATCAAATGCAGCATGTCCAGCACACAATCCCAGCAATTGCAGCACATCTAGAAGGCAATTTAAGCAATTGTAGTATATTTAGAAGGCAATCCCAGCAATTGCAACAAGTCATATAGGTAATTCAAGCGCAATTGCAGCACATTTAGATGGCAATGCCAATAATTGCAGCAACTCTAGCAGGGAATCCTTGCAATTGCTGAATGTCTAGAAGGCAATGCCAGCAAAAGCAGGATTTCCTAAGGGGAATCCCATTAATTGAAGCATGTCCAGAATGCAATCCCAATAATTGCAGCACGTTAGGATGACAATTTAAGTAATTTTACCACGTTTGGAAGGTAATCCTTGACATTGCAGCAAGTTCAGCAAGAAATCCTAGCAATGCCAGTAGGCAATCCCAGCAATTGCAGCAAGTGCAACAGTCAATTCAAGCAATTGCACCACGTTTAAATGGCAATCCAAACAATCGCATTAGATCTAGTTGGCAATCCTAGCAATTGTAGCACATCAAGAAGGCAATCCCATCAGTTGTAGCATGTCTAGAAGGCAATCCCAGTAATGGCAACAAGTCAAGTAGTTAGTTCAAGCAATTGTAGAACATTTAGATGGCAACCCCAATAATTGTAGCAAGTCCAACAAGCAATCCCTGCAATTTCAGCAAGTCAAGAAGGTAATTCTAGTAATTGCAGCATGTCTCGAAGGCAATGCTAACAATTGCAGCATGTCTAGAATGCAATCCCATTTAGTGCAGCATGTCTAGAAGGCAATCCTAGCAATTGCAGCTCATCCAAAAGGGAATCCCAAAAATTGTAGTAAGTCTAGCAAGCAATTCAAGCAATTACAGCACACTTAGATGGCAATCCTAACAATTGCAACAAGTCGAGCAGGCAATTCCTGCAATTACAGCATGTTTAGAAGGCAATGCCGGCAATTGTAGCACATCCAGAAGGCAATCCAATAAATTGCTACATGTCTAGAATGCAATCCCAGCAATTGAAACTCGTTTGGAAGGTAATTTAAGCAATTGTAGCACGTCTAGATGGCAATCCCAACAATTGCAACAAGTCACATAGGTAATTCAATGAATTGCAGCACATTTTGATTGCAATCCCAACAATTACAGCAAGTCTAGTAGGCAATCCCAACAATTGTAGCACGTCTAAAAGGCAATGTCGACAAATGTTCGCACATTTAGAAGGTAATCCCATTAATTCCAACATGCCCAGTATGCAATCCCAGCAATTGCAGCACGTCTGGAAGGCAATTTAAGAAATTGTAACACATCTGGAAGACAATCCCTGTAATTGCAGTACGTCCAGCAAACAATCCCAGAAATTGCAGCATATCTAGTAGGCAATCCCAATAATTGCAATAAGTGCACCAGGCAATTCAAGCAATTGCACCACATCTAAATGGCAATCCCAACAATCACATTAGATCCAGCAGGCAATCCCAGCAATTGTAGCATTCTAAAAGGCAATCCCATCAGTTGTAGCATATCTAGAAGGCAATCCCAACAATTGCAACAAGTCAAGTAGTTGATTCAAGAAATTGCAGCACGTTTAGATGGCAATGCCAACAATTGTAGTAAGTCCAGCAGGCACTCCTAGCAATTGTAGCACCTCTAAAAGGCAATGCTGGCACATTGCAACACATCCAAAAGGCAATCCCATCAATTGCAACATGTCTAAAATGCAATCCCAGCAATTATAGCATGTTTGGAAGGCAATTTAAAGAATTGTAACAAGTCCAGAAGGCAATCCCAACAATTATAGCAAGACAAAAAGGTAATCCAAGCAATTACAGCAAGTCTCACAACCAATCCCAACAATGGCAATAAGTCCAGTAGGCAATCCCCGCAATTATGGCACGTTCATAAGGTAATTCCAGCAATTGCAGCAAGTCCAATAGGTAATTCTAGTAATTATAGCATGTCCAAAAATCAATTGCAGCAATTGCGACAAAGTCTAGCAGGAAATTCAAGCAATTGTTGCACGTCTAGATGGCAATCCCAACAATTGCAGTAGGACTAGCAAGCAATTAAAGCAATTGCAGTACCTCTAGATGGCAATCCCAGTAGTTATAGAAGGCCTAGTATGCAATCCCAACCATTACAACATGTCTAGAAGGCAATGTTGGCAGTTGTAGCACATCCAGAAGGCAATCCCAGTAATTGGAGCATGTGCAGAAGGTAATAAAAAGCAATTGTAGCATGTCCAGAAGGCATTCCTAGCAATTGCAGCAAGCAAGCGAGGAGGTAAATCAAACAATTGCAGCATGTCTAAAAGGCAATGCTGACAATTGTAGCACATTCAAAAGGCAATTAAAGCAATTGTAGCATGTCCAGAAGGCAATCCTAGCAATTACAACACGTCTTGAAGGCAATCCGAGCAATTGTAGCACATCCAGAAGGCAATGCCGGCAAACGCAACATATCCAGAAGGCAATCCCATCAATTATTACATGTCCAAAAAGCAATCCTAGCAATTGTAGCACCTCTGGAAGGCAATTTACGTTATTGTAGCACACCCAAAAGGCAATCCTAGTATTTGCAACAAGTCCAATAAGCAATCCCAATAATTGCTGCAAATTCAGCAGGCAATCCTAGCAATTGTTGCAAGTGTTGTAGGCAATTCAAGTAATTGCAACATGTCTAGATGGCAATCCTAACAATTGCAGCACATCTGGAAGTCAATTTAAGATGATTGTAGCATGTCTGAAAGGTAATCCTAGCATTTTTATAACATGTGCAGAAGGTAATGCAAACAATTGTAGCATCTCCAGTAAGCAATCCCCACAATTGTTTCAAGTCCAGTTGACAATTGTAGCAATCACAGTATGTCCATTAGGAAATTCAAGCAATTCCAACACGTCTAGAAGGCAATCCAAGCAATTGCAACAAGTCACATAGGTAATTTAAGCAATTGCAGCACATTTAGATGGCAATCCTAGCAACTACAGAAAGTCCAACAGGCAATCCTAGCAATTTTGGAACATCTAGAAGGCAATGCCAGCAAATGCAACTCGTCCAGAAGGCAACCCCATTAATTGAAGCATGTGCAAAATGTAATCTCAGCAATTGCAGCATGTTTGGAAGGCAATTTATGTAATTATAGCACATTCAAAAGGCAATCCTTGAAATTGTAGCTCATCTAGCAAGCAATCCCAACAATTGTAGCAAGTCCAGTAAGCAATTGCAACAAGTGCAACATGCAATTCAAGCAATTACACCATGTTTAGATAATCTGAACAATTGCATTAGATCCAGTTGGCAATCCCCGCAAGTGTAGCACGTCTAGAAGGTAGTCCTATTAGTTTCAACTTGTTTAAAAGGCAATCCTAGCAAGTACAAACGCAATCACAACAATTGCAACATGTTAGAAAGGCAATTTAAGCAATTGTAGCACGTCCAAAGGTAATCACAACAACTGCAACAAGTCAAGAAGGTAATTTAGTAATTGTAGCACGTCCCACAACCAATCCCAACAATTGCAACATGTCTAGAAGGCAATGTCAACAATTGTAGCACATCAAGAAGGCAATCAAATCAATTGCAGCATGCCTAGAATACCATCCCAGCAATTGCAGCACGTTTGGAAGGAAATTTAAGCAATTGTAGCTTATCCGGAAGCCCAGCAATTGCAACAAGTCACGTAGGTAATTCAAGGAATTGCAGCACATTTAGATTACAGTCCTAATGATTGCAGCAAGTCCAGCAGGCAATCCCAGCAATTGTAGCACATCTAAATGGCAATGTTGACAAATGCAGCATGTCCATAAGGTAATCCCATCAATTCCAGCATGCCCAAAACGCAATCCTAGCAATTGCAGCACGTCTGGAAGGCAATTTAAGAAACTGTAGCATGTTCAGAAGGCAATCCCTATAATTGCAGCAAGTCCAGCAAGCAATCCTAGGAATTGCAGCATGTCCAGTAGGCAATCCCAATAATTGCAGCAAGTGCAGCAGGCAATTCAAGCAATTGCACCACATCTAAATGGCAATCCAAACAATCGCATTAGATCCAACAAGCAATCCCAGCAATCACAACATGTCTAAAAGGTAATCGCAGCATGTCTAAAAGGCAATCCCATCAGTTGTAGCATATCTAGATGGCAATCCCAACAATTGTAGCAAGTCAAGTAGTTAATTCAAGCAATTGCAACACGTTTAGATGACAATCCTAATAATTGTAGTATGTGCAACAGGCAATTCCAGCAATTGTAGCACGTCTAGAAGGCAATGCTGGCAAATGCAGCACGTCCAAAGGCAATCTCATTGATTGTAGCATGTCCAAAACGCAATCCCAGCAATTACAGTATGTCTGGAAGGCTATTTAAACAATTGTAACAAGTCCAGAAGGCAATCCCAACAATTTTAGCAAGACAAGAAGGTAATTCAAGCAATTACAGCATGTCCCACAACCAATCCTAGCAATTGCAATAAGTCCGGTAGGCAATCCCAGCAATTACAGCACATTGAGAAGGCAATTCCAGCAATTGCAGCAAGTCCAGTAGGTAATCCTAGTAATTACAGCACGTCCAACAATCAATTGCAACAATTGCAACAAGTCCAGCAGGAAATTCAAGCAATTGCAGCACATCCAGATGGCAATCACAACAATAGTAGTAGGACTAGCAAGCAATTGTAACACCTCTAGATGGCAATCCCAGCAGTGGTAGAAGGCCTAGCAGGCAATCCCACCCATTGCAGCATGTCTAGAAGGCAATGTTGGTAGTTGTAGCACGTCCAGAAGGCAATCCCATCAATTGTAGCATGTCCAAAAGGCAATCCCAACAATTGGAGCATGTGCGGAAGGCAATTAAAGCAATTGTAGCATGTCCAAAAGGCATTCCCAGAAATTGCAGCAAGCGAAGAAGGTAATTCAAACAATTGCAGTACATCTGAAAGGCAATGCCGACAATTGCAGCACATCCGGAAGGTAATTAAAGCAATTGTACCATGTCTAGAAGGCAACACAGCAATTGCAGCAAGTCAAGAAGGTACTCCAAGCAATTGCAACATGTCCAGCAAACAATCCAAGCAATTGCAAGATGTCTGATTGGCAATCCTAGCAATTATAGCACATCTTGAAGGCAATGCCCGCAATTGTTGTGCACCCTGTAGGCGATCCCAACAATTGCAGCACATCCAACAAGCAATCCCAGCAATTAGAGCAAGTCCAGCAAGCAATTATAGCACATTTAGATGACAATCCTAACAATTGCAGCAAGTCCAGCGGGTAATCCGAGCAAGTGCAACATGTCTAGAAGGCAATACCGACAATTGCAGCACATCCAGAAGGCAATCCAATCATTGGCAACATGTCTAAAACGCAATCCCAGCAATTGCAACACATTTGGAAGGCAATTAAAGCAATTATAGCATGTCCAAAAGGCAATCCCATCAATTGCTACATGTCTAGAACACAATCACAACAATTGCAGCATCTCCAAAAGGCAATTTAAGCAATTGTTGTACGTCCAAAAGAGAATCCCCGCTATTGCAGCAAGTCCAGCAGGCAATCCTAGTAATTGCAACACGTCTAGATGGTAATGCTGGCAAATGCTCCACATCTAGAAGGCAATCCCATCAATTGCAGCAAGTCCAAAATGCAATCCCAGCAATTGCAGCACTCATAGATGGTAATACCACTAATTGCAGCAAGTCTAGAAGGCAATGCCTGTAAATGCAGCTCGTCCAAAAGGCAATCACATCAATTGCAACAAGTCCAAAATGTAATCCCAGCAATTTTAGCACTTCCAGAAGGCAATTTAAGCAATTGTAGTACGTCCAGAAGGCAATCCCAACAATTGCAGCAAGTCAAGAAAGTAATTCATGAAATTGCAGCACGTCCAGCAACCAATCCCAACAATTGCAGCAAGTCTGGCAAGCAATCCCAGCAATTACAGAATATCCAGAAGGCAATGCCAGCAATTGTAGCAAGTTTGGTAGGCAATCCCAGTAATTACAGCATGTCCAGCAAATAATCACAACAATTGCAACAAGTCAAGTAGTTAATTCAAGCAATGGCAACACGTTTAGATGGCAATCCAAACAATTGCAACAAATCCAACAAGCAATCTTAGCAATTGCAGCACGTCTAGAAGGCAATGCTGCCAAATGCAGCACATCCAGAAGACAATCCCATCAATTGCCACATGTCTAGAACGCAATCACAACAAGTGCAACACATTTGAATGGCATTTTAAGTAATTGGAGAGCATCCAAAAAAGAATCCTAACAATTGCAGCAAGTCCAGTAGGCAATCCTAGCAATTGTAATACATCTAGAAGGCAATGCCAGTAATTTCAGCATGTCAAGAACGCAATCTCGGCAATTACAGCATGTCCATAAGGCAATTAAAGCAATTAAAACACGTTTAGAAGGCAAACCCAACAATTGCAACAAGTCAAGTAGGTAATTCAAGCAATTATAGCATTTTAGATGGCAATCCGTCCAATTGCAACAAGCCCAAAATGCAATCCCAATAATTGTAGCACATCTGGAAGGCAATTTAAGCAATTGTAGCATGTTCAGAAGGTAATCCCAACAATTGCAACAAGTCAAGAAGGTAATTCATGCAATTACAGCACGTCCTGCAACCAATCCCAGCAATTAAAGCAAGTCCGACATGCAATCCCAGCAATTACCACACGTGCAGAAGGCAATGTCAATAATTGCAACAAGTCTAGTAGGCAATCCCAGTAATTACAACACGTCTAGCAAACAATCACAGCAATTGCTACAAGTCTAGCAGGAAATTCATGCATTTCTAGCACTACTAGATGACAATCCCAACAATTGCGGAAGGCCCAACAAGCAATCCCAGCCATTGCAGCACGTCTAGAAGGCAATGCCGACAATTGTAACACATCCAGAGGGCAATCCTATCAATTGCAGCATGTCCAGAAGCCAATCCGTGTAATTGCAGCATGATTGGAAGGCAATTAAAGCAATTATAGCACATCCAAAAGGCATTCCCAGTAATTGCAGCAAGTCAAAAAGGTTATTCAAGCAATTACAGCACATCTAGAAGGCAATTGTAGAGCACTTCCAAAGGGCAATCCCATTAATTGGAGCATGTCCAAAAGGCAATCCTAGCAATTGCAGCATGTTTGGAAGGCAATTAAAGCAATTGTAGCACATCCAGAATGCAATCCTAGCAATTGCCATAAGTCAAGAAGGTACTTTAAGCAATTGCAGCATGTCCAAAAAGCAATCCCAACAATTATAGCAAGTTCGATAGGCAATCGCAGCAATTACAACACATCTAGAAGGCAATACCTACAATTGCAGTACGTCCTACAAGCAATCCCAACAATTGTAGCACATCCAACATTCAATCCCAAAAATTGCAGCAAGTTCAGTAAGCAATTCAAGCAATTGCAGCACAATTAGATGGAAATCCTAACAATTGCAACAAGTACAACAAGCAATCCCAGCAATTGTAGCATGTCTAGAAGGTAATGCTGACAATTGCAACACATCCAGAAGGCAATCCCATCAATTTGAGCATGTCCAAAAGGCAATCCTAGCAATTGTAGCACCTCAAGAATGCAATCCCTACAATTGCAGCAAGTCAAGAAGGTACTCTAAGCAATTGTAGCATGTCCAGAAAGCAATCCCAACACTTGCAACAAGTCTAATAGGCAAACACAGCAATTACAACACGTCTAGAAGGCAATGCCTACAATTGCAGCATGTCCAACAAGCAATCCCAGCAATTGCAGTATGTCCCGCAAGCAATTCAAGCAATTGTAGCACATTTAGATGGTAAACCTAACAATCGTAGCAAGTCCAGTAGGCAATCCCAGCAATTGCAACATGTCTAGAAGGAAATGTTGACAATTGCAGCATATCTAGAAGGCAATCCCATCAATTGCAACATGTCCAAAATGTAATCCCAGCAATTGCAGCATATTTGCTAGGCAATTTAGACAAATGTAGTACGTTTAGAAGGCAATCCCTGCAATTGCAACAAGTCATATAGGTAATTCAAGCACTTACAGCACTTTTAGATGGAAATCTCGATAATTGCAGCAAGTCCAACATGCAATTCCAGCAATTGTAGAATGTCTAAAAGGCAATGCCGGCAAGTGAAGCATGTCCAAAAGGTAATCCCATCAATTGAAGCATGTCCAAAATGCAATCCCAACAATTGCAGCACCTTAGGAAGGCAATTTAAGTAATTGTTGCACGTCCAAAAGGCAATCCCTGAAATTGCAGCACGTCCAACAGGCAATCCCAATAATTGTAGCTAGTCCAACAAACAATTCAAGCAATTATAGCACAATTAGATGGCAATCCTAGCAATTGTAGTAAGTCCAGTAGGCAATCCCAACAATTGCAGCATGTCTAGAAGGCAATGCCTACAATTGCAGCACACATCCATAGGCAATCCAATCAATTATAGCACTCCCAGTAATTGCAGCACGTTTGGAAGGAAATTTAAGCAATTGTAGCACATCCAGAAGTTAATCCCATTAATTGCAGCAAGTTAAGAAGTTAATTCAAGCAATTGTAGCATGTCTAGCAAGCAATCCCAGCAGTTGCCTCATGTCCAACAAGCAATCCCAGCAATTACAGCATGTCTAGAAGGCAATGCCTACAATTGTAGCTCATCTAGCAAGCAATCCCAGAATTGCAGTAAATCCAGTATGCAATTCATGCAATTGCAATGCATTTCAATTGCAATCCCAACAATTGCAGCAAGTCCAGCAGGTAATTCATGCAATTGGAGCTCGTTTAGATGGTAATCCCAACAATTGAAGAATGTCCAGTAGGTAATCCCAACAATTACAGCACGTCTAGAAGCCAATGCTGGCAAATGCAGCACATCCAAAGGGCAATCCCATCAATTACGGCATGTCCAGAATGTAATCCCAACAATTGCAGCAAGTCCAAAAGGCAATTTAAGCAATTGTAACATGTCCAGAAGGCAATTCCACCAATTATAGCAAGTCAAGTAGGTAATTCAAGCAATTGCAGCACATTCAACGAGCCGTCCTAGCAATTGTAGCAAGTTTGGTAGGTAATACGAACAATAATAGTGCATCAACAAGGCAATGCCTGCAATTGCAACATATCCAGCAAGTAATCCTAAGAATTGCAACAAGTACAGCAGGCAATCTAAGCAAATACTGTGCATCTGGAAGGCAATCCTAACAATTGCAGTAGATCAAGCAAGCAATCCCAGCAATTACAACATGTCCCAGTAATTGCAGCATGTACAATAGGCAATCCTAACAATTGCTACTCGTCCAGTAGATAATCCCAATAATTACAGCATGTCCAGTGGGCAATCCTAGCAATTGTAGCACATGTAGAAGGCAATTACAACAATTGCAGCACGTCCAGTATGCAATCCTAGTAATTGAAGCAAGACTGGCAGGCAATTCCAGTAATTGTAGCATGTCTAGAAGGAATGTGCAGTAATTGCAACATGTATAGCATACAATCACAGCAATCGCAACAAGTCCAGCAGGTACTCTGAGCAATTGTTGCATGACTAGAAGGAAATCCCATCAATTGCAACAGTTCTAGTAGGTAATCCCAACAATTGAAGTAGATCAAGCAAGCAATCTCAGCAATTACAACATGTGCAATAGGCAATGCTAGCAATTGCTGCTCATCCAGCAGATAATCCCAACAATTGCAGCAAGTCCAACGGTCCCAACAATTGTAACACATGTAAAAGGAAATCCCTACAATTGTAGCACATCCTACATGCAATCCCAGCAATTGCAAAACATCCGATAGGCAATCCCAACAAGTGAAGCACATCCAGAAGGAAATCCTAGCAATTGCAATACATCTAAAAGTAAATCCCAACAATTGCAGTAAGTTTGGCAGGCAATCCTAACAATAGTAGCAAGTCTAGAAAGCAATTCGAGCAATTGCAGCACGTTTAGAAGGCAATCCGAACAATTATAGCAGGTCTAGCATGCAATCCCTACAATTGAAGCACGTCTAGAAGGCAATCCCAACAATTGTAGCACATGTGGCAAACAATCTACCAATTGCTACTCGTTTATCAGTAAATCCTAGAAATTGTAGCATGTGCAGTAGGCAATCCCAGCAATTGAAGCACGTCTAAAAGGCAATCTTAGCAATTGCCCTACATCCCAGCAATTGCAGCACGTGCAGTAGGCATTCCTAGTAATTGCTACTTATACGGTAGTCAATCCTACAAATTGTAACATGTCTAGTAGACAATCCCATCAATTGATGCATAACTAGAAGGCAATCCTAGCAATTGCAATACGTGTAGCAGGCAATCTAGCAATTGCTACTCATTTAGCCGTTAATCCTAGAAATTGTAGTATGTGTAGAAGGCAATCCCAGCAATTGAAGCACGTTTTGAAGGCCATCCCTGCTGTTGTAACATATCTAGCATGCAATTCTAGAAGGCAATCCTAGCAATTGCAGAACATCCAGCAGGCAATTCCAAATGGCAATCTTAGCAATTGTAGCATGTCCAGCAGATAATTCGAGAAATTATAGCACATCCAGAAGACAATCTCAACAATTGGAGCAAGTCCAGCAGGCAATCACAACAATTGCAACACATCTTAGCAATCCCAGAAATTGCTACTCATCCAGTAGTTAATCCCAGAAATTGCTGCAAGTCCAATAAGCAATCCGACCAATTGAAGCACATTTAGAAGGCAATCCCAGTAATTACAGCAAGCAATACTAGCAGTTTTTGCTCGTATAGCAATTAATCTAAAAAATTACAACAAGTCCAATAGGAAATTCAAGCAATTGTAGCACGTCCAGAAGGCAATCCTTACAATTGCAATAGGTGCAACATGCAATCCCAGCAATTGTAGAAAGTCCAGTAGGCAATCCTAGCAATTGCTTCAAGTCCAGTAGGCAATCCAAATAATTGTAGTATGTCTAGAAGGCAATCCCAAAATTTACAACATGTCTAGTAGGGAATCCCAACAATTGCAACACATCCCAGTAATTATAGCATATGCAAAAAGTAATCCTAGCAATTGCTACTTATCCAGCAAGTAATCCTAGAAATTGCAGCCAGTCCAGTATGAAATCCCAACAATTGAAGGTCCTCTTGAAGGAATTCCCAACAGTTGCAACACGTGCATCATGGAATCCCAAAAAGCAATCCTATTATTTGCAGCATGTGCAGCAGGCAATCCTAATGATTGCAATAAGTTCAACAAGCAATCCTAGCAATTGTAGCATGTCTAGAAGGCAAGTCCAATAATTGCAACACCTACATTAGGCAATCCTAGCAATTTCATCAAGTCTAGTAGGCACTTCGAGCAATTACAGCACGACTAGAAGGCAATGCCACCAATTGCAACATGTGATACATGCAATCCTAGCAATTAAAGCTCATCCAGCAAATAATGCCAACAACTGTAGCAAGTCCAGTGAGCAATCCCATCAATTGTAACACATGTAGAAGGCAATCCCTATAATTGCAGCATGTCCTGCATGCAATCCCAACAATTGTAGAACATCCAGTTGGCAATCCTTGCAACTAAAGCACATCCAGAAGGCAATCCCAACAATTAAAGCACATCCAAAAGTCAATCCCAGCAATTGCAACAAGTTCGGCAGGCCAATCTTAACAATAGCAATAAGTCTAGAAAGCAATCTGAGCAATTGCAACACATCTAAAAGGCAATCCCAACAATTATAGCATGTCCAATATGCAGTCCTTGTAATTGCAGTGCATCCCAGTAATTGCAACACGTATGGTATGGAATCCCATCAATTTTAGCTCATCTAGTAGGAAATCCTAGCAACTAAAGCACATCCAAAAAGGAAATCCTAGCAATTGAAGCACATCCAGAAGTCAATCCCAACAATTGCAGCAAGTTTGACAGGCAATCCTAGCAATAGCAACATGTCCATAAGGCCATCCCAGCAATTGGAGCATGTACAGTAGGCAATCCTATTGTAGCACATTCAGAAGTCAATCCCATAATGCAATCCTAGTAATTGCAGCACGTCCAGCAGGCAATCTTAGTAATTGTAGTAAGTTCAACAAGCAATCCCAACAATTGTAGCATGTCTAGAAGGCAAGCCCAGTAAGTGCAACACAGACAGCATGCAATCCCAACAATTACAGCAAATCTAGAAGGCACTTCAAGCAATTGCAGCACGACCAAAAGGCAATGCCAACAATTGTAGCATGTGATACATGCAATCTTAGCAATTAAAGCTCATCCAACAAATAATGCCAACAACTACAGCAATTCCAGTGAGCATTCCTAACAATGGTAACACGTGTAGAAGGCAATCCTAGCAATTTTAGCACATCCAACATGCAATCCTCTCAATTTTAAAGGCAATCCCAGCAACTGAACAACATCTAAAAGGCACTCCCAGCAATCCAGAAGTCAAACCTAGCAATTAAACCACATCTAAAAGTGAATCCTAGTAATTGCAGCAAGTTCTGCAAGCAATCTTAGCAATAGCAACATGTCCAGAAAGCAATCCTAGCAATTCAAGCCCATACAATAGGCAATTCTAATAATTGCAGCAAGTGCAATAGGAAATCTGAGCAATTATAGCACGTCTTGAAGACAATCCCAACAATTATAGCAAGTCCAATGGGCAATCACAGTAATTGCAACACGTCCTAGCAATTGCAGCATATGCAGCAGGTAATCCTACCAATTGCTACTCATCTAGTAGTTAATCTCTGAAATTGCAACATGTCCAGCAGGAAATCCCAACAATTGAAGCACGTGTAAAAGGTAATCCCAATAATTGAATTACGTGTCGCAGACAATCTACTAATTGCTACTCATTTATCAGTAAATGCTAGAAATTGTAGCCTGTATAGCAGGCAATCCCAGCAATTGAAGCACATCTAGAAGGCAATCTTAGCAATTGCACTACATCTTAGCAATTGTAGCATGTGCAGTAGGCATTCCTAGCAATTACTAGTCATACAATATTTAATTCCAGAAATTGTAATATGTGTAGTAGGCAATCCCAGCAATTGAAGCATGTCTAGAAGGCAATCCCAGCAATTGCAGCACATCCTAGCAATTACAGTATGTTGGAGATTGAAAGAGTAAATGTTGGAGATTGAAAGAGTAATAATCCTTCTTATTCTGAATAATACATTAGACAATAGCTTTATAGATGCTAGACCTAGTAAAAAAGGAAAGTAATAAAAGGTAAAAATACATCAAATCCCATAACTTATGGGACCTTAAAAAACCTACCTAAATTAGTTTATTCCTAAAGATATATTCTAAAAATAGCTAACTATGCACAACATAAGCCACTAATCACGTTTTCCTACACTCCCCCTCAAGCTGGTGAATAGGCATTTTCCATTCCCAGCTTGGATATTATATTTTGAAACACCGAACTGGTTAACCCTTTGGTGAGTACATCCGCAAGCTGGCTGTGTGTAGGCATGTAAGGGGTACAAATCAACCCGCTCTCCATGTGTTCTTTGATAAAGTGTCTGTCGACTTCAATGTGTTTTGTTCGATCATGTTGTACTGGGTTGTGAGCTATGCTGATTGCAGACTTGTTGTCACAATAGAGTCTTATTGAGCCATCCCATTTAATCCTCAAGTCTTCTAGAATGATTTTTAACCAAAGTACTTCACACACACCTTGAGCCATTGCTCGAAATTCTGCTTCTGCACTAGACCTGGCCACTACATTCTGTTTTTTTTACTCCTCCATGTGTCACAAGGTTTCCACCAAGGAAGGTGCAATATCCAGTGGTTGACTTTCTGTCAACAATTGACCCAGCATAATCAGCATCTATGTATGTCTCAAGTACTAAACCTCCGTTCCTTTTGAATAAAATACCTTTTCCTGGTACTCCCTTAAGGTACTGTAATACTCGGTAAGCTGCTTGTAGATGAACTTCCTTTGGGTTATGCATGAATTGGCTAATCACACTAACTGCATATGTTATATCTGGTCGTGTGTGAGACAAATAAATAAGTCTTCCTACAAGGCGTTGATATGTTGCCTTGTCTACCGCAACATCCTCCTCTGCTTTTCCAAGTTTGACATTCTGATCTATTGGAGTACTTGCTGGTTTGCATGCTGTCATGCCTGTTTCCTTTAGGAGATCCGTGACATACTTTTGTTGGGAGATAAAAATGCCTTGCTTAGAGTGAGCAACCTCAATCCCAAGAAAAAATATTTGAGCCTTCCTAACACCTTGATCTCAAATTCCTTGCCCAAACAATGACTCAAGATTTTTTTTTTTCTTTGTCATCATCTCCTGTCACTATTATGTCATCAACATAAACCAAGAGAGCTGTGACTCCCCCTGACCTTGAGTGTTTAATGAACAATGTATGATCCCCTCGGCTTTGTTTGTATCCCATAGCTATCATAACTCTAGCAAATCGTCCGAACCATGCTCGTGGTGATTGTTTTAGACCATATAAGGCTTTCTTTAATTTACACACAGTTTGAGAATCCAAGTTCTTCCTATAACCTGGTGGGACCCCTCCATATAAATTTCTTCCTCTAGTTCTCCATGCAAGAATGCATTTTTTTTACATCGAACTGCTGTAATTCCCAACCATAGTTAGCTGCCAACGACAATAAAACTCTAACAGTATTCATTTTTGCAACTGGTGCAAAAGTTTCCAGATAATCAATTCCATAGCTTTGAGTATATCCTTTGGCTACTAACCTTGCTTTGTATCTTTCTATTGATCCATCTGCTCTATACTTTTATTGTATACACCCATTTACACCCTACAGGCTTCTTTCCCATTGGTAACTTTACCAACTCCCAGGTTTTATTTTTCTCAAGTGCCTCCATTTCCACATTCATAGCTTGTTTCCATTTCTCGTTGGACAACGCCTCAGATAAGGTGGTAGGAATGGTAATGGTGTTTAAGCTAACAAGGAAGGATCGATGAGATGGTGAAAATTTCTTAAAAGACATAAAGTGTGCAAGAGGATATAAAGGTTGTTTTGTGCACTCTCTTGTTGCTTTCCTAATAGCAATGGGAAGATCCTGGTCATCCCTACTCATATGAAATTCAGTTTCATTTTGCAATGTAGGATTAGGTTGTTTTGTGCACTCCCTTGTTGCTTTCCTAATAGCAATGGGAAGATCTTGGTCATCCTTACTCATATGAAATTCAGTTTCATTTTGCAATGTAGGATTAGATATTGTTACCTCATTCTCAGGACTTGGGTTGGACTCTTGGACCTGCATAAATTCAGGAACGATCATCTTCTTCCTTGTGAACACCTTGCCCTTGCCAAAACTTACATTCTCAGGTGCAGAATCTGGTTTTTCTTGAGGATTTTCAGACATATGGTTTGGTTCATTTTCAACTATGTGTTTAGGAAGATTTTCAGGCACACGGTTTGGTATAATGGGACAAGATGAACTGGATGGTTTACACATGGACAGTGGTGATAGATCAAGTAAAACATCCTCATCCTTATTTTCTATTGTTAAATTCTCCCCCTGAAAATAAGGATGGGTGAAGTAAGACTCATGTTCATTGAAAGTGACATCTATTGAGACATAGAACTTCCTTGATGGAGGATGGTAGCACTTATACCCCTTTTGAGTTGAGGAATACCCCACAAAGACACATTTTATTGCCCTTGGATCTAATTTCCCTTTAGTTGGACAGTGAACATGAACAAATGATACACACCCAAATATTCTACGAACAAGGTTATTTGTAGTTTGTAGGTCAGGGTAGAATGTGGAGAGTATTTCCATAGGACTTTTGAATCCCAAAACTCTAGATGGCAAAATGATTTATGAGATGGGCAGCAGTGAGAATTGCTTCCCCCCAAAAAATTTTTAGGCACATTGTTTTGGAACATAAAGGCTCGGGTTTTTTCAAGAAGGTGACCATTTTTCCTTTCCGCTACTCCATTTTGTTGTGGGGTATTGACACAAGATGATTCATGTACTATACCTTCCTTTTGAAAATATGGAGTTAGGGTTTGATTGAAATATTCCCTAGCATTATCTGACCTAAACCTTTTGATATTGATTCCAAATTGATTTTTGACCATGGAGAAAAAATTTGGGAGAACGGTAATAACATCTGATTTATGCTTGAGTAGAAAAAATCCAGGCAACACGAGTACAATCATCAATAAATGAAACAAACCATCTTGCTCCAGAAATATTAGGAATAGACGTAGGACCCCCCAAATATCACTATGAACAAGATAGAAAGGAACAGAACTCTTTTTGTTACTGGCTGGAATTGGTATACGCTTATGTTTAGCAAGTTCACATACCTCACAATGAAAGGTTTCAACATTTAGATTTTTAAACAAAGAAGGAAACAGAATTTCAATAATTCTAAAAGAGATGGATGTCCAAGTCGGCGATGATGGAGCCAAACTTTCTCTTTATTGGATGAAAGATTTTCTGACATAAAAGAATGGGATAATCTGCCCTTAGTAATGTTTTAACTGACTTGGTGTTTCAAGGTAGTAGAGACCATACCGTTCTTTAGCATGTCCAAATCATCTTCCCCGAATCCTTGTCCTGAAATTCACAATAGTCGTGATGAAAAACCACATTGCAGTATAAATCTTGAGTAAGTTTTTGTATAGAAATCAAATTTGTGGACAGTTTAGGGACATGGAGGACATTTTTTTTAGCACCAGTGATGGACCTATTTTAACATTCCCTACACCGGCTACAGTGGTCACCGAACTGTCTGCTGTGGCTATTTTCCTACTGCTTGGACACGGGGAATACATGGAAAAAAATATTTGGTAAGTGAGTCATATGGTTAGTAGCTCCTGAGTCCATGACCCAAGAGTTGGCAAAGGTTGTACCCGAAACGTTTTAACCCAATGGAGAATGGAAACTCACCTGAATATGCCAAAGAACAGGTACCTGAGGGTGTTTCAAGGTTGTTGATAAGTGATCCTGTCCCTGCAACCTCAGACATTTTTTATGAAAAAAAATAACAATTCTAGGCAATTAAGGCCTTCCACGTGAAGTAGGGATCACCGGCAATAAAGGCTAGCAATCTGTTATGATGTCAAAGAAAAGAAAAGAAAATAGAAGGAAGAAGACTAAGAAGAACAAAGGCTCTGATACCATGTTGGAGATTGAAAGAGTAAATGTTGGAGATTGAAAGAGTAATAATCCTTCTTATTCTGAATAATACATTAGACAATAGCTTTATAGATGCTAGACCTAGTAAAAAAGGAAAGTAATAAAAGGTAAAAATACATTAAATCCCATAACTGATGGGACCTTAAAAAACCTACCTAAATTAGTTTATTCCTAAAGATATATTCTAAAAATAGCTAACTATGCACAACATAAGCCACTAATCACATTTTCCTACACAGTACGTGTAGTAGGCATGTGCAACAAGGAATCCGAGCAATTGAAGCATGTTTTGAAGGCAATCCCTACAGTTGCAACATGTCCAACATGCAATTCTAGAAGGCAATTCTAGCAATTGCAACACATCCAACAAGCAATTCGAGAAATTATAGCACGTCCAGAAGACAATCTCAATAATTGTAGCAAGTCCAGTAGTTAAATCCTAACAATTGCTACTAGTAGTTAATCCTAGAAATTGCAACAAGTCCAGTAGGATTCCCACCAATTGAAGCACGTGTAAAGGGCAATCTTAGCAATTGCTACTCTTATAGCAGTTAATCTTAAAAATTATAGTAAGTCCAATAAGCAATTCGAGTAATTGCAGCACATCTAGAAGACAATCCTTACAATTGCAACATGTCTAACATGCAATCCCAGCAATTGTAGCAAGTCCAATAGGCAATCCTAACAATTGCAACAAGTCTGGCTAGCAATCCCAGGAATTGCAGCAAGTCTAGTAGGCAACCCTAGCAATTGTAGCATGTCCATAAGGAAAGGGCAATAATTGCAACACATATAGCATGCAATCCCAACAATTACAGCAAGTTCAACATGTATTTCAAGCAATTGCAATAGGACTAGAAGGCAATCCCAACAATTGCAATAGATCTAGTAGGCAATCCCAACAATTGCAGCAAGTCCAGTAGGCAATCAGAGCAATTGCATTAGGTCAAGCAAGTAATCCCAACAATTACATCATGTCGCAATAATTGCAGCATGTGCAATAGGCAATGCTAGCAACTGTTGCTCGTCCAGTAAATAATCCCAATAGTTGTAGCAAGTCCAGTGGCCAATCCTAGCAATTCTAGTATGTATAGAAGGCAATCACAACAATTGCAGTATGTTCAGTAGGCAATCCCAGCAACTGAAGTACATCCTAAAGGTAATCCCAGCAATTAAAGCACATCCAAAAGTCAATCCCAATAATTGCAACATGTTCGGTAGGCAATCCTAGCAATAGCAGTATGTCCTGAAAGCAAACCCAACAATTGAAGCATGTATAGCAAGCAATCCTAGCAATTGTAGCTAGTCCAGTAGGCAATTGCAACAAGTCCAACAGGCAATCCCAACAATTGTAGTACGTTTAGAAGGCAATCAAAACAATTATAGCACATCCAGTAGGCAATCCCAACAATTGAAGCACATCTAGAAGGCAATCCTAGCAATTAAAGCACATCTAGGAGTCAATCCCAACAATTATAGCAAGTTCAGCAGGCAATCCTAAGAATAGTAGCATGTGTTGAAAGTGATCCCAGCAATTAGAGCACATACAGTAGGTAAACCTAGAAATTGTAGCACGTCTAGTAAGCAATTGCAACAATTGCAACATGTCCAATAGGAAATCCAAGCAATTATAACATGTCTAGAAGACAATCTCAACAATTGCAACAGGTTCAATGGGCAATCACACCAATTGCAACACATCCCAACAATTCCAACACATGCAATAGGAAATCCTAGCAATTGCTACTCCTCTAGTAGCTAATCCTAGAAATTGCAACATGTCCAACAAGCGATCCCAGCAATTGCAGCACATCCCAACAATTGCAGCACGTGTAGTATTTAATCAACCAATTGCTAGTCGTCTCGCAATAAATCCTAGAAATTGTAGCATGTGCAACGAGAAATCCTAGCAATTGAAGCATGTCTAAAAGGCAATCCTAACAGTTGTAGCACGTCCAGTATACAATTCTAGATGGTAGTCCTAATAATTGTAGCACGTCCAACAGACAATCCGAGCAATTATAGCATGTTTAGAAGACAATCTCAATAATTACAGTAGGTCCAGCGAGCAATCATAGCAATTGTAACATGTCCTAGAAATTGCAGCAGACAATCTTAACAATTGCTACTAATCTAGTAGTTATTCCCTAAAATTGCAGAAAGTCCAATAGGCAATCCCACCAATTAAAGCACGTCTAGAAGGAAATCCTAGCAATTGTAGCACGTCCTAGCAATTACAGCACATGCAGCAGGTAGTCCTTGCAATTGCTACTTGTATAGCAGTTAATCTTAAAAATTACAGCTGGTCCAACAGGCAATTCAAGCAATTGCAGCACTTCTAGAAGGCAATCCTAGCAATTGTAGCAAGTCCAGTAGGCAATCTAAACAATTGCAGCACATTTAGAAGGCAATTCCAACAATTACAGCATGTCCAGCAGGGATTCCAGCAATTGCAACACATCCTAGCAATTGCTGCTCATCTAACAGTTAATCTTAGATATTGTAACAAGTGTAACAAGTAATCCCAACAATTAGAGCTCATCTTGAATGAATTCCCAACACTCACAACACATGCATCATGCAATCCTAGCAATTGCAGCACATCCAGCAGGCAATCTTAGTAATTATAGCAAGTTCGACAAGCAATCCCAACAATTGTAGCATGTCTAGAAGGAAAGCCCAATAACTGCAACACATACAGCAAGCAATCCCAGCAATTACAGTAAGTCTAGAAGGCACTTCAAGCAATTGCAGCACGACCAGAAGGCAATGCCAACAATTGTAGCATGTGATACATGCAATCTTAGTAATTAAAGCTCATCCAACAGATAATGCGAACAACTACAGCAATTCCAGTGGGCATTACCAACAATTGTAACACGTGTACGAGGCAATCCCAGCAATTTCAGCACATCCAGCATGCAATCCCATCAATTTTAGCGCGCCTAGTAGGCACTCCCAGCAATTGAACAACATCTAAAAGGCACTCCCAGCAATCCAAAAGTCAATCCTAGCAATTAAACCACATCTAAAAGTGAATCCTAGTAATTGCAGCATGTTCTGCAAGCAATCTTAGCAATAGCAGCATGTCCAGAAAGCAATCCTAATAATTCGAGCACGTACAATAGGCAATTCTAACAATTGAAACAAGTCTAGCAGGCAATTATAACAATTGCAACAAGTGCAATAGGAAATCTAAGCAATTATAGCACATCTAGAAGACAATCCCAACAATTGCAGCAAGTCTAATGGGCAATCACAGTAATTGCAACACGTTCCAGCAATTGCAGCGTATGCAGCAGGCAATTTTACTAATTGCTACTCGTCTAGTAGTTAATCCCAACAATTGAAGTACGTCTAGCAGACAATCCCAATAATTGTAGCATGTGTGTTAGACAATCTACTAATTGCTACTCGTTTATTGGTAAATGCTAGAAATTGTAGCCTGTGCAGCAGGCAATCCCAGTAATTGCTTGTAATTGTAGCATATGCAGTAGGCATTCCTAGCAATTGCTACTCGTGCAATAGTTAATCCTAGAAATTCCAATATGTGCAGTAGGCAATCCCAGCAATTGAAGCACGTCTAGAAGGCAATCCCAGCAATTACAGTACATGTAGTAGGCAATCTACCAATTGCTACTCAGCTAGCCATTAATCCTAGAAATTATAGCATGTGCAACAGGCAATCCGAGCAATTGAAGCATGTTTAGAAGGCAATCCCTACAGTTGCAACACGTCTAACATGCAATTCTAGCAATTGCAACACATCCAACAAACAATCTGAGAAATTATAGCACGTCCAAAAGACAATCTCAACAATCGTAGCAAGTCTAGTAGTTAAATCCTAACAATTGCTACCAGTAGTTAATCCTCGAAATTGCAACAAGTCCAATAGGCAATCCCACCAATTGAAGCATGTCTAAAGGGCAATCCTAGCAATTGCTACTCTTATAGCAGTTAATCTTAAAATTTACAGCAAGTCCAATAGGCAATTCGAGCAATTGCAACACATCTAGAAGGCAATCCTTACAATTGCAGCAGGTCCAACATGTAATCCCAGCAATTGTAGCAAGTCCAGTAGGCAATCCTAGCTATTGCATCAAGTTCAGCATGCAATATGAACAATTGCAGCATGTCTAGAAGGCGATCCCAACAATTACAACATGTCCAGCAGGGAATCCCAGCAATTGGAGCATATACAACAAGCAATCCTTGCAATTGTAGCTCATCTAGAAGTCAATCCCAACAATTGTAGCAAGTTTGGTAGGCAATCCTAATAATAGTAGTAAGTGTGGAAACCAATCCAAGCAATTATAGCACATCCAAAAGGCAATCCTAACAATTACAACAGGTCCAACATACAATCCCTGTAATTGCAGCATGTCCCGGCAATTGCAGCCCGTGCAGCAGGCAATCCTAGCAATTGCTACTCATCTAGTAGTTAATCCCAGAAATTGCAACATGTCCTACAAGTAATACTTGCAATTGAAGCACGTCTTGAAAGAATTCCTAGCACTTGTAACTTATGCAACATGTAACCCTAGCATTGTTGCACATCCACAGGCAATCCCAACAATTGTAGCAAGTCGGGCAGGCAATCCCAGCAATTGCAGCAAGTCTGGTAAGCAATCCCAGCAATTGTAGCATGTCCAGAAGGAAAGGGCAATAATTGCACCATATATAGCATGCAATCCCAACAATTATAGCAAGTCCAACATGTATTTCAAGTAATTGCAATAAGACTAGAACGCAATCCCAGCAATTGCAATAGGTCTAGTAGGTAATCCCAATAATTGCAGCAAGTCTAGCAGGCAATCAAAGCAATTGCAGTGCATTTTGATACCAATCCTAACAATTGCATTAGGTCGAGCAAGCAATCAAAACAATTACATCATGTTGTAGTAATTGCAGCATGTGCAATAGGCAATGCTAGCAACTGTTGCTCGTCCAGTAGATAATCCCAATAGTTGTAACAAGTCTAGCAGGCAATCCCAACAATTCTAGTGTGTGTAGGCAATCACAACAATTACAGCATGTCCAGTAGGCAATCCCAGCAACTAAAGCACATCCAGATGGCAATCCCAACAATTGCAACATGTTCGACAGGCAATCCAATAGTAGTATGTCCTGAAAGCAAACCCAACAATTGAAGTATGTATAGCAAGCAATCCTAGCAATTGTAGCTAGTCCAGTAGGCAATTGCAACAATTACATCATGGCCAGCACGAAATCTGAGCAATTATGACACAGCAATTGCAGCAGATGCAGTAGGCAATCCTAGCAATTGCTACTTGTCTAGTAGTTCATCTTAGAAATTGCAGCATGTCCAACAAGCAATCCCAGCAATTGAAGCACATCTAGAAGACAATCTCAGTAATTGCAGCACATCCTAGCAATTGCAGCACATGTAGCAGGCAATCTACCAATTGCTACTCATCTAGCAATAAATCCTAGAAATTGAAGCATGTGGAACAGGAAATCCTAGCAATTGAAGCACATCTAGAAGGCAATCCCTACAGTTGCACCACGTTTAGCATGCAATTCTAGAAGGCAGTCCTAGTAATTGTAGCACATCCAGTAGGCAATCTCAGCAATTATAACACATCTAGAAGACAATCACTACAATTACAGCAGGTCCAGTGTGCAATCACAGCAATTGCAACACATCCTAGCAACTATAGCACATGCAGTAGGCAATACTAGGAATTGCTACTAGTCCAGTAGTTAATCCCAGAAATTGCAGCAAGTCCAGTATGCAAACCCACCATTTGAAGCATGTCTAGAAGGTAATCCTCGTAATTGCAACATGTCCAAATAATTGCAGGAGGTGCAACAGGTAGTCCTTGCAATTACTACTCACATAGTAGTTAATCTTAAAAACTACAACAAGTCCAATAGGCAATTCGAGTAATTGCAGCACATCTAGAAGGCAATCCCAACAATCACAGTAGTTCCAGCATGCAATCCTAGCAATTGCAACAAGTCTAGCAAGTAATCTGAACAATTGCAGCACGTCTAGAAGGCAATCCCAACAATTACAGCATGTCTAGTAAGGAATCCCAACAATTGCAACACGTCCTAGCAATAGTAGCACATGCAAAAGGCAATCCTTACAATTGCTGCTCATCCAACAGTTAATCCTAGAAATTGCAGCAAGTCCAACAGGAAATCCTAGCAATTGAAGCTCGTCTTGAATGAATTCCCAGCACTTGTAGCACGTGCATCATGCAATCCCAGAAAGCAATCCTAGCAATTGTAGCACATCCAGTAGGCAATCCTAGCTCAAGTTCAGCAAGCAATCCCAACAATTGTAGCATGTCTAGAAGGCAAGCCTAGTAATTGCAGCACATACAGCAGGCAGTCCCAGCAATTGTAGCAAGTCTAGCAGGCACTTTGAGCAATTGCAGTGCGACTAAAAGGCAATGCTAAGAATTGCAACATGTGATACATGTAATCCTAGCAATTGATGCTCATCCAGCAGATAATGCCAACAATTGTAGCAAGTCCAGTGGGCATTCCCAGCAATGGTAGCAAGTGTAAAAGGCAATCTCAACAACAATTGCAGCACATCCAACATGTAATCCCATCAATTTTAGCACGTTCAGTAGGCAATCCCAGCAACTGAACCACATTCATAAGGCAATCCCAGCAATTAAAACACATCCAGAAGGCAATCCCAGCAATTAAAACACATCCAAAAGTCAATCCCAGCAGTTTGCAAAATGTTTGGTAGGTAATCCTAACAATAGCAACAAGTCTAAAAAGCAATCCAAGCAATTACAGCATATCTTGAAGGCAATCCCAATAATTATAGCAGGTCCTACACACAAGCCCTGCAATTGCAGCATGTCCAAGCAATTGCAGTATGTGCAACTACTAATCCTAGCAATTGATGCTCATCCAACAGTTAATCCCAGAAATTGCAACATGTCCAACAGAAAATACCTGCAAATTAAAGCATGTCTTGAAAGAATTCCCAACATGTGCAACATGCAATCCTAGCAATTGCTACTTGTCCAGCAAGCAATCCCAGCAATTGCAGTAAGACCGACAAGCAATCTCAACAATTGTAGCATGTCCAGAAGGAAAGCACAATAATTGGAACACGTACAACATGCAATCCTAGAAATTGCAGAAGGTCTAGAAGGCAATCCCAACAATTGGAACACAAAAGGCACTTCAAGTAATTGCAGCATGACTAGAAGGCAATCCCAATAATTATAGCAAGTCTAGTAGGCAATCCCAACAATTGCAGCAAGTCTAGTAGGCAATCCTAACAATTGCAGTAGGTCAAACAAGCAATCCCAGTAATTACATCATGTCCCAGCAATTGCAGCATGTAGAACAAGCAATCCTAACAAATGCTACTCATCCAGTACATAATCTCAACAATTGCAGCAAGTCCAACAGGCAATTCTAGCAATTGTAGCACATGTAAAAGGCAATCACAACAATGGCAGCACATCCAGTAGGTAATCCCAGCAACTAAACCACATCCAGAAGGCAATCCCAGCAATTGAAGCACATCTAGAAGTCAATCCCAGCAATTGCTACAAGTTCGGCAGGTAATCCTAGCAATAGCAACATGTCCAAAAAGCAATCATGTACAACAGGCAATCCTAGCAATTGTAGCAAGTTTAGCAGGTAATCGCAACAATTGTAGCATGTCTAGTAGGAAATCTGAGCAATTATAACACGTCTAGAAGACAATCCCAACAATTGTAGCAAGTCTAGAGGGGAATCACAGCAATTGCAACTCGTCCCAACAATTGCAGCACATGCAGCAGGCAATCCTAACTATTGCTACTCGTCCAATAGTTAATCTTAAAAATTGAAGCATGTCCAGTAGGCAGTTCAAGCAATTTAAGCATCTCTAAAAGGTAATCCCAACAATTGCTGCATGTCCCAAATTTTGTAGCAACTGTGGTAGGCAATCCTAGCAATTACTACTCATCTTGTAGTTAATCCCAAAGATTGCAACATGTCCAACACACAATCCTAGCAACTGAAGCACGTCTAGAAGGCAATTCCAGCAATTGCAGCACATCCCAGTAATTGTAGGATGTGTAGCAGGCAATCCTAACAATTGCTACTCATCTAGTAGTTAATCCCAGAATTTGTAGTAAGTCCAGTAGGCAATCCCACCAATTGAAGTATATCTAGTAGTTTAGAAGACAATCCTAATAATTGCAGCATATGTAGCAGGCAATCCTAGCAATTGCTACTCGCCTAGCAGTTAATCTTAAAAATTGCAGCAAGTCCAACAAGCAATTCGAGTAATTACAGCCCGTCCAGAAGGCAATCCCAACAATTGCTGCAGGTCCAGCATGCAATCCAACCAATTGTTGCAAGTCCAGCTGGCAATCCTAGTAATTGCAGGAAGTCTAGCAAGCAATCCAAACATTTGTGGCATGTCTAGAAGCAATCCCATCAATTATAGCATGTTAGTAGGCAATCCTTGCACTTGCAGCACATCCTAGCAACTGCAGCATGTGTCGCAGGCAATTGTAGGAATTACTGCTCGTCCAGTAGTTAATCCATGAAATTGAAGCAAGTCCAGCAAGAAATACCTACAATCAAAGCACGTCTTGAGAAAATTCCTAGCACGTGAAGCATGTAATCCTAGCAATTGTTGCTCCTCCAGCAAGCAATCCTAGCATTTGTAGGTAGTCAGTGGGCAATCCCCGTAAATGTAGCATGTCCAGAAGGAAAGTGCAGTAATTGCAACACATACAACATGCAATCCCATCAATTGCAGCAAGTCCAGCAGGCACTTTGTGCAATTGCAGCATGACTAAAAGGCAATCCTAACAATTGCAACAGGTCCAGTAGGCAAGCCCAGTATTTGCAGCAAGTGTAGCGGGCAATTACAGCAATTGCAATACATCCTAGCAATTGCAGAACATGCAGCAAGCAATCCTAGCAATTGCTACTCGTCTAATAGTTAATCCCAAAAATTGTAGCATGTCTAGCAAGTAATCCTAGCAATTCAAGCACATCTAGAAGGCAATCCTAACTATTGTAGAAGGCTCAGTAGGAAATCCCAGCCATTGTAGCACACCTAAAAGGCAATGTCGGCAATTGTAGCACGTCCATAAGTCAATCCCATCAATTGTAGCATGTCCAAAAGGCAATCCTAACAATGTAGCACGTTCGGAAGGCAATTAAAGCAATTGTAGCAGATTCAGAAGGCATTCCTAGCAAATACAGCAAGTCAAGAAGGTGATTCAAGCAATTGTAACACAACTAGAAGGCAATGTCGACAATTGCAACACGACCAAAAGGTAATCCCATTAATTGCAGCATGTTCTAAAGGCAATTAAAGCAATTGTAGCACATCCAAAAGGCAATCCTAGCAATTGCAGTAAGTCAAGAAGGTACTTTAAGCAATTGCAACATGTCTAGAAAGCAATCCTAGCAATTGTAGCAAGTCCAATAGGCAATCCCAACAATTATAGCACATCTAGAAGGCAATGGTTGCAATTGCAGTGCGTCCTGCAGGCAATCCCAACAATTATAGCACACCTAGAAGGCAATGGTTGCAATTGCAGTGCGTCCTGTAGGCAATCCCAACAATTGCAGCATGTCCAACAGGTAATCCCAGTAATTGCAGCAAGTCCAACAAGCAATTCAAGAAATTGAAGCATGATTAGATGGCAATCCTAATGATTACAGCAAGTCCAGCATGCAATCCTAGCAATTGCAGCACATTTAGAAAGCAATGTCGACAATCGTAGCACATCCAAAAGTCAATCCCACCAATTGCAGCATGTCCAGAATGCATTCCCAACAATTGGCAGCACGTCTGGAAGCCAACTTGAGCAATTGTAGAGCATCCAAGAGGTAATCTCAACAATTGCAACAAGTCTCGTAGGTAATACAAGCAATTGCAGCATGTTTAGATGGAAATGCCACCAATTGCAACAAGTCCAGCAGGCAATGCCAGCAATTGCTGCACATCTAGAAGGCAACGCCGGCAAATGCAGCACATCCAGATAGCAATCCCATCAATTGCAGCATGTCTAGAATACAATCCCAATTACAGCACATTCAGAAGGCAATTTAAGTAATTTTAGCTCATCCAGATGGCAATCTTAACAATTGTAGCAAGTCAAGAAGGTAGTTTAAGCAATTGGAGCATGTGTAGAAAGCAATCCCAAAAATTGCAGCAAGTCCGATAGGCAATCCCAACAATTACAGCATGTCTAGGAGCCAATGCCTACAATTGTAGTATGTCTTGCAAGCAATCCCAACAATTGCGGCACATGCTACAGGCAATCCTAGTAATTACAGCAAGTACAGCAAGCAATTCAAGCAATTGTTGCACTATTAAATGGCAATCCCATCAATTGAAGTAAGTCCAGCACACGTCTAGAAGGCAATGCCAACAATTGCAGCACATCAAGAAGGCAATCCAATCAATTGTAGCATGTCCAGAACGCACTCCCAGCAATTGCAACACGTCGGGAAGGCAATTTAAGCAATTATACCACGTCTAAAAGGGAATGCCAGTAATTGCAACAAGTCATGTTCGTAATTCAGGCAATTGCTGCATCTTTAGATGGCAATCCCACCAATTGCAGTAGGTAATCCCAGCATTTGTAGCATGTCTAGAAGGCAATGCCGGCAAATGCAAGACGTACAGAAGGCAATCCCATTAATTGCAGCATATCTAGAATGCAATCCCAGCAATTGCAGCACGTCTGAAAGGCAATTTATGTAATTGTAGCATGTCCAAAAGGCAATACTTGTAATTATAGCACACCCAACAAGCAATCCCAGCAATTGCAACACATCCAATAGGCAATCCCAAAAATTGAAGCAACATGCAATTCAAGCAATTGCACCTCATCCAAATGGCAATCCAAACAATCACTTTTGATCTAGTAGGCAATCTCAACAGTTGTAGCATGTATAAAAGGTAATCCCATCAATTGCAGCACATCTAAAAGGCAATGTTGTCAAATGCAGCACGTCCAAAAGCCAATCTCATCAATTGCCGTAAGTCTAGAATACAATCACAACAACTGCATCACGTTCGAAAGGTAATTTAAGCGATTGGAGCATGTCTAGAAGAGAACCCTACCAATGGCAGCAAGTTCAGCAGGCAATCTTGGCAATTGCAGCAATGCCAGCAAATGTAGCATGTCAAGAAGCAATCCCGTCAATTGCAGCAAGTCCAAAATGCAATATTGGTAATTGTAGCATGTATAAAAGGCAATTTAAGTAATTAAAGCACGTCCAGAAGGCAAACCTAGCAATTGCAGCAAGTCAAGTAGGTAATTCAAGCAATTACAACAGGTTTAGATGGCAGTAGCAAGTTTAGGAGACAATGTTAGCAAATGCAGCACGTCCAGAAGGCACTCCCATCAATTACTGCAAGTCCAAAATGCAGTCCCAGCAATTGAAGCATGTCCAGAAGGCAATTTAAGCAATTGTAGTCGGTTCAGAAGGTAATCACAACATTTGCAGTAAGTCAAGAAGGTAATTCAAGTAATTGTAAAGCATCCTACAACCAATCCCAGCAATTATAAGAAGTTTGGCAGGCAATCCCAGCAATTATAGCATGTCCAAAAGGCAATGCCAGCAATTGCAGCATGTCCAGTAGGCAATCCTAGTAATTATAGCATGTCTGACAAATAATTGCAGCAATTGCAACAAGTCTAGCAGGAAATTTAAGCAATTCTAACACGTCTAGATGGTAATCCAAACAATTGCAGCAGAACTAGTTGGCAATTCAACAAATTACAACACATCTAGGTGGTAATCCCAATAGTTGTAGAAGGCCGAGTAGGCAATTCTAGCCATTATAGCATGTCTAAAAGGCAATGCCAGGAATTGTAGCAAGACCAGAAGGCAATCCCATCAATTGCAGCATGTCCAGAAAACAATTCCAGCAATTGCAGCAATTCAAGTAGTTAATTCAAGCATTTGTAGCACAATTAAATGGCAATCCCACCAATTATAGCAAGTCCAGCTAGTAATCGCAACAATTCTAGCTAGCAATCCCAGCAATTGTAGCACGTCTAAAAGGTAATGCTGGCACGTACAAAAGGCAATCCCATCAATTGTAGCATATCTAGGATGTAACCCCAACAATTGCAACACATCCGAAAGGCAATGTAAGCAATTGTATCATGTCTAGAAGACAATCCCACCAATTGCATCCAGTCTAGCAGGCACTCCTAGCAATTGCAGCACATCTAGTAGGCAATACCAACAAATGCAACATGTCCAAAAGGCAATCCCATCAATTACAGCAAGTCTAAAAACCAATCCCAGTAATTGCAACACATCCAAAAGGCAATGTAAGCAATTGTAGAATGTCCAGAAGGCAATCCTAACAATTGCAACAAGTCAAAAAGGTAATTCAAGCAATTGTAGCATGTCCTGCAAGTAATCCTATTAATTGTAGCAATCCCATCAATTGCAGCACATCTGGAAGACAGTTAAAGCAATGGTGGCACATCCAAAAGGCAATCCCAGTAATTGCAACAAGTCAATAAGGTAGTTTAAGAAATTGCAACATGTCCATAAAGCAATCCCAATAATTGTAGCAAGTCTGATAGGCAATCCTAACAATTACAACACAAGTAGAAAGCAATGCTTGCAATTGTAGTACGTCGTGCAAGCAATCCCAACAATTGCAGCACGTTTAGATGGCAATCCTAACAATTGTAGCAAGTCCAGTAGGAAATCCTAGCAATTGCAGCACATCTAGAAGGCAATCCCAGCAATTACAACATGTCTGGAAGGCAATTTAAGCAATTATAGCATGTCCAGAAGCCAATCCTAGCAATTGCAAAAAGTCACGTAGGTAATTCAAGAAATTGCACCACATTTAGTTGTAATCCCAACAATTGCAGCAAGTCCAACAGGCAATCTCAATAATTGTAGAATGCCTAGATGGCAATGCCTACAAATGCAGCATGTCCAGAAGGCAATCCCATCAATTGCAGCACCTATGGAAGGTAATTTAAGTAATTGTAGCATGTCCAGAAAGCCATCCCTATAATTGCAGCATATCCAGCAAGCAATCCATGCAATTGTAGCCCGTCAAGTATGCAATCCCAGTAATTGCAACAAATGCAACAGGAAATTCAAGCAATTGCACCATGTCTAGATGGTAATTTGAACAATTGCATTAGATCCAACTGGCAATCCCAGCAATTACAACACGTTTAGAAGGAAATCCCATCACTTGTTGCATGTCTAGAAGGAAATCATGGCAATTACAGGAAGTCAAGTAGTTTATTAAAGCAATTGCAACACATTTAGATGGCAATCCCAATTATTACAGCAAGTCCAATAGGCAATCCCATCAATTGTCGCATCTCTAGAACCCAATCTCAACAATTACAACACATCTGGAAGCCAATTTATGCTATTGTAACACATACAAAAGACAATTCCAGCAATTGCAACAAGGCCAACAAGCAATCCTAGCAATTGTTACACGTCCAGAAGGAAATCCCATCAATTGCAACAAGTCCAAAATGCAATCCTAACAATTGTAGTAAGTTCGGAAGTCAATTTAAGCAATTGTAGCACGTTTAGAAGGCAAACCCAGCATTTACAGCAAATCAAATAAGTAATTCAAGTAATTGCAGCATGTTTAGATGGTGATCCCACTTGTTGCAGCAAGTCTAGCAGGCAATCCTAGCAATTGCAGCATGTCTAGAAGGCAATGCTGGCAAATGCAGCATATCCAATAGGCAATCCCATCAATTGCAGCAAGTCCAAAATGCAATCCCAACAATTGCATCAAGTTTGGAAGTCAATTTAAGGAATTGTAGCACGTCCAGAAGGCAAAACCCAACATTTGCAGTAAGTCAAGTAGGTAATTCAAGCAATTGCAGCACATTTAGATGGCAATCCCACCAATTGTAGCAAGTACAGTAGGCAATCCTACCAATTGCAGCAAGTCTAAAAGGCAATGCCGGAAAATGCATCACATCTAGAAGGCAATCCCATCAATTGCAGCAAGTCCAAAATGTAATCCCAACAATTGCAGCACTTTCAGAAGGCAATCTAAGCAATTGTAGCACGTCCAATAGGCAATGTCGGCAATTGTAGCAAGTTGAGTAGGTAATTCAAGCAATTTCAGCACATTTAGGTGGCAATCCCAATAGTTGCAGATGGTTGAACAAGCAATTCAAGCAATTGCAGCACATCTAAGTGGCAATCCTAACAATTACAGAAGGCCCAACAGGTAATACTAGCCATTTCAGCATGTCTACAAGGCAACGGTTGCAATTGTATCATGTCTAGAAGGCAATCCCAACGATTGCAGCAAGTCATGAAGGTACTTTAAGCAATTGCAGCATGTCCAAAAAGCAATCCCAACAACTGCAACATGTTTGATTGGCAATCCTAGCAACTATAGCACCTCTAGAAGGCAATGCTTGTAATTGCAGTATGTCCTGCAAGCAATCCCAATAATTGCAGCAAGTTTAGATGGTAATCCTAACAATTGTAGCAAGTCTGGCAGGCAGTCCTAGCAATTATAACACATCTAGAAGGCAATACTGACAATTGTAGCACATCTAGAAGGCAATCCCATCAATTGCAGCATGACCAGAACACAATCCCAGCAATTACAGCACGTCCAGAAGGCAATTTAAGTAATTGTAGCAAGTTCAAAAGGCAATCCATGTAATTGTAACACATCTAGCAAGCAATCCCAATAATTGCAACACATATAGCTGGCAATCACAGTAATTGTTGCAAGTGTAGCAAGCAATTCAAGCAAGTGCACCATGTCTAGATGGCAATCTGAACAATTGCATTATATCTGGCTGGCAACCCCAGCAATTGCAGCACGTCTATAAGGCAATCCCATCAATTGCAGCATGTCTAGAAGGCAATCCCAGCAATTGTAGCAAATCAAGTGGTTACTTCAAGCAATTGCAACACATTTAGATGGAATCCCAACAATTGCAGCACATCCAACAAGTAATGCCAACAATTGCAGCACGTCTAGAAGGCAATGCTAACATATGCAACATGTTTAGAAGGCAATCCCATCAATTGACACATATCCAAAATGGAATCATAACAATTGCAACACGTCTGAAAGGCGATTTAAAAAATTGTAGCACGTCCAGAAAAGAATCTCAGCAATTGCAACCAGTCTAGCAGGCAATCCTAGGAATTGCAACATGTCTAAAAGGCAATTAAAACAATTGTAGCATGTCTAGAAGGCAATCCCAGCAATTGTAGCAAGTCAAGAAGGTGCTTTAAGCAATTGTAGCATGTTTAGAAAGCAATCCCAGCATTTGCAACAAGTCCGATAGGCAATCCCAGCATTTGTAACAAGTTCGATAGGCAATCCCAGCAATTACAACTGGTATAGAAGGCAATGCCTGCAATTGTAGTACGTCCTGCAAGCAATCCCAACAATTGCAACATGTCCAACAAGCAATCCCCACAATTGCAGCACATCTAAAAGGCAATGCCAACAATTATAACACATCTAAGAGGTAATCCCATCAATTGTAGCAAGTCCAGAACGTACTCCTAGCAATTGTAGCACGTCTAGAAGGCAATTTAAGTAATTATAGTAAGTCCAGAAAGCAATCATAGCAATTACAAAAGGTCATGTAGGTAATTCAAGCAATTGCAACACGTTTAGATGGCAATCCCACCAATTCCAACAAGTCTAGCAAGCAATCCCAACAATTGCAGAGCATGTACAGAATGCAATCCCAACGATTGCAGCCCATCCAAAAAGCAATCCTAGCAATCGTAGCACATCCAGCAGGCAATCCCAGCAATTGTAGCAAGTGTAGCAAGCAATTCAATCAAGTGCACCACGTGTAGATGGCAATCCAAACAATCGCATTAGATCCAAATGGCAATACCAGCAATTGCAACACAAGTAAAAGCAAATCCCATCAATTGCAACATGTCTAGAAGGAAATCCCAGCAATTGCAGTAAGTCAAGTAGTCAATTCAAGCAATTGTAGCATGTTTAAGTGGCAATCCTAACAAATGCAGCAAGTCCAACAGGCAATCCCAGAAATTGCAGCACGTCTAGAAGGCAATAGTAGCAAATGTATCACGTTCAAAAGGCAATCCCATCAATTGCCGCATGTCCAGAATGGAATCCTAAACAATTGCAGCATGTCCAAAAGGCAATTTAAGAAATTGTAGCATGTCCAGAAGATAATCCGAGCAATTGTAGCAAGTCTACCAGGCAATCGTAGCAATTACAACACGTCTAAAAGGCTGTGCCAGTAAATACAACATGTCTATAAGGCAATACCATCAATTGCAGCAAGTCCAAAATGCAATCCCAAAAGTTGTAGCATGTATGGAAGGCAATTTAACCAATTATAGCACATCCAGAAGGCAAACCTAGCAATTGTAACAAGTTAAGCAGGTAATTCAAGTAATCACAGCACATTTAGATGACGATCCCACCAACTGCAACAGGTGCAACAGGCAATCTTGAAAATTGCAACACATCTAGAAGGCAATGTCAGCAAATGCAACATGTCCAAAAGGTAATCCTATCAATTGTAGAAGTCCAAAATGCAATCCTAACAATTGCAGCATGTTTTGAAGGCAATATAAGCAATTGTAGCACGTCCAAAAGGCAATCCCAACAATGCAACAAGTCAAGAAGATAATTCAAGCAATTGTAGCATGTCCCACAAGCAATCCCATTAATTGCAACAATCCGAGCAATTGTAGCATGTTCGGAAGGCAATTAAAGCAATTGTAGCTCATCCAACGGGCAATCCGAGCAATTGCAGCAAGTCAAGAAGGTACTTTAAGCAATTGCAACATGTCTAGAAAGCAATCCCAACAATTGTAGCAAGTTAAGTAGTTAATTCAAGCAACCACAACACGATTAGATGGCATTCCCCCCAATTGCAGCAAGTACTATTGGCAATCCCAGCAATTGTAGCACGTATAGAAGGCAATGTTGGCAAATGCAACACCTTCAGAAGGCAATCCCATCAATTGTAGCACGCCCAAAACACAAACCCAGTAATTGCAGCACGCCTAGAAGGCAATTTAAGCAATTGTAGCATGTCCAGAAGACAATCCCACCAATTGTAGCTAGTCCAGCAGGCAATCCCAGCAATTGCAGCATGTCTGGAAGGCAATGCAAGGAAATGCAACACATCCAAAAGGCAATCCCATCAATCGCAGCAAGTCCAAAAAGCAATCCTAGTCATTGTAAAACATTTGAAGGGCAATGTAAGCAATTGAAGCACGTCCAAAAGGCAATCCCAACATTTATAGCATGTCAAGAAGGTAATTCAAGCAATTGCAGCTTGTCTCGCAAGCAATCCTATTAATTGTAGCAATCCCAGCAATTGCAATACGTCCGAAAGGCAATTAAAGCAATTGTAATATGTCTAGAAGGCAATCCCAACAATTACAACAAGTTAAGAAGGTAATTCAAGCAATTACAACACGTCCTGAATGCAATCCCAGCAATTGCAGGAAGTCTGACAGGCAATCCCAGCAATTATAGCATGTCTAAAAGGCAATGCCAACAATTGTAGCAAGTATAGTAGGAAATCCCAGTAATTATAGCACATCCAAAAGGCAGGAATTGCAACAAGTCTACTAGGAAATTCAAACAATTCCAAGACATCTAGATGGCAATCCCAACAGTTGCAAAAGGCCCAGCAAGCAATCCTACCCATTGCAGCATGTCTAGAAAGCAATGCCAACAATTGTAACACATCCAGAAGGCAATCTCATAAAGTGTAGCATGCCTAGAAGCCAATCCCAGCAATTGTAGCAAGTCAAGTAGTTAATTCAAGCAATTGCAGCATGATTAGATGGCAATCCCACCAATTGCAACATGTCCTACTAGCAATCCCAGCAATTATAGCATGTCTAGAAGGCAATGCTAGCAAATGCAGCACGTCTAGAAGGCAATCCTATCAATTGCAGCATGTCCATAACACAATCCTAGCAATTGCAACAAGGCAGGAAGGCAATTTAAGCAATTATAGCATGTCCAGAAGACAATCCCACCAATTATAGCAAGCCTAGCAAGTAATCCTAGCAATTGCCGCACATCTGGAAGGCAATGCCAACAAATGCAACACGTCCAAAAGGAAATCCCATCAATTCCAACAAGTCCAAAAAGCAATCCTAGTAATTGTAGAACATCTGAAAGGCAATGTAAGCAAGTGTAGCACATATAGAAGGAAATGCCGATAATTGCAGCACATCCAAAAGGCAATCCCATCAATAACAGCATGTCCAAAATGCAATCCCAACAATTGCAAAATGTATGGAAGGCAATTTAAGCAATTGTAGCACGTCCAAATGCCAATCGCAACAATTGCAACAAGTTACGTAGGTAATTCAAGCAATTGCAGTAAGTTTAGATTACAATCCCAATAATTGCAGCAAGTTTAGTAAGCAATCCTAGAAATTGTAGCACGTTTGCATGGCAATGCCTACAAATGCATCATGTCCATAAGGCAATCCCATCAATTGTAGCATGTCTAGAACACAATCCTAGCAATTGCAGCAAATACAGAAGGTAATTTAAATAATTGTAGCATATCCAAATGGCAATCCCTATAATTGCAGCACGTCCAGCAAGCAATCCCAATAATTACAGCACATCAAGTATTGCAGCAAATGCAGCAAGGCAATTCAAGCAATTGCACCATGTATAGATGGCAATCTGAACAATTGCATTAGATCCAGTTGGTAATCCTAGCAATTGCAACAAGTTTAGAAGGCAAACCCATCACTTGCTGCATGTTTAGAAGACAATTCTGGCGATTGCAGGAAGTCAAGTAGTTTATTCAAGCAATTGCGGCACGTTTAGATGGCAATTCCAATAATTGCAACAAGTCCAACGGCAATCTTAGCAACTGCAGAACATCTAGAAGGCAATGCTAAAAAATGCAACATGTCCAATAGGCAATCTCATTAATTGTCGTATATCTAAAACACAATCTCAACAATTACAGCACATTCAGAAGCCAATTGAAGCAATTGTAGCACGTCCAATACACAGTCCTAGCAATTGCAGCTAGTCCAGCAACCAATCCTAATAATTGTAGCACGTTTAGAATGCAATGCCGGCGAGTGCAGCACATCCAAAAGGCAATCTCATTAATTGCAGCAAATCCAAAATGCAATCCTAATAATTGCAACAAGTTTAGAAGTCAATTTAAGCAATTGTAGCACATCCAAAAGGCAAACCTAGCATTCGCATCAAGTCAAGTAGGTAATTCAAGCAGTTGCAGTACGTTGAAATGGCAATCCCACTAGTTGCAGCAAGTCTAGCAGGCAATCATAGCAATTGCAGCATGCCTAGAAGACAATGCCAACAAATCCAGCACGTCCACAAGGCAATCCCATCAATTGTAGCAAGTGCAAAATGCAATCCCAACAATTGCAGCACTTTTAGAAGACAATTTAATCAAATGTAACATGTCCAAAAGGCAATCCCACCAATTGTAGAAGGCCTAATAAGCAATTCAAGAATTGCAGCACATCTAGGTGGCAATCCCAATAGTTAAAGAAGGCCCAGCAAGTAATACCAGCCTTTGCAGCATGTCTTGAAGGCAATGGTGGCAATTGTAGCATGTCCAGAAGGCAATCCCATCAATTACAGCATGTCCAGAATGCACTCCCAACAATTGTAGGACGTATGGAAGGCAATCTAAGCAATTGTAGCATGTCCAGAAGGCAATCCCAACAATTTAAATAAGTCACATAAGTAATTCAAGCAATTGTAGCAAGTTTAAATGGCAATCCCACCAATTGCAGCAAGTCCAGCAGGCAATCCCAGCAATTTTAGCATGTGTAAAAGGCAATGCCGGCAAAAGCAGCGAGTTTAGAAGGCAATCCCATCAATAGCAGCATGTCCAGAAGGCAATGCTAGCAATTATAGCACATCCAAAAGGCAGTTTAAGTAATTGTAACACGACCATAAGGCAATTCTTATAATTGCAACACATTTAGCAAGCAATCCCAGCAATTGCACCACATCCAGTAGGCAATCCCAATAATTGTAGCAGTGCTGTAGGCAATTGAAGCAATTGCACGATGTTTAGATGGCAATCTGAACAATTGCATTAGATTCAGCTGGCAATCCTAGCAATTGCAACAAGCCTAGAAGGCAAACCCATCACTTGCTACATGTTTAAAAGACAATTCTAGCAATTGCAGGAAGTCAAGTAGTTTATTCAAGCAATTATAGCACGTTTAGATGGCAATTCTAATAATTGCAACAAGCCCATCCGGCAATCTTAGCAATTGCAGAGCATCTAGAAGGCAATGCTGAAAATTGCAACATGTCCAATAGGCAATCCCATTAATTGCCGTATATCTAAAATGCAATCTCAACAATTGCAGCACATCCGGAAGCCAATTGAAGCAATTGTAGCACGTCCAAAACACAATCCTAGCAATTGTAGCTAGTCCAGCAACCAATCCTAGTAATTGTAGCATGTTTAGAAGGCAATGCCAACAAATGCAGCACGTCCAGAAGCAATCCCATCAATTGTAGCAAATCCAAAATGCACTCCCAATAATTGTAGCAAGTTCGGAAGTCAATTTAAGCAATTGTAGCATGTCTAAAAGGCAAACTCAGCATTTGCATCAAGTAAAGTAGGTAATTCAAGCAATTGCAGCACGTTGAAATGGCAATCCCACCAGTTGTAGCAAGTCTAGCAGGTAATCGTAGCAATTGCAGCGCGCCTAGAAGACAATGCCAGCAAATGCAGAAAGTCCAGAAGGCAATCCCATCAATTGTAGCAAGTCCAAAATGCAATCCCAACAATTGCAACACTTTTAAAAGACAATTTAATCAAATGTAACATGTCCAAAAGGCAATGCCGACAATTGCAGCAAGTCAAGTAGGTAATTCAAGCAATTGCACATTTAGGTGGCAATCGCACCAATTGTAGAAGGCCTAACAGGCAATTCAAGCAATTGCAACACTTTTAGGTGGCAATCCCAACAGTTACAGAAGGTCCAGCAGGTAATACCAGCCATTGCAACATGTCTTGAAGGCAATGGTGGCAATTGTTGCACGTGCAAAATGCAATCCCATCGATTACAGCATGTCTAGAATGCACTCCCAACAATTGTAGGACATATGGAAGGCAATTTAAGCAATTGCAGCATGTCCAGAAGGCAGTCCTAGTAATTGCATGTCCAGAAGGCAACTAAAGCAATTGTAGTACTTCCAGAAGGCAATCCCCGCAATTGCAGCAAGTCAAGAAGGTAATTCAAGTAATTGTAGTAAGTCTTACAAGCAATCCTAGCAATTGCATTACGTCTAGAAGGCAATGCCAGCAATTGCAGCACGTCCAGTAGACAATCCCAGCAATTGCAACATGTTTAACTAGCAATCCAAGAAATTGCAGCAAGTCCAGAAGGCAATTCAAGCAATTACAACACGTCTAGATGACAATCCCAACAACTGCAGTAGGTCTAACAAGCAATCCCAGTAATTACAGCACGTCTAGAAGGCAATGCGAGCAATTGCAGCCCGTCTAGAAGGCAATCCCATCAATTGCAGCATGTCCAAAGGGATATCCCAGCAATTTCAGCAAGTCAAGAAGGTAATTCAAGTGATTGCAGCAACTCCCGCAAGCAATCCCAACAATTGCAGTAAGTCTAGTTGGCAATCCTAGCAATTATATCACATTCAAAAGGTAATGCTAGCAGTTGCAGCTCATCTAGCACGCAATCCCACAAATTGCAGCACATCCAACAGCTACTCTCAGTAGTTACAGCAAGTCCACTAGGCAATCCCAACAATTGCAGCAAGTCTAGAAGTCAAGGCCAACAATTGCAGCACATCCAGATGGCAATCCTATCAATTGCAGCATGTCAAGAAGGCAATCCTAGCAATTGATGCATGTCTGAAAGGCAATTAAGGTAATTGTAGCATGTCCATAGGGCAATCCCTACAATTACAGCAAGTGAAGAAGGGAATTCAAGTAATTGCACCAAGTCCTGCAAGCAATCCTAGCAATTGTACCATGTCCTGCAAGCAATCTTAGCAATTACATCACATCCAGATGGTAATGCCAGCAATTGCAGCACGTCCAGTAGGCAATCCCAACAATTGCAACATGCCTAGCTGGCAATCCGAGCAATTGCAGCAAGTCCCAACAATTGCAGTAGGTGCAACAAGCAATCCTAACAATTGCAACACATCTAGAAGGTATTGCAGCACGTCGAGAAGGCAATCTCATCATTTACAGCATGTCCACAAGGCAATCTCGACAATTTCAACAAGTCAAGAAGGTAATTCAAGTAACTGCAGCAATTGCAGTAAGTCTAGCTGGCAATTCTAGCAATTATATCATGTCCAGCAGTCAATCCTAGAAATTGCAGCAAGTACAGAAGGCAATTCAAGCAATTACAGCACGTCTAGATGGTAATCCCAACAATTGCAGCAGGTCTTGCTGGTAATCCCAGCAATTGCAAAATGACTAGAAGGCAATGCCGGCAATTGCAGCACATCCTGAAGGCAAACCCATTAGTTGCAACATGTCCATAAGCCAATCCCAGCAATTGTAGGAAGTTAAGAAGGTAATTCAAGCAATTACAGCAAGTTTAGATGGCAATCCCAGCAATTGCAACAGGTCTGGAAGGCAATTTAAGCAATTGTAGCACGTCCAAAAGGCAATCACAACAATTGCAACATATCCGACAAGCAATCCCAAAAATTACAGCTTGTTCAGCAAGCAATCCTAGCTATTGAAGCAAGTCCGGTAGGCAATTCAAGTAGTTGCAGCATATCTAGATGGCAATCCGAACAATCACAGTAGGGCAAGCAGCTAATCCCAGCAAGTTTAGATGGCAATCCCAGCAATTGCAACAGGTCTGGAAGGCAATTTAAGCAATTGTAGCACATCCAAAAGGCAATCCCAACAATTGCAACATATCCGACAATCAATCCCAAAAATTACAGCTTGTTCAGCAAGCAATCCTAGCTATTGAAGCAAGTCCAGTAGGCAATTCAAGTAGTTGCAGCATATCTAGATGGCAATCCGAACAATCACAGTAGGGCAAGCAGCTAATCCCAGCAATTGCAACATATATTGAAGGCAGTGTCGACATTTGCTGCACATCCAAAAGGCAATCCTAGCAATTGCAGCAAGTCCAATTGGCAATCCCAGCAATTGTAGCATGTCTAGAAGGTAATTCTAACATTTGTAGCACATCCAGAAGGCAATCCCATCTGTTGCAGTAAGTCCTGAATACAATCCCATCAATAGCATCCTGTCCAGAAGGCAATCCTAGCAATTGCAATAAGTCCAAAAGGCAAACCCATCAATTGCAGCATGTCCATAAGGAAATCCTAGCAATTGTAGCAAGTCAAGAAGGTAATTCAAGCAAATGCAGCACGTTTAGATGGCAAAGCCAACAATTGCAGCAAGTCCAGTAGGCAATCCCAGAAATTGCAGCATGTCTAGAAGGCAATCCCATCAATTATAGCATGTGCAGAAGGCAATCCTAGTGATTGTAGCAAGTCAAGAAGGCAATTCAAGCAATTGCAGCACGTTTAGATGCCAATGCCAACAACAATTGCAGCAAGTCTAGCATGCATGCAATCCCAGCAATTGCAGCATGTTTGAAAGGCAATTGAAGCAATTCTAGCATGCCCAAAAGGCAATCCTAGCAATTGTAGTACATCAGTAAGGCCATATAACCAATTGTAGCATGTCCATAAGGCAATCCCAATGATTGCACCACGTCCGATAAGCAATCCCAGCAATTGCAGCATGTTCGGCAAGCAATCCCAGCAATTGTAGCAAGTACAGAAGGCAATTCAAGCAATTGTAGCACGTCTAGATGGTAATCCCAACAATTGCAGCAAGTTGAGCAGGTAATCCCAGCAATTGCAAAATGACTAGAAGGCAATGATAGCAATTGCAGCACATCCTGAAGGCAAACCCATTAGTTGCAACATGTCCATAAGGCAATCCCAGCAATTGCTGCAAGTTAAGAAGATAATTGAAGCAATTACAGCAAGTTTAGATGGCAATCCCAGCAATTGCAACAGGTTTGGAAGGCAATTTAAGCAATTGTAGCACGTCCAGAAGGCAATCCCAACAATTGCAACATATCCGACAAGCAATTCCAAAAATTACAGCTTGTTTGGCAAGCAATCCTAGCTATTGAAGCAAGTCTAGTAGGCAATTCAAGTAGTTGCAGCATATCTAGATGGCAATCCAAACAATCACAGCAGGGCAAGCAGCTAATCCCAGCAATTGCAGCATATCTAGAAGGCAATGCCGACATTTACTGCACATCCAGAAGGCAATCCTAGCAATTGTAGCAAGTCCAATTGGCAATCCCAGCAATTGCAGCATGTCTAGAAGGCAATTCTAACAATTGCAGCACATCCAGCAGGCAATCCCATTTGTTGCAGTATGTCCTGAACGCAATCCCATCAATAGCAGCCTCTCCAGAAGGCAATCCTAGCAATTGCAATAAGTCTAGAAGGCAAACCCATTAGTTGCAGCATGTCCATAAGGCAATCCCCAATTGCAGCAAGTCAAGAAGGTAATTCAAGCAAATGCAGCACATTTAGATGGCAAAGCCAACAATTGCAGCAAGTCCAGTAGGCAATCCCAGCAATTACAGCATGTCTAGAAGGCAATTCTAGCAATTGTAGCACATCTAAAAGGCAATCCCATCAATTGTAGCATGTGTAGAAGGCAATCCTAGCGATTGCAGCAAGTCAAGAAGGCAATTCAAGCAATGGCAACATGTTTAGATGCCAATGCCAACAATTGCAACACGTTTGAAAGGCAATTTAAGCAATTCTAGCATGCCCAAAAGGCAATCCTAGCAATTTTAGTACATCAGTAAGGCCATATAACCAATTGTAGCATGTCCAGAAGGCAATCCCAATGATTGCGCCACATCCGACAAGCAACCTCAGCAATTGCAGCATGTTCGGCAAGCAATCCCAGCAATTGTAGCAAATACAAAAGGCAATTCAAGCAATTGCAGCATGTTTAGATAGTAATCCTAACAATTGTAGCAAGTCGAGCAGGTAATCCCAGCAATTGGAAAATGACTAGAAGGCAATAACAGCAATTGCAGCATATCTAGAAGGTAATGTCGACATTTGCTGCACATCCAGAAGGCAATCCTAGCAATTGCAGCAAGTTCAATTGGCAATCCCAGCAATTGCAGCACGTCTAGAAGGCAATTCTAACAATTGCAACACATCCAGAAGGCAATCCCATCTGTTGCAGTATGTATTGAACACAATCCAATCAATAGCAGCCTGTCCGGAAGGCAATCCTAACAATTACAATAAGTCCAGAAGGCAAACCCATCAATTGCAACATGTCCATTAAGCAATCCCAACAATTGCAGCAAGTCAAGAAGGTGATTCAAGCAAATGCAGCACGTTTAGATGACAAAGCTAACAATTGCAGCAAGTCCAGTAGGCAATCCCAGTAATTGCAGCATGTCTAGAAAGCAATTCCGGCAATTGTAGCACGTCCAAAAGGCAATCCCATCAATTATAGCATGTGCAGAAGGCAATCCTAGTGATTGTAGCAAGTCAAGAAGGCAATTCAAGCAATTGCAGCACGTTTAGATGCCAATGCCAACAATTGTAGCAAGTCTAGCATGCAATCCCAGCAATTGCAACATGTTTGAAAGGCAATTTAAGTAATTCTAGCATGCCCAAAAGGCAATCCTAGCCATTGTAGTACGTTAGTAAGGCCATAATACCAATTGTAGCACATCCAGAAGGCAATCCCAATGATTGCGCCACATCCGACAACCAATCCCAGTAATTGTAGCATGTTCGGCAAGCAATCCCAGCATGTCCAGCAGGCAATTCAAGCAGTTGTAGCATGTCTAGATGGCAATCTGAACAATTGCAACAGGTCAGCAAGCAATCCCAACAATTGTAGCACATTTTGAAGCAATGCCGACAATTGTAGCACATCCACAAGGCATTCCCATTAGTTGCAGAATTCCAAGAAGGCAATCACAGCAATTGCTGCAAGTCAAAAAGGTAATTCAAGCAATTGCACCACATTTAGATGGCAAGCCCAACAATTGTAGCAAGTCCAGTAGGCAATTCAAGCAATTGCTGCATGTCTAGATGGCAATTTGAGCAATCGCAGCAGGTCTAGCAGGATATCCCAACAATTGCAGCACGTCTAGAAAACAATGCCGACAATTGCAGCACTTGCAAAAGGCAATCCCATCAATTGCAGTAAGTCCAGAAGGCAATCTTGGCAATTGCAGCAAGTCAAGAAGGTAATTCAAGCAATTTCAGTACGTTTAGATGGCAATCCCAACAATTGCAGCAAGTCCTACTAGCAATTTCATCAATTGTAACATGTCTAGAAGATAATCTCAACAATTGCAGCACGTCCCAAAAGCAATTTAAGCATTTGTAGCACATCCAGATGACAAAGCATGTCTGGCAAGCAATCTTAGCAATTATAGCCAGTTTAACATGCAATTCAAGCAATTGTAGCACATCTAGATGGCAATATGAATAATCGCAGTAGGTATGGTAGGCAATTCCAGCAATTGCAACACATCTAGAAGGCAATGCCGACAATTGCAGCATGTCCAGAAGATAATCCCATCGGTTGCAGCCTGTCCAAAAGGCAATCCCACCAAATGCATCAAGTCAAGAAGGTAATTCAAGCAATTGTAGCAAGTTTAGATTTCAATCCGAACAATTGTAGTTGTAGGAAAATGTGATTAGTGGCTTATATTATGCATAGTTAGCTATTTTAAGAATAGATCTTTAGAAATAAACTAATTTAGGTAATTTTTTAAAGTCCCCATAAGTTATGGGATTTGATATATTTTTTACTTTTTTATCAATTTCCTTTTTTACTAAGTCTAGCATCTATAAAGCTATTGTCTAATGTATTATTCAGAATAAGAAGAATTATTGCTCTTTCAATCTCTAACTAGGTATTAGAGACTTTGTTCTTCGTAGTTTTCTTCCTTCTGTTTTCTTTTCTTTGACATCAAAACAAATTGCTAGCCTTTATTGCTGGTGATCTCTACTTCACGTGGAAGGCCTTAATTGCCTAGAATTGTTATTTTTCTCCATAAAAGATGTCTGAGGTTGTAGAAACAATTTCTACAACCCAATCAAAGGGGGTTCGATCTTAACAAATTGGAGAACTACAAAGTATCCAAGCTACATATAGGTTGGATGGAAAAAATTATCTTGAGTGGTCCCAACTTGTTCGGACAGTGCTGAAAGGAAGAGGGAAGATTGGGTACAGGACCGAAGCTAGCAGATCTGGGTTTTAAGGCATGGGATGAAGAAGACTCCATGATTATGGCATGGCTATGGAGTTCTATGATCCCTGAAATCAGTGACACATGCATGTTCTTAGCCACTACCAAGGATATTTAGGACGCAATTCAACAAACCTATTCTAAAGCTAAAGATGCAGCTCAAGTATATGATGTCAAAGTAAAGACAATGATAGCAAAATAAGGAAATAAAATAGTCACTGAATATGCCAATCAATTGAAATCCTTGTGGCAAGAGTTGGATCATTATAGGGTGATAAAAACCAAATGTCCAGATAATGCAGCAGTTAATGAGATGGTGGCAATAATCCAAAGCAAGGAAAGTAGAAGAGGTCTGATGCTAGAATCACAAATGATGGATAACTCAGTCATGATAGCTAGGGGTGACAACAAATTGGTCACAAATATGGAAAGAGCACCATATATTGGAAGTGGACAGCTTAATCAACCAAAAGCTTAAAACTATGATAGCTTGTGGTGCACCTATTGTAATAAGGCATGTCATACTCGTGAAAGGTGTTGGAAGCTTTATGGAAAACCTCCCAGTCGAGAAAGGGGATAGAAAGGAGAACAACCAAGGAATTATAGGCAGGATCACATTGCTACAGTACAACTAAGTGAATCAACACCAAAGGAGATAAGCAGTCCTAACCAAGAAGTGATCGAGAGAACAGCATCACTTATCAATAGCCTTGAAAAACCCTCAGGTACCTGTTCTTTGGCATATTTAGGTGAGTTTCCATTCTCCATTGGATGAAATGTTTTGGGTACAACCTTTGCCAACTCTTGGGTCATGGACTCAGGAGCTACTGACCATATGACTCACTTACCAAATATTTTTTCCACATATTCCCTATGTCCAAGCAGTAGAAAAATAGCCATAGCAAACGGTTCTGTGACCACTGTAGCAGGTGTAGGGAATGTTAAAATATGTCTATCATTGATCCTAAAAAATGTCCTCCATGTCCCTAAACTGTCCACAAATTTGATTTCTATAAAAAAACTTAAGATTTACATTGCAATGTGGTTTTTCATCACAACTATTGTGAATATCAGGACAAGGATTCGAGGAAGATGATTGGACATGCTAAGGAACGGTATGGTCTCTACTACCTTGAAGCACCAAGTCAATTAAACATTACTAAGGGTAGATTATCCCATTCTTTTATGTTAGAAAATCTTTCATCCAATAAAGAGAAAGTTTGGCTTCATCATCGCCGACTTGGACACCCATCTTTTAGAGTTATTAAAATTTTGTTTCCTTCTTTATTTAAAAATCTAAATGTTGAAAACTTTCATTCTGAGGTATGTGAACTTGCTAAACACAAGCGTATACCAATTCCAGCCAGTAACAAAAAGAGTTCTATTCCTTTCTATCTCGTTCACAGTGATATTTGGGGTCCTGTGTCTATTCCTAATATTTTTGGGGCAAGGTGGTTTGTTTCATTTATTGATGACTATACTCGTGTTACTTGGATTTTTTTACTCAAGCATAAATCAGATGTTATTATCATTCTCCAAATTTTTGCTCCATGGTTAAAAATCAATTTGGAGTCAATATCAAATGGTTTAGGTCAGATAATGCTAAGGAATATTTTAATCAAACCCTAACTCTGTATTTTCAAAAAGAATGAATAGTTTATGAATCATCTTATGTCAATACCCCACAACAAAATGAAATAGCTAAAAGGAAAAATGGTCACCTTCTTGAAAAAACTTGAGCCTTTATGTTTCAAAACAATGTGCCTAAAATTTTTTTGGGGGAAATAGTTCTTACTGCTGCCCATCTCATAAATTGTTTGCCATCTAGAGTTTTGGGATTCAAAAGTCCTATAGAGATACTCTCCACATTCTACCCTAACCTACAAACTACAAATAACCTTGTTCCCAGGATATTTGGGTGTGTATCATTTGTTCATGTACACTATCCACCTAAAGGGAAATTAGATCCAAGGGCAATAAAATGCATCTTTTTGGGGTATTCCTCAACTCAAAAAGGGTATAAGTGCTACCATCCTCCATCAAGGAAGTTCTATGTCTAAATAGATGTCACTTTCAATGAATATAAGTCTTACTTCACCCATCCTTATTTTCAGGGGGAGAATTTAACAATAGAAAATAAGGATGAGGATGTTTTACTTGATCTATCGCCACTCTCTATGTGTAAACCATCTAATTCATCTTGTCCCATTATACCAAACCATGTGCTTGAAAATCTTCCTAAACATATGGTTGAAAATGAACCTAAACTTATGTCTGAAAATCCTCAAGAAAAAACAGATTCTGCACTTGAGAATGTAAGATTTTGCAAGGGTAAGTTGTTCACAAGGAAGAAGATGACCATTCCTGAATTTCTACAAGTCCAAGAGTCCAACCCAAGTCCTGAGAATGAGGTAATAATATCTAATCCTACATTGCAAAATGAAACTGAATTTCATATGAGTAAGGATGACCAGGATCTTCCCATTGCTATTAGGAAAGGAACAAGAGAGTGCACAAAACGACCTTTATATCCTCTTGTACACTTTATGTCTTTTAAGAAATTTTCACCATCTCATCGATCCTTCCTTATTAGCTTAAACACCATTACCATTCCTACCACCTTATCTGAGGCGTTGTCCAATGAGAAATGGAAACAAGCTATGAATGTGGAAATGGAGGCATTGGAGAAAAATAGAACTTGGGAGTTGGTAAAGTTACCAGTGGAAAAGAAACTTGTAGGGTGTAAATGGGTGTATATAAAGAAGTATAGAGCAGATGGATCGATAGAAAGATACAAAGCAAGGTTAGTAGCCAAAGGATATACTCAAAGCTATGGAATTGATTATCTTGAAACTTTTGCTCCAGTTGCAAAAATGAATACTATTAAAATTTTGTTGTCATTGGCAGCTAACTATGGTTGGGAATTATAGTAGTTCAATGTAAAAAATGCATTTTTGCATGGAGAACTAGAGGAAGAAATTTATATGGAGGTCCCACCAGGTTATGGGAAGAACTTAGATTCTTAGACTGTGTGTAAATTGAAGAAAGCCTTGTATGGTCTAAAACAATCACCATGGGTGTGGTTTGGATGATTTGCTAGAGTTATGATAGCTATGGGATATAAACAAAGCCAAAGGGATCATACATTGTTCATTAAACACTCAAGTTCAGGGGGAGTCACAGCTCTCTTTGTTTATGTCGATGACATAATAGTGATAGGAGATGATGACAAAGAAAAACAAATCCTGAGTCATTATTTGGGCAAGGAATTTGAGATCAAGACATTAGGAAAGCTGAAATATTTTCTTGGGATTGAGTTGCTCACTCTAAGAAGGGCTTTTTTATCTCCCAACAAAAGTATGTCACGAATCTCCTTAAGGAAACAGGCATGACAGCATGCAAACCAACAAGTACTCCAATAGATCAAAATGTCAAACTTGGAAAAGCAGAGGAGGATGTTGCGGTAGACAGGGCAACATATCAACGCCTTGTAGGAAGACTCCTTTATTTGTCTCATACACAACTAGATATAACATATGCCATTAGTGTGATTAGCTAATTCATGCATAACCCAAAGAAAGTTCATCTACAAGCAGCTTACCGAGTATTACAGTACCTTAAAGGAGTACTAGGGAAAGGTATTTTATTCAAAAGAAATGAAGGTTTAGTACTTGAGACATATACAAATGCTGATTATGCAGGGTCAATTGTTGATAGAAAATCAACCACTGGATATTGCACCTTTCTTGGTGGAAACCTTGTGACATGGAGAAGTAAAAAAACAGAATGTAGTAGCCAGGTCTAGTGCAAAAGCAAAATTTCGAGCAATGGCTCAAGGTGTGTGTGAAGTACTTTGGTTAAAAATCATTTTAGAAGACTTGAAGATTAAGTGGGATGGCTCAATAAGACTCTATTGTGACAACAAGTCTGCAATTAGCATATAGCTCACAACCCAATACAACATGATTGAACAAAGCACATCGAAGTCAACAGACACTTTATCAAAGAACACTTGGAGAGCAGGTTGATTTGTACCCCTTACATGTCTACACATAGCCAACTTGTTGATGTACTTACCAAAAGGTTAAACAGTTCAATGTTTCAAAATATAATATCCAAGCTGGGAATGGAGAATGCCTATTCACTAGCTTGAGGGGGAGTGTAGAAAAATGTGATTAGTGGCTTATATTGTGCATAGTTAGCTATTTTGAGAATATATCTTTAGAAATAAACTAATTTAGGTAAGTTTTTTTAAAGTCCCCATAAGTTATGGGATTTGATATATTTTTTACTTTTTTATCAATTTCCTTTTTTACTAGGTCTTGCATCTATAAAGCTATTGTCTAATGTATTATTCAGAATAAGAAGAATTATTACTCTTTCAATCTCTAACAGTAGTGAGTCCTACAGGGAATCCCATTTATTGAAGCATGTCCGGCAAGCAATCTAGGCAATTGCAGCAAGTCCAACAGGCAATTCAAGCAATTGCAACACGTCAAGATGGCAATCCGAACAATCTCAACGGGTCCAGCCGGCAATCCCAGCAATTGTAGCACCTTGGAAGGCAATGCCGACAATTGCAACACACCCAACAATCCCATCAGTTGCAGCACGTCCAAAAGGCAATCCCAGCAATTGCAACACATCTAGAAGGTAATTTAAGCAATTGTAGCATGCCCAGAAGGCAATCCTAGCAATTGTAGTATGTCAATAAGGCCATTTTAGCAATTGTAGCACATGAAGAAGGCAATCCTAGCTATTGCACCACGTTCAACAAGTAATCCTAGCAATTGCAACATGTTCAGCAAGCAATCCCAGTAATTACAGCAAGTCCAACAAGCAATTCACGCAGTTGCAGCATGTCTAGATGGCAATCCAAACAATCAAAGTCGGTCTAGCAAGCAATCATAGCAATTACAGCACGTCTTGAATGCAATGCTGACAATTGCAGCACGTCCAAAAAACATTCCTATCCATTGCAGAATTCCAAGAAGGCAATCCCAACAATTGCTGCAAATCAAGAATGTAATTCAAGCAATTGCATCACGTTTGGATGGCAATCCCAACAATTAAAGCAAGTTTAGTAGGCAATCCCAACAATTGCAGCAAGTCCAGCATACCATACCAGCAATTGCAGCATGTCCAGATGGCATTATGAACCATTGTCGTAGGTCTAATAGGCAATCCCAACAATTACAGCACATCTAGAAGACAATGCCGACAAATGTAGTACGTGTAGAAGGCAATCCCATCAATTGCAATTTGTCCAAAAGGCAATCCCGGCAATTGCAACAAGTCAAGAAGGTAATTCAAGCAATTACAGCACGTGTAGATGGGAATCTTAACAATTGCAGAAGTTTAGTACATTTAGAAGGCAATTCTAGCAATTGCAGCACATCCAAAAGGCAAGCTCATCTGTTGCAATATGTCTAGTACGCAATTCCATCAATTGCAGCATGTCCAGAAGGCAATACCAGCAATTGCAGTAAGTCCATAAGGCAATCCGATCAATTGTAGCATGTCTATAAGGCAATCCCAGCAATTGCAGCAAGTCAAGAAGATAATTCCAGCAAATATAGCACGTTCAGGTGGCAATCCCAACAATTGCAGCAAGTCCAGTAGGCAATCCCAACAATTGCAGCATGTCTAGAAGGCAATTCCAACAATTACAGTACGTCCAGAAGGCAATCCCATCATTTGTAGCATGTCCAGAATTCAAGCAATTCCAGCACATTTAGATGCCAATCCCAACAATTGCAACAAGTCTATCATGGAATCCCATCAATTGTAGCATGTCCAGAACCCAATCCCAGCAATTGCACATTTGGAGGGAAATTTAAGCAATTGTGGCAGGCCCAAAAGGCAATCCTAGCAATTGCAGTACGTTAGTAAAGCCATTTAAGCAATTGAAGCACGTCCAGAAGGCAATCCCAATGATTGTGCCACGTCCAACAAGCAATCCAAGTAATTGCAGCATGTTCGGTAAGAAATCCTAGCAATTCCAGCAAGTCCAGTAGGCAATTTAAGTAGTTGCAGCATGTCTAGATGGCAATCTGAACAATCATAGTAGGTCTAGTAGGCAATCCCAGCAATTGATGCGTGTCTTGAAGGCAATGCCAACAATTGTAGCACATCCAAAAGGCATTCCCATCAGTTGTAGAATTCCAAGAAGGCAATCCCAGCAATTGCTACAAGTCAAGAAGGTAATTCAAACAATTGCACCACATTTAGATGGCAATCCCAACAATTGCCGCAGGTCCAGCAAGCAATTCAAGTAATTGCAGCATATATAAATGGCAATTTAAACAATCATAGCAAGTCCAGCAGGCAATCTTAACAATCCCAGCAATTGTAGCACGTTTAGAAGGCAATTCTAGTAATTGCAGCACATCCAAAAGGCAAGCTCATCTGTTGCAATATGTCTAGTACGCAATCCCATCAATTGCAGCATGTCCAGAAGGCAATACCAGCAATTGTAGTAAGTCCATAATGCAATCTGATCAATTGTAGCATGTCTATAAGGCAATCCCAGCAATTGCAGCAAGTCAAGAAGATAATTCCAGCAAATGTAGCACGTTCAGATGGCAATCCCAACAATTGCATCATGTCTAGAAGGCAATTCCAACAATTACAATATGTCCAGAAGGCAATCCCATCATTTGTAATATGTCCAGAATTCAAGCAATTCCAGCACATTTAGATGCCAATCCCAACAATTGCAACAAGTCTAGCATGGAATCCCATCAATTGTAGCATGTCCAGAACCCAATCCCAGCAATTGCAGCACATTTGGAGGGAAATTTAAGCAATTGTGGCAGGCCCAAAAGGCAATCCTAGCAATTGCAGTACGTTAGTAAAGCCATTTAAGCAATTGAAGCACGTCCAGAAGGCAATCCCAATGATTGTGCCACGTCCAACAAGCAATCCCAGTAATTGCAACATGTTCGACAAGAAATCCCAGCAATTCCATCAAGTCCAGTAGGCAATTTAAGTAGTTGCAGCATGTCTAGATGGCAATCTGAACAATCACAGTAGGTCTAGCAAGCAATCCCAACAATTGATGCACGTCTTGAAGGCAATGCCAACAATTGTAGCACATCCAAAAGGCATTCCCATCAGTTGTAGAATTCCAAGAAGACAATCCCAGCAATTGCTACAAGTCAAGAAGGTAATTCAAACAATTGCACCACATTTAGATGGCAATTCCAACAATTGTCGTAAGTACAGCAAGCAATTCAAGCAATTGCAGCATGTATAAATGGCAATTTAAACAATCATAGCAAGTCCAGCAGGCAATCTTAACAATCCCAGCAATTGTAGCACGTTTAGAAGGTAATTCTAGCAATTGCAGCACATCCAAAAGGCAAGCTCATCTGTTGCAATATGTCTAGTATGCAATCCCATCAATTGCAGCATGTCCAGAAGGCAATACCAGCAATTGTAGTAAGTCCATAAGGCAATCTGATCAATTGTAGCATGTCTATAAGGCAATCCCAGCAAATTGCAGCAAGTCAAGAAGATAATTCCAGCAAATGTAGCACGTTCAGATGGCAATCCCAACAATTGCAGCATGTCTAGAAGGCAATTCCAACAATTACAGTATGTCCAGAAGGCAATCCCATCATTTGTAATATGTCCAGAATTCAAGCAATTCCAGCACATTTAGATGCCAATCCCAACAATTGCAACAAGTCTAGCATGGATGGAATCCCATCAATTGTAGCATGTCCAGAACCCAATCCCAGCAATTGCAGCACATTTGGAGGGAAATTTAAGCAATTGTGGCAGGCCCAAAAGGCAATCCTAGCAATTGCAGTACATTAGTAAAGCCATTTAAGCAATTGAAGCACGTCCAGAAGGCAATCCCAATGATTGTGCCACGTCCAACAAGCAATCCCAGTAATTGCAACATGTTCGACAAGAAATCCCAGCAATTCCATCAAGTCCAGTAGGCAATTTAAGTAGTTGCAGCATGTCTAGATGGCAATCTGAACAATCACAGTAGGTCTAGCAAGCAATCCCAACAATTGATGCACGTCTTGAAGGCAATGCCAACAATTGTAGCACATCCAAAAGGCATTCCCATCAGTTGTAGAATTCCAAGAAGACAATCCCAGCAATTGCTACAAGTCAAGAAGGTAATTCAAACAATTGCACCACATTTAGATGGCAATTCCAACAATTGTCGTAAGTACAGCAAGCAATTCAAGCAATTGCAGCATGTATAAATGGCAATTTAAACAATCATAGCAAGTCTAGCAGGCAATCCCAGCAATTGCAGTATGTCTAAAAGACAATGTCGACAATTGCAGCACATGTAGAAGGCAATCCCATCAATTACAACATGTCCAAAAGGCAATCCCGACAATTGCAGCAAGTTAAGAAGGTAATTCAAGCAATTACAACACGTTTACATGGAAATCCCAACAATTGAAGCAAGTGTAGCATGCAATCCCATCAATTGTAGCACGTCCAAAAGGCAATCCCAACAATTGTAGCAAGTGTAAAAGGTAATTTAAGCAATTGCACCATGTTTACCTAGCAATCCGAACAATTGCAGCAAGTCCAAGAGGCAATCCCATCAGTTGTAGCATCACCAGAAGGCAATCCAAGCAAATGTAGCAAACCAAGAAGGTAATTCAAGCAATTGCAGCATGTTTACATGGGAATCCCAGTAATTTCCGCAAGTGTAGCATGGAATCCCATCAATTGTAGCACATCTAGAAGGCAGTCCCAGCAATTGCAGCAAGTCAGGAAAATAATTCAAGCAATTGCACTGTGTTTAGCTGGCAATCCCAACAATTGCAGCAAGTCCAGGAGGCAATCCCATCAGTCGTAGCATCACCAGAAGCCAATCCAAGCAATTGTAGCAAATCAAGGAGGTAATTCAAGCAATTGCAGTACGTTTAGATGGCAATCCCAACAACTGCAGCAAGTCTAGCATGCAATCCCATCAATTATAGCATGTCTAGAACATAATCCCAGCAATTGTAACATGTCTAGAACAAAATCCCAGCAATTGCAGCATGTTTGGAAGGCAATTTATGCAATTGTATCACATCTATAAGGCAATCCCAGCAAATGCAGCACGTCCGACAAACAATCCTAGCAATTGCAGCTTGTTTGGAAAACAATCCCAACTATTGCAGCAAGTCCTATAGGCAATTCAAGCAGTTGCACCATGTCTAGATAGCAATTCGAACAATCACAGTAGGACAAGCAGGCAATCCCAACAATTGCAGCATATCTAGAAGGCAATGTTGACAATTGTTTCACATCCAGAAGGCAATCCCAACAATTACAACAAAACAAGAAGTTAATTCAAGCAATTGCAGTACGTTTAGTTGGCAATCCCAACAATTGCAAGAGGTCTAGTTGGCAATCCCAGCAATTGCAGCACGTCTACAAGGCAATTCAATCAATTGTAGTACATTTAGAAGGCAAGCCCATCAGTTGTAGCATGTTCAGAAGACAATACCAGCAATTGTAGTAAAAGGCAATCCCATCAGTTGCATCATGTCCATAAGGCAATCCCAGCAATTGTAACAAGTCAAGAAGGTAATTCAAGCAAATGCAGCGCATTTATATGGCAATCCCAACAATTGCAGCAAGTCCAGCAGGCAATCCTAGCAATTGTAGCACATCTAGAAGGCAGTTCCAGCAGTTGCAGCACCAATTCCATCAATTTTAGCATGTCCAGAAGGCAATCCTAACAATTGTAGCAAGTCAAGAAGGCAATTCAAACAATTGTAGCACATTTAGATGTCAATCCCAACAATTGCAGCAAGTCTAGCATGGAATCCCATCAATTGTAGCATGCCCAAAACGCAATCCCAGTAATTACAGCACTTTTGGAAGGTAATTTAAGCAATTGTTGATGGGAAAGGGGGCAACGGAATACAAATTGCCCAAGAGAGTTCTCCCACTTGTTTGAATTTATGAGAAGTTGACTGAATAACAAAAATGACAACTTAAACAATTACACAAGAACACATTAATTTTTTATGTGGAAAACCCCTTCAAAGCAAAGAGGAAAAATCACGAGACACACTGGTCCATAAATCAACTTTACTATAATCAACAAGTGAATACAATAGAGGTAAACAACCTCAATTACATCAACCAAATTGAATAAATTCAATTTGAACCAAAGTGAGAAGCCAAATGAGTTAACCAACATGAAAGACACTGTCTGTTAATAATAACTCAACAACCTAACCTCAAGGTAGTAATCCAATCGTTCAAGATGAACCACCAGATGTCCCCTACCAGCTGTCCAAATTTCAGCTCAATTAGACCACGGGTCAATAATGATTCATACAGTTTACCAATTCTACCATAGATGAAAGAATAGAAAGTTACCAGAATTGAAAGGCTTTGGTTCGAACAAAATACTTGCCCTTGCAGTTTAAAGAAACTCAATCCAATCGTCCACAAAGAAGATCCATTATAGCACGTCCAACACACAATCACAGCAATTGCAACAAGCCTAGCAAGCAATTCAAGCAATTACAGTATGTCTAAGTGGCAATCCGAATAATCATAACAAGTCCAATAGGCAATCCAAGGAATTGCAGCACATCTAAATGGTAATATCGGCAATTATAGCACGTCTAGAAGGCAATCCCATTAATTGCAGCATGTCGAGAATGCAATCCTAGCAATTGTTGCATGTTTGAAAGGCAATTTAATCAATTGTAGCACATCCAAAAGGCAATCCCAGTAATTGTAGCAAGTCAAGTGAGTAATTCAAGCAATTACAACACATTTAGATGGCACTCCTATCAATAGCAGCAAGTCAGCAAGTGATCCTAGCAATTATAGCACGTCTAGAAGGCAATGCCAACAAATGTAGCACATCTCGAAGGCAATCCCAACATTTCCAACATGTCCAGAATGCAATCCCAGCAATTGCATCATGTCTAGAAGGCCATCTGATCAATTGCAGCCCATCCAGGAGGCAATCCCAACAATTGCAGCTTGTCTAAAAGGCAATTTAAGCAATTATAACACTTTTAGAAGGCAATCCTAGCAATTGCAACATGCCTAGAAGGCAATGACAACAAATGTAGAATGTCCAAAAGGCAATCACATCAATTGTAGCATGCCCAAAAGGCAATTTAAGCAATTGTAGCATGTCTAGTAATTAATCCCTACAATTGCTGCATGTCCACCAAGCAATCCCAACAATTGTAGCAGGTCCAGCAGGTAATCCCAGCAATTGCAGCATGCCTAGCAAGCAATTCAAGCAATTGCAGTACGTCTAGCACATAATCCCAGCAATTACCGCACTTCTAGCAAGCAATTCCAACAGTTGTAGCAAGTGCAGCATGCAGTTCAAGCAATTGCAGTACATTTAAATGGCAACCCAAACAATCGTAGCAAGTCCAGCTGGCAATCCTAGCAATTATAGCATGTCTAGAAGGCAATGTCAGCAATTCTAGCACATCCAGAAGGCAATCCCATTAGTTGCAGCATGTCCAGCACGAAATTCAAGCAATTGCAGCATGTTTAGATGGCAATCCCAACAATTACAGTAGGACCAGCAGGTAATTCAAGCAATTGCATCACGTCTAGATGGCAATCCCAACAATTGTAGAAGGTCCAACAGGCAATCCCAGCCATTGCAGCATGTTCAAAAGGCTATGCCGGTAATTCCAACATGTCCAAAAGGCAATCTGATCAGTTGTACAGAAGGCAATCTTAGCGGTTACAGCACGTCTAAGAGGCAATTAAAGGTATTGTACCACGTATAGAAGGCAATCCTAGCAATTGTAGCAAGTCAAGAAGGTAATTCAAGCAATTGCAGCACATCTAGTAAGCAATCCCAGCAATTATTCCATGTCCAAAAGGTAAAGCCTGAAATTGCAACATCTCCAGCAAGCATTCCCAATAATTGTAGCATGTCCAGCATGCAATCACAGCAATTGCAACAAGTCCAACAGGCAATTCAAGCAATTGCAATACGTCTAAATGGCAATCTAAACAATCAGAGCAAGTCTAGTAGGCAATCCGAGCAATTGTAGTATGTCTAAAAGGCAATGTTGGTGATTCCAGCATGTTTTGGAGGCAATCCCATCAATTGCAACATGTCTAAAATGCAATCTCAGCAATTGTAGCATGTCTGGAAGGCAATTTCATCAATTGTAACATTTCTAAAAAGCAATCCCAACAATTGCAACAAGTCAAGTAGGTAATTCAAGCAATTGCGGCAAATTTAGATGGCAATCCCAACAATTGCATCAAGTCCAACAAGTAATCCTAACAATTGTAGCACATCAAGATGGCAATGCCAAAAATTGCAACATATTCAGAATGCAATCCTAGCAATTGTGGCACATCCAAAAGGCAATTTAAGCAATTGTAGCACATCTAGAAGCCAATCCATACAATTGCATCATGTCCTACAAGCAATCCTAACAACTGTAGCACGTCTACCATGCAATCCTAGCAATTACAACAAGTAAAGTAGGCAATTCAATTAATTGCAATACGTCTAGATTGCAATCTGAAAAATTGCAATAGGTCCAACAAGAAATCCCAACAATTGTAGCATATCTAAAAGGGATTGTCGGCAATTGCAGCACCTGCAAAAGGCAATCCCATTAGTTGCACCATGTCTAGCAAGAAATTCAAGCAATTGAAGCACTTCTAGATGGCAATCCCAACAATTGCAGTAGGACTAGCAAGTAATTCAAGTAATTACATTGTGTCTAAATGGCAATCCCAACAAATTTCAAAAGGTCCAACAAGCAATACCAGCAATTACAATACTTTTGGAAGGCAGTGCCAGCAATTGCAATTGCAGCACGTCTAAAAGGCAATCCCATCAATTGCAGCATGTCCAGAATGCAATCCTAGCAATTGCAGTACGTTTGGAAGGCAAGTTAATCAATTATAGCACGTCCAGAAGGCAATCCCAGTAATTGCAGCAAGTTGACTGGTAATTTAAGCAATTGTAGCACATTTAGATGGCCATCGCAACAATTGCGGCAAGTCTAGCAAGCAATCCCAGCAATTGTAACATGTCTAGAAAGCAATGCTGACAAATGTAGCACATCCAGAAGGCAATCCCAACAATTCTAGCATGTCCAAAACACAATCCTAGCAATTGCAACATGTCCAAAAGGCAATGCCGGCAATTGTAGCATGTCCTAAAAGGAATCACATCAATTGCAATATGCTCAAAAGGCAATTCAAGCAATTGTAGCATGTCTAGTAATGAATCCCTACAATTGCGGCAAGTCCACCAAGTAATCCCAACAATTGCAGCAGGTCCAGCAGGTAACCCCAGCAATTGTAGCATGCCTAGCAAGCAATTCAAGCAATTGCAGTACGTCTAACACACAATCCCAACAATTGCTACTTGTGCAACAAGCAATCCCAGCAATTAGCAGCACTTCCAGCAAGCAATCCCAATAGTTTGTAGCATGTGCAAGCATTCAATTCAAGCAATTGCAGTACATTTAGATGGCAACCCAAACAATCGTAGAAAGTCTAGCTGGTAATCCCAGCAATTGTAGCATGCCTAGAAGGCAATGCCGACAAATGTAGCACATCCAAAAAGTAAATCTCATCAAATCGAGCATGTCTAGAGCACAATCCTACCAATTGTAGCACGTTCGAAATGCAATTTAAGCAATTGTAGCACGTCCAGAAGGCAATACCTGCATTTGCAGCATGTCCAACAAGCAATCCTAACAATTGCAGCACATCGAACAAAGAGAATTGCAAGCAATTTATGTCTAATAAGAAATTCAAGTGACTACAACACATCTAGATGGCAATCCCAATAATTGCCACATAACCAACAGACAATTTAAGCAATTGCATCACGTCTAGAAGGCAATCCCAACAATTGCAGCACATGTCAGCACATGTCGAAGGCAATTCTAGTAATTGTAGCACATCCAAAAGGCAACCCCAACAATTATAGCTTGTCCAGCAGGCAATCCCAACAATTACAGCATGTCGAACGTCAAATCGAGCATGTCTAGAGCATAATCCTACCAATTGTAGCATGTTCGAAATGCAATTTAAGCAATTGTAGCACGTCTAGAAGGCAATACCTGCATTTGTAGCATGTCCAACAAGCAATCCTAACAATTGCAGCACATTGAACGAAGAATTGCAAGCAATTTACGTCTAATAAGAAATTCAAGTGACTACAACAACACATCTAGATGGCAATCCCAATAATTGCAACAAAACCAACAGGAAATTTAAGCAATTGCATCACGTCTAGAAGGCAATCCCAACAATTGCAGCACATGTCGAAGGCAATTCCAGTAATTGCAGCACATCCAAAAGGCAACCCCAGCAATTATAGCTTGTCTAGCAAGCAATCTCAACAATTGCAGCATGTCTAACGTCAAATCGAGCATATCTAGAGCATAATCCTACCAATTGTAGCACGTTCGACATGCAATTTAAGCAATTGTAGCACGTCCAGAAGGCAATACCTGCATTTGCAGCATGTCTAACAAGCAATCCTAACAATTGCAGCACGTCGAACGAAGAATTGCAAGCAATTTACGTCTAATAAGAAAGTCAAGTGACTGCAACACATCTAGATGGCAATCCTAATAATTGCAACATAACCAAACAGGCAATTTAAGCAATTGCATCACGTCTAGAAGGCAATCCCAACAATTGCAGCACATGTTGAAGGCAATTCCAGTAATTGCAGCACATCCAAAAGGCAACCCCAACAATTATAGCGTGTCCAGCAGGCAATCCCAACAATTGCAGCAAGTCCTATAGTCAATTCAAGTAATTGAAGAACATTTAGATGTCAATCCCACCATTTGCAACAAGCCCAGCAAGCAATGACAGCAATTGCAGTAAGTTTAGCAGGCAATTCAAGCAATTGCAGTATGTCTAGATGGCATTCCAAACAATTGTAGCAAGTCTAGTCGGTAATCCTAGCAAATGCAGTAAGTCCAGCAAGCAATTCAAGCAATAGCAGTACATCTAGGTGGCAATCTGAAAATCACAGCAAGTCTAGCAAGCAATGCCTATAATTGCAGCATGTCTAGAAGGCAATGCCAATAATTGTAGCATGTCCAAAACATAATCCCATCAATTGCAGCATGTCTAGAATGCAATCCCAGCAATTGCACCACATCTGAAAGGTAATTTAAACAATTGTAACATGTCTAGAAGGCAATCCTAGAAATTGCAGTGCGTCAGGTAGGTAATTCAAGCAATTGTAGCACATTTAGATGGCAATCCCAACAATTGCAGCAAGTCTAGCAAGTAATCCCAGCAATTGCAGCATGTTTAGAGGGCAATGCTGTCAAATGTAGCATGTCCAGAATGCCATCTCATCAATTTGAGCATGTCTAAAGCACCATCCTAACAATTGCAGCACGTTTGGAAGGCAATTTAAACAATTGTAGCACATCTAGAAGGCAATCCCTACAAATGTGGAATGTCCAGCAAGCAATCCTAGCAATTGCAGCACATCTAGCAGGCAATCCCAACAATCACAACAAGTCCAGCAAGCAATTCAATCAATTGCAATACGCCTAGATGGCAATCAAAATAATCGCAGCCAGTCCGGCAATTGCAGCACATCTAGTAGGTAATCCCAACAATTACAGCAAGTCCAGCAAGCAATTCAAGCAATTGCAATACGCCTAAATGGCAATCAAAACAATCGCAGCCAGTCCAGCAAGCAATCCGAGCAATTGCAGCACGTTTAGAAGGCAATGTTGGTAATTGCAACACATCCGATAGGCAATGCCATCAGTTGCTTCATTTGCAGTAGGAAATTCAAGCAATTGCATCATGTTTAGATGGCAATCCCAACAATTGCAGCAGGACCAGCAGACAATTCAAGTAATTACATCATGTCTAGATGGCAATCCCAAGAATTGCAAAAGATCCAACAGGCAAGCCCATACATTGCAGCATCTCAAGAGGACAGTGCCGACAATTACAACACATCTAGAAGGCAATCTAATATATTACAGTATGTCTAGAAGGTAATCCTAGCAATTGCATCACATTCGAAAAGGAATTAAAATAATTGTAGCACGTCCAGAAGCCAAATGAAGGAATTCAAGAAGGTAATTCAATCAATTACAGCATGTCTAGTAGGAAATCCCAACAATTGTAGCATGTCTTGAAGGTAGTGCTGGCTATTGTAGCACGTCCAGATGGCAATCCCAATAATTGCAGCATGTCCAACAGGTAATCTCAGCAATTGAAGCAAGTCCTGCAAACAATTCAAACAATTACAACACTTTTAGATGACAATTCCAAGAATTGCAGTAAGTCCAACAGGCAATCCCAGCAATTGCAGCACATCTATAAGGCAATCCCTGCAAATGCAGCATGTCCAGCAAGTAATCCCAGCAATTGCAGCACGTCCAGCAGGCAATATGAGCAATTAAAGCAACTCCAATAGGCAATTCAAGCAATTGCAATATGTCTAAAGGCAATTTTTGTCACCACAGCCAATCCAACAAGCAATCCCAGCAATTGCAACATGTTTAGAAATCAATGTCAGCAATTGCAACTCATCCAGTAGGTAATCCTATCAGTTGCAGCATGTCCAGCAGGAAATTCATGCACTTTTAGATGGCAATCCTAACAATTGCAGTAAGACTAGCAGGCAATTCAAGCAATTGCGTCACATCTAGATGGCAATCCCAACAATTGCAAAAAGACTAGTAGGCAATCCCAGAAATTACAACACCTCTAGAGGGCAATGCTGACAATTGTAGCACATTCAGAAGGCAATCTGATATATTGCAGCATGTCAAGAAGGCAATCCTAGAAATTGCAACACATTTGAAAAGGAATTAAAGCAATTGTGGCACGTCCATAAGGCAAATGAAGCAAGTCAGGAAGGTAATTCAATCAATTACAGCATGTCCAGCAAGAAATTCCAACAATTGTAACATGTCTTGAAGGCAGTTGCAACACATCCAAAAGGCAGTATCAACAATTGTAGTCCAACATGCAATCTTGGCAATTGATGCAAGTCTAGCTGGAAATTCAACCAATTGTAACACGTTTAGATGACAATCCCAACAATTGCAGTAACTCTAGCAAGCAATCCCATCAATTACAGCACGTCTATAAGGCAATCCTGGCAAATGCAACACGTCCAGCAAGCAATCCCAGCAATGGCAATACGTCCAGTAGGCAATACCAGTAATTAAAGCAAGTCCAACAAGCAATTCAAGCAATTGCAATATGTCTACATGGCAATAATAAGAACAATCACAACCGGTCCAACAAGCGATCCCAGCAATTGCAGCACTTTTAGAAGGCAATGTTGGCAATTGCAACACATCTAGTAGGTAATCCCATTAGTTGCAGCATGTCCAGCAAGAAATTCATGTAATTGCAGCACTTTTAGATGGCAATCCCAAGAATTGCAGTGGGACCAGCAGGCAATTCAAGCAATTGCATCATGTCTAGATGGCAATCCCAACAATTGCAAAGGGTCTAGTAGGCAATCCCAGACATTACAGCACCTTTAGAGGGCAATACTAACAATTGTAACATGTCCAAAAGGCAATCCGATATATTGAAGCATGTCCAGAAGGCAATCCTAGCAATTGTAGCACATTTGAAAAAGAATTAAAGCAATTGTAGCACCTCTAGAAGGCAAATGAAGCAAGTCAAGAAGGTAATTCAATCAATTATAGCATGTCCAATATAGGAAAATCCCAACAATTGCATCATATTTTGAAGGTAGTGCCGGCTATTGCAGCATGTCCAAAATGCAATCCCAACAATGTCAGCACGTCTAACAGGCAATCTCGGCAATTGAAGCAAGTCCAATAGGCAATTCAACCAATTGCAATACGTTTAGATGACAATCCCAACAATTGCAACAAGTCCAGCAGGCAATTCCAGCAATTGTAGCACGTCTATAAGGCAATCCCTGTAAATGCAACATGTCCAGCAAGTGATCCCAGCAATTGCACCACATCCAGCAGGCAATACCAGTAATTAAAGCAAGTCCAGCAGGCAATGCAATTACAATATGTCTAGATGGCAATCAAAACAATCACAGTCAATCTAGTAAGCGATCCTAGCAATTGCAGCATGTTTAGAAGGCAATGTCGACAATTGCAACACATCCAATAGGTAATCCGATCAGTTGCAGCATGTCCAGTAGGAAATTCAAGCAATTGTGGCACTTCTAGATGGCAATTCCAACAATTGCAGTAGGACCAGTAGGCATTTGAAGCAATTGCATCATGTCTAGATGGCAATCCTAGCAATTGCAGTATGTCCAGTAGGTAATCTCAGCAATTAAAGAAAGTCTAGCAAGCAATTCAACCATTTGCAACTCGTTTAGATGACAATCCTAGCAATCGCAGCAAGTTGAGCAAGTAATCCAACCACGTGCAGCACGTCCATAAGGCAATTTCTGCAAATGCAACACGTCAGGCAAGTAATCCCAGCAATTACAGCATGTCCAGCAATCAATTCATTGCAAAACCTCTAGATGGCAATGGCAATCAGAACAATCACAGCTAGTCCAGCAAGCGGTCCCAGCAATTGCAACACGTGTAGAAGGCAATGTCTGCAATTGCAACACATCCAGTAGGAAATCTTATCAGTTGTAGCATGTCCAATGGGAAATTCAAGCAATTGTAGCACTTCTCAATGGCAATCCCAACAATTGCAATAGGACCAACAGGCAATTCATGCAATTGCATCACGTCTATATGGTAATCTGAAGAATTACAAAAGGTCCAATAGGCAATCCCAGACATTGCAGTGCCTCTAGAGGGCAATGCCGACAATTGCCCCACGCCTAGAAGGCAATCCAGTCAATTGCAACATGTCCAAAAGGCAATCCCAGCTACTGCAGCACGTTCAAAAAAGTAATTGAAGCAATTGTAGCATGTCCAGAAGGCAAATGAAGTAACGCAAGAAGGTTATTCAATCAATTACAGCACGTCCAGCAAGCAATCCCAACAATTGCAGCACATCTTGAAGGCAATGCCGACGATTGCAACATGTAGATCAAGCAGGCAATCTCAGCAATTGAAGCAAGTCCTGTAGGCAATCCTAGCAATTGCAGCACCTCCAGAAGGTAATCCTTGCATATGCAGCATGTCCAGCAAGCAATACCAGCAATTGCAGCATGTCCAGCAGGCAATCCCAGCAATTGCAACATGTTTATGATAATCCTAACAATTGCAGCAAGTCTTGCAGGCAATCCTAGCAATTGCAACATGTTCAAAAGGCAATCTCTGCAAATGCAAAATGTCCAGCAAGCAATCCCAGCAATTGCAGCACGTCCAACAGGCAATCCCAGCAATTACAGCAAGTCCAACAAGCAACTGCAATACATTTAGATGGCAATCAAAACAATCACAACCAGTCCAACAAGCAATCTCAGCAATTGCAGCATGTTTAGAAGGCAATGTCGGCAATTGTAGCAAGTCTGGTAGGCAATCCTTGCAATTGTAGCAAGTCTAGCAGGCAATCCCAGTAATTGCACTTCGTTTGGAAGGCAATGCCAGCAATTGCAACACATCCAGAAGGCAATCCCATCAATTACAGCATGTTCAGAATGCGTCAATTTGATCAATTATAGCACGTCCAAAAGGTACTCCTAGCAATTGCAGCAAGTCAGGTAAGTAATTCAAGTGATTGCAGCACATTTTGATGGCAATTGTAACAATTACAGCAAGTCCATTAAGCAATCCCAATAAGTGGAATGTTTAGAAGGCAATGCTGGCAAATGTAGCATGGTAGTCCCATCAACTCGAACATATCTAGAGCACAATCCTACCAATTGCAACATGTTCAGAATGCAATTTATGCAATTGTAGCAAATCTAAAATTTATGCAACATGTAGCAAAACCCCAAAAATTGCAATCCACATCTAATTGCAACATTGCAGCAATTGCAGTAAGTCTAGCCAATTCAAGTGATTGCAGTACGTCTATGGCTATCTAAACATTTACACAATCACCAACAGGCAATTGCATCACGTCGAGAAGGCAATCCCAACAATCATAGCATGTCCAATAGGTAATCCTAACAATTGCAGCAAGTGTAGTAGTCAATTCAAGCAATTGGAGCATGTTTAGATGTCAATCCCAATAATTGCAGCAAGCCCAACAAGTAATTGCAGCAATTGTAGCACATTCAGAAGGCAATGGTAGCAATTGTAGCACATCCAAATGGCAATGCCATCAATTGCAACATGTCTAGAAGGTAATAACAGTAATTGCAACACCTCCAAAAGGCAATTAAATGAATTGTAGCACATCCAGAAGGCAATCCCAAAAATTGCAATAAGTCAAGAAGGTAATTCAAACAATTGTAGCATGTCTTGCAAGCAATCACAACAATTGCAGCATGTTCAGTGGGCAATCCTAACAATTATAGCACATCCATAAGGCAATACCTACAATTACAACATGTCCAACTAGCGATCTGATGCGATCCCTAATAGTCAGAATTAGTAGGCAATATTCTTAATAATTGTCTTTTTTAATTCCAAATTAATATGCGAGATTATATCCATAATAGGTGGGATTGTCTTTTATTACTCCCGAATTAATAAGCGGGATTATATCCTTAATAGTAGTCTATCGAGTCTATATAAATGTAATACTTATGACTTATGGAGGAACTCAGCAATAATATTCTCAAAGCATTTAGCTTATTGGAGGCCGATCCCCTCGAAGTGATCATTGGAGGCTGATCCCCTCGAAGCGATCAATTCTATCCCTTTTATTTCTACAAAACTCTTGTTTTTAATCCCTATTTCCCAATCCCTATTCAAAATTCCTTATTCCAAAACCTAGGTTCTCAACATTTGGTATCAGAGCGGCGTTCTTAGGGATCTTATTTCTATTTCATCCAAAAAAAAAAAAAAGTTTTATGCCCCTTACCCGACAGCAAAAGAAAAATTTGGGTATCACCAATTTGCAATCTTACAGTATGTCTTCACACAACTCTTTTGATTCTGACGCCCGAATATCTCGAATTGAAGAATCATTATCTCTCATGCAAGAGTCTTTCACGAGGCTTGAACAGATGGTATTCTCTATTGCACAAAAGGAGTCAGGAGAGACAACACTTTCGGATCTGCTGACAAACAAAAAGAACCTGTGGAATCCTATGGAGGTACCAATCAAAATTATACCCACCACACACACAAGGGTAGAATTTCCCCGCTGGGGCAGTGATCCCGCAGGTTGGATCTCTCGGGTTGAAAAATTTTTTTCGCTTCCATCGTACGCCAGAACCCTCTAAAGTTGAAATTGCTTCTATTCAATTAGAAGGTGATGCAATCCAATGGTATGATTGGGTCGAAACATGTGGTGGAATTCCCACATGGGCTGAATTCACTAAAGGTCTTCTTGTGCGATTTGGGCCCTCAAAATATCATAATGTTGACGGAGAGCTCGCAAAAATTCACCAGACATCCACCATCCTCGAATATCAGAGTCGATTTGAACGACTTGCCAATCGAGCTAAAGATTGGTCCGAAAGGCAATTGGTGGGAACATTCATTGAAGGGCTTACTTCTGATATCCGATGAGAAGTCAAGGCTCGCCAACCACGGACAATGATAGCAGTTATTTCCTTTGCTCGCTTGCAGGAGGAGAAGCTAAGTGCTGAAAATCGTCAACCATATGCTAATGTGACTAGCAAACCTATCGAAGGTAACACCAACTTATCTTCTCTTACTCGTCCTTCTAATACTAGACGTTTAACCCAAGAACAATTAAAAGAGCGAATGGCGAAAGGGTTGTGTTGGCACTGTGATGAGAAGTGGCATAAGGAGCACTGTTGTAAGCAAGGGAAGCTTTTAATGATTGAGCCAGTTGAGGAGATTGAAGAAATAAGGAATGACCACACGGGCCCAGATGATGATGACATCTTTGTTGAATTCATAAATGAGCCTGCAGTACATACTTTAGCTGGGTATTCGAATCAACAAACTATGAAAATTGATGGAGTCATCAAGGGACGACCAGTAATGGTACTGGTTGACTCGGGTAGTACCAATAACTTTATGGATGAGAAGATTGCCAAAAAACTTACCTTTCCAATCGAGGATTGTGACAAGTTTGCTGTGAAGGTTGCAGATGGGAGAAACTTGATATGTCAAGGGAAGTGCACAAAGGTAAAACTTGAGTTACAAGGTCAAATTGTTTATGTTGATCTTTTTTACTACTACCCTAAAAGATTATGAAATTGTCCTTGGCATTGATTGGTTACGAACCTTGGGAGATATTACTTGGAATTTCTCTAAATTAAGAATGAAGTTTCTATTGAATGGACATCCAGTGGAATTACACGGAAGATGTGGGGGTAAAGTTACTACTATTAGTAGTTATCGAATGGAGAAAGTCCTACAGAAGGCAGGACAAGGGTTCCCGATACAGTTGACAGGTGCAGAGGTGGCCAAATCACATTCTATACAAGAAGGAGGTTACGACACCATTGACTAAATTCTCTAGTTTATTTGCTGAGCCTACAGGTCTATCCTCGCAAACACACACACAACCATCATATTCTATTATTATTCAAGAATACACCTGTTAATGTTCGACTCTACCATTATCCACGCTTCCAAAAAGGAGAAATTGAGAAAATTTCTAAGGAGGTGTTAGAAGCGGGCATCACCAGACCGAGTATTAACTCATATTTATCTCCTGTCCTTTTAGTTAAAAAAAAAAAAAAGGATGGTTCTTGGAGATCGATTTTCGAACTTTATCACCAGTCAGCCTTAAGGACAAGGCTATTTTGAAGGGCAGCAGAATGATGCGATCCCTAATAGTCAGAATTAGTAAGCAATATTCTTAATAATTGTCTTTTATTAATTCCAAATTAATATGCGAGATTATATCCATAATAGGTGGGATTGTCTTTTATTACTCCTGAATTAATAAGCGGGATTATATCCTTAATAGTAGTCTATCGAGTCTATATAAATGTAATACTTATGACTTATAGAGGAACTCAGCAATAATATTCTCAAAGCATTTAGCTTATTGGAGGCCGATCGCCTCGAAGTGATCATTGGAGGCTGATCCCCTCGAAGCGATCAATTCTATCCCTTTTATTTCTACAAAACTCTTGTTTTTAATCCCTATTTCCCAATCCCTATTCAAAATTCCTTATTCCAAAACGTAGGTTCTCAACACGATCCCAACAATTGTAGTAAGTCCAACAGGCAATTGCAATTGCTAGGATTGTTGACGAGACTTGCTACAATTGTTGGGATTCCCTACATTGGCTCCTTGACGTGCTATAATTGTTGGGATTGCCTTTTGGATATGCTACAACAATTGACTTTGGGATTTATTGCTTGCTAGATGTGTTGCAATTGGTGGCATTACATGTTGGGCTTGTTGTAATTGCTTGGATAGCCTACCAGACTTGTTACAATTTTTGGGATTTCCTGCTGATGTGTTGTAATTAGTAGGATTGTCTTCTGGACATGCTGCAATTACTAGGATTGCCTTTTGGACACGCTATAATTAATGGGATTCCCTTTTGAACATGCTGCAATTGCGGGGATTGCCATCTGGTATTGCCTACGAGATGTGCTACAATTGCTAGGATTGGTTGTTGGACTTGCTGCAATTGCTAGGATTGTTAGCATTACATGTTGGAAATGCTGCAATTATGTGGATTGCCTTCTAGACATACTATTATTGATGGTATTGCCTATTGGACTTATTACAATTGTTAGGATTGCCACCTTTGCCTATTGGACATGCTGCAATTGATAGGATTACCAGCTGGGCTTGTTGCAAATGCTTAAATTGCCTGCTATACTTGTTTTAATTATGGGCATTTCTTGCTAGTTTTGTGGCAATTGTTGGTATTGCTTACTGGACATACTATAATTGCAAGGATTGCCTTCTAGACATGCTACAATTGCTATGATTACCTGTTGGACTTGATACAATTGATGGGATTGCCTACTAGACTTGCTAAAATTGCTAGGATTGCCTACTAGACATGTTATAATTGTTGGGATTGCATTCTGGATGTGCTACGATTCCTAAGATTACCTGCTGGACTTGCTGCAATTTTTGGGAGTGCCTGCATTGTTTCCTGGACATGTTGCAATTGCTGGGATTACATGCTACGCTCATTGCAATTACTTGGATAGCTTGCCAAAGTTGTTGCAATTTTTGGGATTTCCTATTGGATGTGTTGCAATTGGTATGATTGCCTTTTGAATGTGTTGCAATTGGTGGGATTACCTTATGGACGTGGTGCAATTACTGTAATTACCTAGTGGGCTTGCTACAATTGCTTGGATTGCCTATTAGACTTATTTTAAGTACTGGGTTTTCTTGCTAGTTTTGTTGCAATTGTTCGTATTGCCTACTAGAAGTACTGCAATTGCAAGGATTGCCTTCTCGACGTGCTGCAATTGCTATGATTGCTTGATGGACTTAATGCAATTGTTGGGATTGCCTACTAGACTTGCTGCAATTGCTGGGATTGATTGCATTGGCCGTTGGGATTACCTGCTGAACTTGCTACAATTGCTGTGATTGCCTGCATTACTTGCTGGATGTGTTGCAATCGGTGACATTACATGTTGGGCTTGTTGCAATTGCTTGGATAGCCTACTAGACTTGTTGCAATTTTTGGGATTTCATGCTAGATGTGTTGCAATTAGTAGGATTATCTTCTAGATGTGCTACAATTGCTGGAATTGCCTTCTGGATATGTTGTAATTACTGGGATTGCCTTTTGGACATGTTGCAATTACGAGGATTACCCGCCAAATAAGCTATAATTGCTGGGATTGGCCACTGGACTTACTGCAATTGCTAGGATTGCTTGCATTACTTGATGGAGTTTGTTGCAATTGCTAGGATTGTCACCTTTGCCTATTGGAAGTGTTACAATTGTTAGGATTACTTGGTGGGCTTGTTACAATTGCTTGGATTGCCTGCTAGACTTGTTTTAATTACTGGCATTTCTTGATAGTTTTGTTGCAATTATTGGTATTGCCTACTAGACGTACTGCAATTACAAGGATTACCTTATAGATGTGCTGCAATTGCTATGATTGCTTGATGGAGTTGATGCAATTGTTGGGATTGCCTACTAGACTTGCTAGAATTGCTGGGATTGCCTGCTGGACATGCTATAATTGTTGGGATTGCCTTCTGCATGTGCTACAATTCCTAGGATTACCTGCATTTGTTGGGATTACCTACTAGGCTTGTTGCAACTATTTGATTACATGCTTGACTTGTCGCAATTTTTGGGATTTAATATTGGATCTATTGCAATTGGTATGATTGCCTTTTGAACATGTTGCAATTGGTAGGATTGCCTTATGGATGTGGTGCAATTATTGTGATTACTTGGTGGGTTTGTTACAATTGCTTGGATTGCCTATTAGACTTGTTTTAATTACTAGGTTTTCTTGCTAGTTTTATTGCAATTGTTGGTATTGCCTACTTGAAGTACTGCAATTGCAAAGATTGCCTTCTGGATGTGCTGCAATTGCTATGATTGCCTGAGAGACTTGATGCAATTGCTGGGATTACCTACTAGACTTACTGCAATTGCTGGGATTGCCTACATTGGCTCCTTGACGTGTTATATTTGTTGGGATTGCCTTTTGGATGTGCTACAATTGCTGGGATTGCCTGTCGGACATGCAACAATTGCTGGAATTGAATGCATTGCTTGCTGGATGTGTTGCAATCAGTGGATCAATTGTTGGGCTTGTTGCAATTTATGGGATTTCCTGCTAGATGTGTTGTAATTAGTAGGATCAACTTTTGAACGAGCTGCAATTGTTGGGATTTCCTTCTAGACATGTCGTAATTACTGGGATTGCCTTTTGGACATGCTACAATTACGAGGATTACCATTTGAGATTGCTTGCTGGATGTGCTACATTTGCTTGGATTGGCTACTAGACTTGCTGCAATTGCTAGGATTGTTGGCATTACTTGCTAGATGTACTGCAATTGTTTGGATTGCCTTCTAGATATGCTATTATTGATGGGATTGCCTATTGGAGTTGTTGCAATTGCTAAGATTGTCACCTTTGCCTGTTGGACGTGTTACAATTGCTTGGATTACCTGGTGGGCTTGTTACAATTTCTTAGATTTCCCGCTAGACTTGTTTTATTTACTGGCATTTCTTGCTAGTTTTGTTACCATTGCTAGTATTACCTGGAAGAATTGCAACTACACAAGAATTGCCTTCTAGACGTGCTGCAATTTTTGGGTTAGCCTATTAGGCTTGTTGCAATTGCTTGGATAGCCTACCAGACTTGTTGCAATTAGTAGGATTGTCTTCTAAACATGTTGAAATTTTTGGGATTGCCTTCTGGACATGTTGCAATTACTTGGATAGCCTTTTGGACATGCTACAATTACAGGGATTGTTGTCTAGGATTGCCTGCTGGATGTACTACAATTGCTGGGATTGTCTATTGGACTTGCTGCAATTGCTAGGATTGCCTGCATTACTTACTGGACATGCTGCAATTTCTTGGATTGTCTCATGGACATGCTGTTATTGTTAGGATTTCCTATTGGACTTGTTGCAATTGCTAGGATTGCCTCTTTTGCCTGTTGGATGTGTTGTAATTGCTAGTATTACCTAGTGGGCTTATTACAATTGCTTGGATTGCATGCTAGACTTGTTTTAATTACTAGCATTTCTTACTAGTTTTGTTGTAATTGCTGGTATTCGCTTCTAGATGTACTACAATTGCAAGGATTGTCTTTTGGACGTGCTTCAATTGCTAGGATTGCCTGGTGGACTTGATACAATTGCTGGAATTGCTTTAAGCGATTACATGTCGAACATACTGCAATTGCTGGGATTGCTTTTTGGACATGCTGTAATTACTGGGATTGCCTTTTGGACATGTTGCAATTGCAGGGATTGTTGTCTAGGATTGCCTGCTAAATGTACTACAATTGCTAGGATTACCTGCATTACTTGTTGGACGTGCTACAATTGCTTGGATTGCCTTCTAGACATACTATTATTGTTAGGATTGCCTACTGGACTTGTTGAAATTGCTAGGATTGCCTCCTTTGCCTGTTGGACGTGCTGCAATTGCTAGGATTACCTGGTGGGCTTGTTATAATTACTTGGATTTCTTGCTAAACTTGTTTTAATTACTAGCATTTCTTGCTAGTTTTTTTTTTTGCAATTACTGGTATTGGCTTTTGGATGTACTGCAATTACAAGGATGCCTTCTGGACGTGCTACAATTGCTATGATTGCCTTATAGACTTGATGCAATTGCTAGGATTGCCTTTTGGACTTGCTACAATTGCTTGGATTATCAACTGAAAGTGCTGCAATTGCTAGGATTCCTCCTAGACTTGTTGTAATTACTAGAATTGCTTGCTAGATGTGCTACAAATGCTAGGAGCGCCTTCTGGACATGCTGTAATTGTGGGGGTTGCCTATTGGACATGCTGCAATTACTAAGATTACCTGGTGGGTTTTGTTACAATAGCTTGGATTGCTAGCTAGACTTGTTTTAATTACTGGCATTTCTTGCTAGTTTTGTTGCAATTGCTAGTATTGGCTTCTGGACATACTGTAATTGCAAGGATTGCCTTCTAGACGTACTGCAATTACAATGATTGCCTGGTGGACTTAATACAATTGCTGGGATTGCCTTAAGTGATTATGTGTTAGACATGTTGCAATTCCAGGGATTGCCTTTTTATACAAGTTGTAATTGTTGGGATTGCATGTTGGAAGTGTTGAAATTGCAGGGATTGCCTCCTAGACTTGCTACAATTGTTTGTTGGGATTGCCTACTAGACGTGTGTGATGTGCTGCAATTGCTAAGATTGCCTACTGGACTTGTTGCAATTGTTGGGATTGCCTTCTGGACATGCTATGATAGCTGGGAATGCTTGTTAGACTTGCTTCGATTGCTAAGATTGCCTGCTACACGTGCTGTAATTATTGGGATTGCCTTCTGCACATTCTACCATGGCTAACTGCTAGACTTTCTGTAATTATTAGGATTGCCTGCATGACTGCTAGACATGCTGCAAATGTTGGGATTGCCTTTTGGACATGCTTCTATTGCTAGGATTGCCAACTAGATTTGTTGCAATTGCTAGGATGGCATAAATTACCTATTGGACAAGCTGTATTTGCTAGGATTACCTTATCGATGTGTTGCAATTGCTTCAATTACCTATTAGGCTAGTTATAATCGCTTGGATTACCTACTAAACATGTTGCAATTACTGGGATTTCTTGTTGGATGTATTGCAATTGCTAGGATTACCTCTTAAACATGTTGTAATTGCTAAGATTGTCTTCTAGACATCCTGCAATTGCTAGGATTGTCTGATGGACTTGATGCAATTACAGGGATTGCCTTCTAGACGTGTTATAATTGTTGGGATTGCCTGATGGACTTGATGCAATTGTATGGTTTGCTTGCAAGACTTGCGGTAATTATTGTGATTGCCTTTTAGAGATGCTGAAATTGGTGGGATTACCTTCTAGATGTGCTACAATTGCTAGGATTGCCTTCTAGACATGCTGCAATTGTTGGCATTACCTATTAGACATGCTACAATTACTAGGATTGCCTTTTAGACGTGCTAAAATTGCTTGGATTATTTGTTGAACATTCTACAATTGCTAGGATTGCCTTCTAGACGTGTTGCATTTGCTAGCATTGCCTTCTAGGATTTCTTATTAGAATGTGCTGCAATTGGTATAATTGGCTTCTGGACGTATTGCAATTGCTGATATTTCCTTTTAGACATGCTGCAATTGTTAGGATTGCCTATTGGGCTTTTTACAATTACGGGGATTGCCTTTTGGGATTTCTTGTTGGATATGTTGCAATTGGTCGGATTTGCTTTTGGACGTGTTGCAATTGTCAGGATTGACTACTGGACGTGTTGCAATTGCTAGGATTGCCTTTTGGACGTGCTATAATTATTGGCATGACCTATTGGACCTATTGTAATTGCTAGGATTGCCTTTTAGATGTGCTGCAGATGTTGGGTTGCCTTTTGGACGTGTTAATATAGCTGGGATACATTACTTGCTAGACGAGCTACAATTGTTAGGATTACCTTATGGATGTGTTACAATTGTTGGGATTACATATTGGGCTTGTTACAATTGCTTGGATTGCTTGCGAGACTTGTTGCAATAACTGGGATTTGTTGCAAGATGTCTTGCAATTGGTTGGATTTCCTTCTGGACATGCAGCAATTGCTGGGATTGTCTTTTGGACATGCTACAATTGCTAGGATTGTCTGATGGACTTAATGCAATTACTGGAATTTCCTTCTACACGTGTTGCAATTGCTAGGATTGCCTAGTGGACTTGATACAATTGTTGGGATTGTCTTAAGTGATTACGTGTTGGACATGCTACAATTGCATGGGATTACCTTTTGTACAAGCTGCAATTGTTGGGATTGTATGTTGGAAGTGTTGAAATTGGTAAGATTGCCACTTAGACTTGCTACAATTGCCTTTGCCATTTCGCTCTTCCGGTCTGCCGTCCAATCATCCAACCCCTTCAACCGTCTCCTCTTTTCTCTATTTTGGCCGACCACATTCTTCGTTCAACCCAACCGTCAACCGTCTCCTTTTTCTCTCTCTCTCAAGGGTTACTGTTCACTTGATGGCTGCACTATGAGACTCCCGTGTTAGGCAATTATTTTGCCCTTTATATATACTCTCCATAAAAACCTAATAGGGCAAATTTACCGTCTTACCCTTCCATGTAGCTTTTATGTTCTTGCCCCTGCAAGTAGCTTTTACCTTCTTACCCTTCCATGTGGCTTTACTTTCTTGCACACTTAAACCTAGTTGACAACAATTACAACCCATACAAGACTGTGGGAACAAAACTTAACAATTGCTTCTCGTCGAGCAGTTAATCCTAGCAATTTCGACAAGTCTGGCTGGCAATCCCAGCAATTGTAGTATATCCAAAAGGCAATCCCAATAATTGCAGTGTGTCCTAGCAATTGTTACTCGTCCAGTAGTTAATCCCATCAATTGTAGCAAGTCTAACGAGCAATCTAAACAATTGCAACACATCTAAAAGGCAATCCCATCAATTAGAGCAAGCCCAGCAGGCAATCCCTACAATTACAGCAAGTCGCACCAATTATAGCATGTGTAATAGGCAATCCTAGCAATTGCTACTCGACCGGCAATAAATCCCAACAATTGTAGCAAGTCCAGCAGGCAATCCCAGCAATTGCAGCAAGTCCCAATAATTGCATTAGGTCTAGTAGGCAATCCCAGCAATTGAAGCATGTGCAATAAGCAATCCTAGCAATTGCTGCTCATCCAGGAGTTAATCCTAATAATTACAGCAAGTCCAACAAGCAATCCGAGCAATTGCAGCAAGTCTAGAAGTCAATCCTAACAATTGCAAAATGTCCAATTGGCAATCCCAGTAATTGCTACACATCCCAGCATTTGTAGCACATGCAGTAGGTAATCCTAGCAATTGCTACTTGTCTATTAGTTGATCCTAGAAATTGCAATATGCCTAGCAGGCAAATCCCACAATTGAAGCACATCTAGAAGGTAATCCCTGCAATTGCAATACGTCAACCATGCAATCCTAAAAGGCAATCCTAGCAATTGAAGCATGTGTAGAAGGAAATCCAGCAATTGTAGCATGTCCAACATTTAATCCTAGGAGGCAATTCTAGCAATTATGGGTGTTAGCAAGCAATGCCAACAATTACATCCAATCCAGTAGGCAATCCCAACAATTGTAGTATGTCTGAAAAGCAATCCCAAAAATTGCAGCAAGTCCAACGGGCAATCCATGCATTGTAGCGTATCCAAAAGGGAATCCTAGTAACTATAGTACGGATAGTAGGCAATCCCAGCAATTGCACCAAGTTCGATAGACAATCCCAGTAACAACAGCATGTCCAAAAGGCAATCCCAAAAATTGTAGCACACACAACAGGCAATCCTAGCAATTGTTGCAAGTCTAACAGGCAGTCGCAACAATTGCAAGAAGTCCAGAAGGTAATCCTTAGCAATTACAACCTATTCAGCATGCAATCCTTGAAGGCAATCCTAGCAATTACAGCATGTTTGACAGGCAATCCCAGCTATTGCAACAAGTCCAGAAGGCAATCCCAACAATTATAATAAGTCTAGCAAGCAATCCTAGCAATTACAACACACAAAATGAGAAATTGCAACATGTTTAGACAGCAATCCCAACAATTACAGCACCTGCAGTAGCTATCCTAGTAATTGTACAACGTGTAGCAGGCAATCCTAGCAATTGCTACTCGTTCAATAGTTAATCCTAGAAATTGCAGTAGGTCTAGCAAGAAATCCCAACAATTGAAGCGTGTTTAGAAGGAAATCCCAACAAGTATAGCACATCCAGCATGGAATCCCAACAATTGCAACATGTCTAGTAGGCAATCCTAGCAACTGAAGCACATCCAAAAGGCAATCCCAACAATTAAAGAATATCTAGAAGTTAATCCTAGCAATTGCAATAAGTTTGGCAAGCAATCCTAGAAAAAGCAACATGTCCATAAGGCAATCTTAACAATTGTAGCACATATAACAAGCAATCCTAGCAATTTTAGCAAGTCCAACAAGCAATTGCAACAATTATAGCAAGTCCAGCATGCAATCCGAGCAATTGTAACACATGTAAAAGATAAGCCCAACAATTGCAGCAAGTCCAGTAGGCAATCACAGCAATTGCAACACGTTTTTTAGCAATTGCAACATATGCAGTAGGCAATCTTAGCAATTGCAGCATGTGCAACAGGCAATCCTAGCAATTGCTGCTCAACCAGCAGTTAATTCCAGAAATTGCGGTAGGTCTAGTAGGAAGTCCTAGTAATTGAAGCACATTTAGAAGGAAATCCCAACAATTGTAGCATGTGCAACAGACAATCCTAGTAATTGCTACTTGTTTAGGAGTTAATCTTAGAAATTGTTGCATGCCCAGCAAGAAATCCTAGCAATTGAAGCATGCCTAGAAGGCAATCCCTGCAATTACAACATGTCCAACATGCAATCCTAAAAGGCAATCCTAGCAATTATAGCATGTCTAGTAGGCAAACCCAGTAATTGTAGCATGTCCAGAAGGCAATCCCAATAATTGCAACACGTACAGCAGGCAATCCTAGGAACTATAGCAAGGCCACTAGGTAATTTAAGTAATTGCAGCATGACTTGAAGGCAATCCCAACAATTGCAGCAGGTCAAGCAGGCGATCCTAGCAATTGCAACAAGTCCAGTAGGCAATCCGAGCACTTGTAGCACGTCTAGAAGGAAATCCCAACAATTGGATCAGGTTCGGCAGGTAATCCTTACAATTATATCATGTCCTAGCAATTACAGCATGTGCCACAGCCAATCCTTGCAATTGTTGCTTGACCAACAGTTAATCCTAGCAATTGTAGTAAGTCCAGTGGGCAATCCCAGCAATTGTACCATGTTTAGAAGGAATTCCCAATAATTGCAGTATGTCCAGTCGGCAATCCCTACAATTGAAGCACATCTAGAAGGCAATCCTAGTAATTGAAGCATATATAGAAGTTTGTCCTAGCAATTGCAACAAGTTTGGTAGGCAATCCTAGCAATAACAGCATGTCCATAAGGCAATCTTTGCAATTGTAGCATATACAGCAAGCAGTCCCAGCAATTGCAGCAAGTCTTGCGAGCAATCAAAACTATTGTAGCAAGTCCAACATGTAATCTGTGCAATTGTAGCACATCTAAAAGATAATTCTAATAATTGCAATAGGTCCAACAGGCAATCCCATCAATTGCAGCACATGTAGATCCTAGCAATTGCTACTTGCCCAACAGTCCACTCCAGAAATTGTAACAGGTCTAGAATGAAATCCCAACAATTGTAGCACATGCAGTAGGCAATCCTAGAAATTGCTTCACATCTAGCAGTTAATCCTAGGAATTTTTGCATGTCCTGTAGGAAATCCCAGTAATTGAAGCACGTCTAGAAGGCAATCCTTGCAATAGCAGCACGTCTAGCATGCAATCCTAGAAGGTAATCCTAGCAATTGCAGCATGTCTAGCAGGCAATTCCATCAATTGCAACAAGTCTAGAAGGCAATGCCAGCAATTATAGCACATACTATAGGTTATCCTAGCAATTGTAGCAAGTCCAGTAAGCAATTTGAGCAATTGTAAAACATCTAGAAGGCAATCCCAACAATCGCAGTAGGTTTAGTAGGCAATGCAATCCCACCAATTGCAACAAGTCCAGTAGGCAATCCTATCAATTACAATAAGTCCAAAAGGCAATACAAGGAATTGTAGCATGTCTAGAAGATAGTTCCAACAATTGCAATAGGTCCAGCAGGCAATTCCAATAATTGTAGCACATCCTAGCAATTGCAACACGTGTAGATTGCAATCTTAGCCATTGCTACTCATCCAGTAGTCTGTCCCAGAAATTGCAGCAAGTCCAGGAAGAAATCCTAACAATTAAAACACGTTTTGAAGGAAATCCCAACAATTGCAACACATGCAGCATGCAATCCCAGAAGGCAATCCTAGCAATTATTGCACATCTAGCAGACAATCATAGCAAATGCAGCAATTTTGGCAAGCAATCCTAGCAATTGTAGCATGTCTAGAAGGCCATCCTAATAATTGTAACATGTCCTTGCAATTACTGCAAGTCCAGCAGTTTATCCTAGCTATTATAGCAAGTGTAGTGGGCAATTCGAGCAATTACAACACGTCTAGAAGGCAATCCTAACAATTGGAGTTGGTCCAGTAAGCAATCCCTGCAATTACCACATGTCCTAGTAATTACAACATGTGCAACAAGCAATCCTAGCAATTGCTAATCGTCCAACAGTTAATCCCAACAATTGTAACAAGTCCAATGGGCAATCTGAGCAATTGCCGCAAGTCTAGTAGTCAATCCAAACAATTGCAACATGTACAACAGGCAATCCCAGTAATTGTTGCACGTCCCAACATCTGCAGCACGTGCAATAGGTAATCCTAGTAATTGCTTCTCATCTAGTAATTAATCATATAAATTGCAACATGTCCAGTAGGCAATCCCTGCAATTGCAGTATGTCTAGCATGCAATCCTAGAAGGCAATCCTCGCAATTGCAACACATCTAGTAGGCAATCCTTGGAAATGCAGTACATCCAATTGGCAATCATAGCAATTGAAGCATGTCTAGAATGAAATCCCAATAATTGTAGCATGTCCAACATTTAATCCTAGGAGGCAATCCTAGAAATTACTGCATGCCCAGCAGGCAATCCTAACAATTATAGCCAGTTCGGTAGGCAATCCCAACAATTGTAATATGTACAAAAGGATATCCCAACAATTGCAGCAAGTCCAGCAGACAATCCAAACAATTGTAGCGTATCCAGAAGGCAATCTTAACAACTATAGCACGTATAGTAGGCAATCCCAGCAATTGCAGCATGTATAGTAGGCAATCCTAGCAATTGTTCCAAGTCCATCATGCAATCGCAACAATTACAGCAAGTCCAGTAGGCAATCCTAACAATTGCTACTCATGCAACAGTTAATCCTAGAAATTACAAGTCTAGCGGACAATCCGATCAATTGCATCACATCTAGAAGTCAATCCTAACAATTGCAGCATGTCCTAGCAATTGCAACACATGCAGTAGACAATCCTAGCAATTGCTACTCATCTAGCAGTTGATCCTAGTAATTGATGCATGTCCAACAGGCAATCCCAGCAATTAAAGCACGTCTAGAAGCCAATCTCTACAATTGCAGCATGTCTTGCATAATATCCCAAAAGGCAATCTTAGCAATTGTAGTGCGTCTAGTTGGCACTCCTAGCAATTGCTGCTCATCTAGCTGTTAATACCATAAATTGTAGCAGGTCAATTGGGAAATCCCAAAAATTAAAGCACTTTTAGAAGGAAATCCCAGCAATTGCAACACGTCCAACATTCAATCATAGGAGGGAATCCTAACAATTACTGCTCGTCTAGTAGGCAATCCCAACAATTGCAACAAGTCTTACAAGCAATCCAAGCAATTGTAGCATGTTTAGAAGGCAATCCCAGCAATTACAGCACGTCTAGCATTTAATTCTAGGAGGGAATCCCAGTAATTACTGCAAGTCTAGAAGGCAATCCCAACAATTACAACTAGTCCGGCAGGTAATCCTAGCAATTGTAGCATCTTTAAAAGTCAATCACAATAATTGCAATACATCCCAACAATAGTCGTTCATCTAGAAGTTCATCCCAACAATTGCAGCAAGTTTAGCGTGCAATCCCATCAATTGCAGCATGTCCCAGTAATTGCAATAGGTCTACCAGGCAATCCCAGCAATTGCAGCATATGCAACAGGCAATCCTAGCAATTGCTCCTCGTCCAGCAGTTAATCCTAGCAATTTTAACAAGTCCAATGGGCAACCTGAGCAATTGCAGCAAGTCTCGAAGTGAATCCCAACAATTGCAAGAAGTCCAGCAGCAATCCCAGCAATTGCTAGCAGCATTTGCAGCACGTGCAGCAGGTAATCCTAGCAATTGCTACTCGTCCGTCCAGTAGTTAATCTTAGAAATTGCATCATGTGCAGCAGGCAACCTCTCAGTAATTGAAGCATATCTAGAAGCCAATCCCTCTAATTGTAGTACGTTAAGCACGCAATCCCAAAAGGCAATCTTAGCAATTATAGCATGTTCAGTAGGCAATCCTAGCAATTGCAGCACATACAACAGGCAATGTCATAAATTGAAGCATGTCTAGAAGGAAATTCCAGCAATCATAGCATGTCCAGCAAGCAATCGAAACAATTGCAGCAAGTCCAGCATGCAATCCAAGCAATTGTAGCATGTCTAGAAGATAATCCTAATAATTATAGCAAGTCCAACAAGCAATCCCAACAATCGTAGCACATCCTAGCAATTGCAACACATGCAGTAGGCAATCCTAGCAATTGTTGCACATCTATCAGGAAATAGCTATAATTGCAGCACGTCTAAAAGGCAATCCCATCAATTGTAGTATGTCTTAAAGGCAATCCTAACAATTGCAGCATGTTTGGAAGGCAATTAAAGCATTTGTAGCAGGTCCAAAGGGCAATCCTAGCAATTGCAACAAGTCCAAAAGGTAATTCAAGAGCATGTCCAGCGAGCAATCCCAGCAATTATAGCAATTCTAGTAGGCAATTTCCAACAATTATAGCACGTCTAAAAGTCAATGCCTGTAATTACAGCATGTCCAGCAAGTAATCCCAACAATTGCAACACTTCTAACTGGTGATCCTAGAGCTTGTAGTAAGTCAAGAAGGTAATTCAAACAATTGCAACACGTTCTGCAAGGAAGCCCAGCAATTACAGAACATCTAATAGGCAATGCAAGTAATTGCAGCATGTCTAGTAGGTAATCACAGCAATTGCAGCAAGTTCAATAGGCAATCTAAGAAATTACAAGAAGTCTAGAAGATAATTCAAGTAATTGCAGCACATCTAGATTGAAATCACAACAATTACAGTAGCAGGCAATCCCAACAATCGTAGCACATCTAGAAGGCAATGTCGCCAATTGCAACAAGTCTAGAAGGCAATTTCATCAATTTCAGCATGTCCAGAAGGCAATCCCAATAATTCCAGCACATCTGGAAGGCAATTTAAGCAATTGGAGCATGTCAAGAAGACAATCCCAGTAATTGCAGCAAGTTAAGAAGGTAATTCATGCAATTGCAACTCATTTCACAAGCAATCTCAACAATTACAGAAGATCCAACAGGCAATCCTAGCCATTGCAGCACGTCTAGAAGGCAATGTCGGCAATCGTAGCATGTCCAATTAGCAATCCCATCAATTATAGCACGTCTAGCAGGCAATCACAGCAATTGCAGCAAGTCCAATAGGCAATCCAAGAAATTGCAAGAAGTCTAGAAGACAATTCAAGTAATTGCAGCACGTTTAGATTGAAATCACAACAATTGTAGCAACAGGCAATCCCAACAATTGGATCACGTATAGAAGGCAATGTCGCCAATTGCAGCAAGTCTAGAAGGCAATCCCTTCAATTTTAGCATGTCCAAAAGGCATCCCAATAATTCCAGCACATCCAAAAGGCAATTTAAGCAATTGAAGCACGTCAAGAAGACAATCCCAGTAATTGCAGCAAGGCAAGAAGATAATTCATGCAATTGCAGCTCCAATCTTAACAATTACAGAAGGTCCAGCAAACAATCCTAGCCATTGCAGCACGTCTAGAAGGCAATGTCGACAATCGTAGCACGTCTAGTTAGCAATCCCATCAATTGCAGCACGTCCAACAGACAATCACAAAAGTTGTAGCAAGTCCAGGAGGCAAATAAAGCAATGGTAGCATCTCTAGATGGCAATCGCAACAATTGTAGCAGGTCTAGTAGGCAATCCCAGCAATTACAGCACGTCCAAGAGGCAATCCCATAAACTGCAACATGTCCAAAAAGCAATCCGAGCAATTTTTGCTCGTTTGGAAGGTAATTAAAGCAATTAAAGCATGTCTAAAAGGCAATCCCAGTAATTGCAGCAAGTCGAAAAGGTAATTCAAGAAATTGTAACACGTCCAACAACCAATCTCGGCACAGCAAGTCTGGCAGGCAATCCCAACAATTACAGCATGTGCAAAAGGCATTGCTAGCAATTATAGTACATTTGGCAAGCAATCCCACCAATTGCAGGACGTCCATCGTGCAATCCCAGCAATTGCAGCAAGTCTCGCATGCAATTCAAGTAATTGTAGCACTTTTAGATGGCAATCCCAACAATTGCAAAAAGTCCAGCAGGCAACCCCAGCAATTGCAGCACATCTAAAAGGCAATGTCGGCAATTGCAGCACGTGTTGAAGGCAATCCCATCAATTGCAGCATATCCAAATGGCAATCCCAGCAATTGCAACACATCTATAAGGCAATTAAAGCAATTGTAGCACGTCTACAAGGCAATTCCAAGAAATGCAACAAGTCTGGCAAGCAATCCAAGTAATTACAACACCTCCAAAAGGCAATGCAAGCAATTGCAGCACGTCTAGGAGGCAATCCCAGCAATTGTAGCACATCCAATAATCAATTCAAGCAATTGTAGTACGTCTAGATGGGCAATCCCAATAATTTCACTAGTTCCAACAAGCAATCCAAGCAATTTCAGCACATCTAGATACCAATCCCAACAATTGTAGTAGGTTTAGTAGGCAATCCTAGTAATTGCAGCCCATCTTGAAGGCAATGTTGGCAATTGCACAATGTCTAGAAGGCAATCCCATCAATTGCAGCATGTCTAGAAGGCAATCCTAACAATTGCAGCACATCTAACAAGCAATCCTAGCAATTACAGCACATCTGGAAGGCCTTTCTAGCAATTGCATCATGTCTAGCAAGCAATTACAGCTAGTCCACTAGTCAATTCAAGCATTTGCAGCACATCTAGATGGCAATCCCATCAATTGCAGCAAGTCCAACAAGCAATCCCAGCAATTGTAGCAAGTCAAAAATGGTGATTCATGTAATTGTAGCACGTCCTGCAAGCAATCCCAGCAATTGCAGCAAGTCCAGTAGGCAATCCTAACAATTACAGCACATCTAGAAGGCAATGCCAGCAAGTACAGCACGTCCAGAAGGCAATCCCAACAATTATAGTAAGTGAAAAAAGTAATTCATGTAATTGCAGCACATACCATAAGCAATCCCAACAATTGCAGTAAGTCAATAAGGTAATTTATGTATTTGCAACACGTTCTGCAAGCAATCCCAGCAATTGCATCAAGTCCAGCAGGCAATCCCACCGACTACAACATGTCTGGAAGGCCTTGCAAGCAATTGCATCAAGTTCAATAAACAATCCCAGCAATTACAGCAAGTCCAGTAGGAAATTGAAGCAATTGTAGCACATCTAGATGGCAATCCCAACAATTGTAGCTAGTCCAGCAAGCAATCCCAGCAATTGCAGCAAGTCAAAAATGGTAATTCATGTAATTGTAGCATGCCCTGCAAGTAATCCCAGCAATTGCAATAAGTCAATAATGGTAATTCATGTAATTGTGGCATGTCCCACAAGCAATCCCAGCAATTGCAGCAAGTCCGGCAGGCAATCCTATCAATTACAACATGTCTAGAAGGCAATGCCAGCAATTAAAGTAGGTCGGAAGGCACTGCCAGCAATTGCAGCATATCAATAAGAAATAGCAATTGTAGCAAGTCTGGCAGGCAATCCCAGCAATTATAGCATGTCCAAAAGGCAATAAGTGAAATTGAAGCTCGTGTGATAGTCATTTTAAAACAATTGTAGCATATTCAGAAGGTAATCCCAGCAATTGCATCAAGTCCAAAAGGTAATTCAAGCAATTGCAGCATGTCCAGCAAGCAGTCCTTGCAATTGCAACATGTTCGTTAGGAAATCCAAGCAATTACAGCACATCTGGTAGGCCTTGCCAGCAATTGCATCACGTCCAGCAAGCAATCCCAGCAATTGCAGCTAGTCCTGCAATCAATTCAAGCAATTGTAAACACATATAGAGGGCAATCCCATCAATTGCAGCAAGTCTAGTAGGCAATACCAGTAATTGCAGCACGTCTAGCAAACAATCCCAGCGGTTGCAGCAAGTCCAATAGGCAATCCTAGCAATTACAGTACATCTAGAAGGCAATGCCTACAATTGCATCTATTTTGAATAGTTAATGAAAGCAATTTTAGCACATTTAAAAGGCAATGACAACGATTGCTGCAAGTCCAGAAGGTAATTCAAGCAATTGCAGAACATCCAGCAAGCAATCCTTGCAATTGTAACATGTCCGGTAGGCAATCCCAGCAATTACAACACATCTGGAAGGCCTTGCAAGCAATTGCATCACATCCGGCAAGCAATCCCAATAAATGCAGCTAGTCCAGTAGTCAATTCAAGCAATTGAAGCACATCTAGATGGCAATCCCATGAATTGCAACAAGTTCGACAAACAATCCCAACAATTGCTACAAGTGAAGGAGGTAATTTATGTAATTGCAGCACTTCCTGCAAGCAATCCCAACAATTGCATCAAGTCCAACAGGCAATCCCAACGACTACAACATGTCCAGAAGGCCTTGCCAGCAATTGTATCATGTCCGACAAGCAATCCCAATAATTGCAGCAAGTTTGGCAGGAAACTAAAGCAATTGCAGCCCATTTGGATGTGGCAATCCCAACAATTGCAGTAAGTCCAGCTAGCAATCCCAGCAATTACAGCATGTCAAAAAAGGTAATTCATGTAATTGTACCACGTCTCGCAAGCAATCCCAGCAATTGCAATATGTCCAATAGGCAATTTGAGCAATTACAGCATGTCCAGAAGGCAATGCCAACAATTACAGCACTTCCAGCAATTACAGCTAGTCTGATGGGCAATCCCAACATTTACAACATGTCTAGAGGGCAATGCCTGAAATTGTAGCTCGTCTAATTGTCAATCAAAGCAATTGTAGCACATTTAGAAGGCAATCCTAGCAATTGCAAGAAGTCCAAAGGGTAATTCAAGCAATTGGGACACGTCCAAAAAGCAATCCTTGCAATTGGGGTATGTCTGGCAGGCAATCCCAACAATTACAGCACATATGGAAAGGCCTTGCCAGTAATTGCATCTCATCCAACAACCAATCCCAGCAATTACAGTTAGTCCAGTAGTCAATTCAAGAAATTGCAACAAGTTTGGCAGACAATACCAGCAATTGCAACACCTCTAGAAGGCAATCCCACCAATTATAACATGTCAAGAAGGCAATCCAAGCAATTGCAACACGTTCAGAAGGCACTTAAAGCAATTGTAGCACGTCTAGAAGGCAATTACAGCAATTGCAACATGTCAAGAAGGTAATTCTTGTAATTATAGCACGTCTTGTAAGCAATCGTAGCAATTGCAATAACTCCAACAGTTAATTGAATCAATTACAGCACATCTAGATGGCAATCACAACAATTACCAAAGTCCAGCAGGCAATTCAGGAAATTGCAGCACGTGTAGATGGCAATCCCAATAATTGCAACATGTCCAGTAGGCAATCGCAATAATTGCAGCATGTTAAAAATGGTAATTCATGTAATTGCAGCACGTCCCGCAAGCAATCCCAGTAATTACAGTATTTTCCGGCAGGCAATCCCAGCAATCCAGCTTGTCTAATAGTCAAATAAAGCAATTGTAGCACATTCAGAAGGCAATCCTAGTAATTGCAGCAAGTCCAGAATGTAATTCAAGCAATTGCAGTAAGTCTGGCAGGCAATCCCAATAATTACAAAACATCTGGAAGGCCTTGCCAGCAATTGCATCACAACTGACAAGCAATCCCAGCAATTGCAGCTAGTCCAGTAGTCAATTCAAGCAATTGAAGCACATCTAGATGGCAATCCCTTCAATTGTAGCAAGTCCAAGAGGCAATGCTAGCAATTGTAACACGTCCAGCAAGCAATCCCAACAATTGTAGTATGTTCGGTGAGCAATCCTAGCAATTATAGCATGTCTAGAAGGCAATGCCTGCAATTGCAGCTTGTCTAATAAACAATTAATGCAATTGTAGCACATTCAGAATGCAGTCCTAATAATTGCCGCAAGTGTAGAATGTAATTCAACAAATTGTTGCACGTCTAGCAAGCAATCCTTGCAATCGCAGCAATTCCGGTAGGCCATTCCAACAATTACAGCACATCTAGAAGGCCATGCCAACAATTTTGTCACATTTGGCAAGCAATCCCAGCAATTGCAACTAGTCTATTAGTCAATTTTTTGCAATTTTAGCACATCTAGATGGCAATCCCATCAATTGCAGTAAGTCCAGCAGGTAATCCCAACAATTGCAGCAAGTGAAAAAGGTAATTTATGTGATTGCAGTACGTTCCACAAGCAATCCCAACAATTCCAGCAAATCAAAAAGGTAATTGATGTAATTGCAGCACGTTCGCAAGCAACCCAGCAATTGCATCAAGTCCTGTAGGCAATCCTAGCAACTAGAACATGTCTGGGAGGCCTTACTAGCGATTGCATCAAGTCTGGCTAGCAATCCCTACAATTGTAGCAAGTCCAGCAGGAAATTCAAGTAATTGCACCACTTCTAGATGGCAATCCCAATAATTGCAGCAAGTCCAGCAGGTAATCCTAACAATTGTAGCAAGTCAAAACAGGTAATTCACATGATTGCAGCACGTCACACAGGCAATCCCAGCAATTACAGCAATTTTTGGCAAGCAATCCTAGCAATTACAATGCATCCAAAAGGTAATGCCAGCAATTGCAGCACGTCCAACAATAATCCCAGCAATTGCAACATGTCTGGTAGGCAATTCCAGCAATTACAGCACATCTAGAAGGCAATGCTTGCAATTGCAACTCATCTGATAGTCAATTAAAGCAATTGTAGCACATTTGAAGGCAATCCCAGCAATTGGAGCAAGTCCAGAAGGTAATTCAAGCAATTGCAGCACGTTTAGCAAGAAATCCTTGCAATTGTAGCAAGTCTAGCAGGCAATCCAAGTAATTGTAGCACATCTGGAAGGTCTTGCCAACAATTGCATCACGTCCAACAAGCAATCCCAGCAATTGCAGCTAGTCAAGTAGTCAATTCAAGCAATTACAGCGCATATAGATCGCAATCCCATCAATTGCAGCAAGTCTTGTGTAGGCAGTGCAAGCAATTGCATCACATCTAGCAAACAATCCCAATAATTACAGCAAGTCTGGCAGGATATCCCAGTAATTACAGCACGTCCAAAAGCCAATGACTGCAATTGTAGCTTGTCTGATAGCCAATTAAAGCAATTTTAGCACATTCAGAAGGCAATCCCAACAATTGTAGAAAGTCAAGAAGGTAATTCAAGCAATTGAAAAAATTCTAACAAGCAATCCTTGGAATTGCAACAAGTCTGATAGGTGATCCCAGCAATTATAACACATATGGAAAACCTTGCTAGCAATTGTATCACATCTAGGAAGCAACCCTAGCAATTACAGCTAGTCGAGTAGTTAATTCAAACAACTGCAACACATCTAGATGGCAATCCCATCAATTGTAGCAAGTCAGGCAAGCAATCCCAACAATTGCTGAAAGTAAAGAAGGTAATTTATGTAATTACAGCATGCCCTGCAACAAATCCTAGTAATTGCATCAAATCTGGCAAGTAATCCCAACAACTACAACATGTCTGGAAGGCCATTCCAGCACTTGCATCATGTCCAGCAAGCAATCCCAGTAATTGCAGCAAGTCCAGCACAAAATTCAAGCGATTGCAACACATCTAGATTCCCAACAATTGCAGCAAGTCCAATTGGCAATCCCTGCAATTGCAGCATGTCAAAAATGGTAATTCATGTAATTGTAGCATGTCCCACAAGTAATCCCAGCAATTGCAGCATGTCCAGTAGGAAATCCTAGCAATTACAACACGTCCAGAAGACAATGCCAGCAATTATAGCACATCTAGAAGGCAATGCCAGCAATTGCAGCACATCCAGCAAGCAATCCCAGCAATTGCAGCAAGTCTAGCAGGCAATCCTAACAATTATAGCACATCCAAAAGGCAATGCCTGCAATTGCAGCTTCTCTGATAGTCAATTAAAGCAATTGTAGCACTTTTAGAAGGCAATCCTAGCAAATGCAGCAAGTCCAGAAGGTAATTCAAGCAATTGCAGCATGTCTAGCAAGCAATCATTGCAATTGTAGTACGTTCGACAAGCAATCCCAGCAATTACAGCACATCTAAAAGGCCTTGCCAGCAATTGCATCACATCCAGCAAGCAATCCCAACAATTATAGCTAGTCTAGTAGTCAATTCAAGCAATTGCAGCACATCTAGATGGCAATCCCATCAATTGCAGCAAGTCCTAGTAGGCAATCCCAGTAATTACAGCATAACTGGAAGGCAATGTCAGCAATTGCAGCACCTCCAGAAGGCAATCCCATCAATTACAGCATGTCAAGAAGGCAATCCCAGCAATTGCAGCATGCTCGGAAGGCAATTGAAGCAATTGTACCACGTCTAGAAGGCAATCCCAACAATTGCAACATGTCAAGAAGGCAACACTTGTAATTGTAGCATATCCCGCAAGCAATCCTAGCAATTGCAATAACTCCAACATTTAATTGAAGCAATTGCAGCACATCTAGATGGCAATCACAACAATTGCAGCAAGTCGAGCAAGTAATTCTAGTAATTGCAGTACATCTAGATGACAATCCCAACAATTGCAGCAAGTCCAGTAGGCAATCACAATAATTGCAGCATGTAAAAAATGGTAATTCATGTAATTGTAGCACATCCCGCAAGAAATCCCAGCAATTATAGCATGTTTGGGCAATACTAGTAATTACACCACGTCCAAAAGGCAATGCCAACACTTTCAGCATGTCCAACAAACAATCCCAGCAATTGCAACAAGTTTAGCAAGCAATCCCAACAATTCTAACACATCCAAAAGGAAATGTCTGCAATTGCAGCTCGATTGATAGTCAATTAAAGCAATTGTAGCACGTTAAGAATGCAATCCTAGTAATTGCAACAAGTCTAGAAGGTAATTCAAGCAATTGCAGCTAGTCCAGTAGTCAATTCAGGCAATTGTAGTGCATTTAAAAGGCAGTGCTAGTAATTAGAGCACGTCCAGAAGGCAATGCCAGCAATGCAGCACATGTAGCAAGCAATTCCAGCAATTGCAACAAGTCCAACAGGCAATCCTAGCAATTACAACAAATCCAACAGGCAATCCTAACAATTACAGCAAATCTAGAAGGCAATGCCAACAATTACAGTCCGTCTAGAATGCAATGCTAGCAATTGCAGCACGTCCAGTAGGCAATCCTAGCAATTATAGTACGTCCAAAAGGTAATGCCTGCAATTGTAGCTTGTCTGATAGTCAATTAAAGTAATTGTAACACATCCAAAAGGCAGTCCCAGCAATGTGAGCAAGTCCAGAAGGTAATTCAAGTGACTAAAGCATGTCCACCAAGCAATCCTTGTAATTGCTGCAAGTCTGGCAGGCAATCCCAGTAATTACAGCATATCTGGAAGGCCTTGCCAGCAATTGCATCACATCCAACAAGCAATCCCAGCAATTGCAGCTGGTCCAGTAGTCAATACAAGCAGTTGCAACACATCTAGATGGCAATCCCATTAATTACAGGAAGTCCAGCAAGCAATCCCAACAATTGCAGCAAGTGAAAAAGGTAATTCATGTAATTGCTGCATGTCCCACAAGCAATCCCAACAATTGTAGCAATTCAATAAGGTAAGTGATTGAATTGCATCAGGTCCTAGAAAGCAATACAAGCAATTGCATCAAGTCCGACAAGCAATCCCAACAACTACAAATGTCTGGAAGGCTTTGCCAGCAATTGCATCAAGTCCGGCAAGCAATCCCAGCAACTGCAACAAGTCTAGTAGGAAATTCAAGCAATTGTGACACTTCTAATTGGCAATCCCAAGAATTGCAGCAAGTCCAACAAGCAATCCTAGCTATTGCAACAAGTCAAAAATGGTAGTTCATGTAATTGCAGCAAGTCCCACAAGCAGCAATTGTAGCAAATCTACCAAGCACTCCTAGTAATTACAGCACATCCAGAAGGCAATGCCAGCAATTACAATACGTCCTGAATGCAATGCTAGCAATTGCAGCACATCCAGCAAGTAATCACAGTAATTGTAACACGTCTGACAAGCAATCCCAGTAATTACAGCACGTCCAGCAGGCAATGCCTGCAATTTCAGCTCATCTAATAGTCAATTAAAGCAATTGTAGCACATTTAGAAGGTAGTCATAGCAATTGCAGTAAGTCCAGTAGGTAATTCAAACAATTGCAAACACGTCTAGCATGCAATCCTTGTAATTGTAGTATGCCGCCCGACAGGCAATCCTAGCAATTACAGACATCTAAAAGGCCTTGCTCGGAATTACATCATGTCCAGCAAGCAATCCTAGCAAATGTACCTAGTCCAGTAGTCAATTCAAGCAATTGCAACACATCTAGATGGCAATCCCATCAATTGTAGCACTTTCAGTAGGCAATCCCAACAATTGTAGCATCTCCAGAAGGCAATCCCATCAATTACAGCATGTCAAGATGGCAATCCCAGCAATTGTAGTATGTCCAGAAAGCAATCCTTGCAACTACAGCATCTCAAGAAGGTAATTCTTGTAATTGTAGCATCTCCCGCAAGCAATCTCAGCAATTGCAATAACTCCAGCAGTTAATTAAAGCAATTTCAGCACATCTGGATGGCAATCACAACAATTGCAAGAAGTCTAGTAGGCAATTCAAGCAATTACAGCACATCTAGAAGGCAATCCAAACAATTTCAGCAAGTCCAGTAGGCAATCGCAACAATTGCAGCATGTCAAAAATGGTAATTCATGTAATTGTAGCATATCTTGCAAGCAATCCTAGAAATTGCAGCATGTGTGGCAAGAAATCCTTAATTGTAGCACATCCAAAATGCAATGCCAACAATTACTACACATCCAAAAGGCAATGCCAACAATTGCAGCACATCCTGCAAACAATCCCAGCAATTGTAACAAGTCCAGTAGACAAGCCCAACAATTATAGCACGTCCAAAATGCAATGCCTGCAACTGCATCTCGTTTGATAGTCAATTAAAGCAATCATAACACATTCACAAGGCAATCCCAACAATTGCAACAAGTCTAAAAGGGAAATCAAACAATTGCAGCACGTCCAGCATGCAATCCTTGCAATTGCAGCAAGTCTGGTAGATAATCCCAACAATTACAGAACATCTAGAAGGCCTTGCCAACAATTGCATCACGTCCAACAAGCAATCCTAGCAATTGTAGCTAGTCCAGCAGTCAATTCAAGCTATTGAAGCACATTTAAATGGCAATCCCATCAATTGCAACAAGTCCAGCAGGCAATGCTAGCGATTGCAGTATGTCAAACAAGCAATCCCAACAATTACAGCAAGTCCAGTAGGCAATTCAAGTAGTTGAACACATCTAGATATCAATCACATCAATTACAGCAAGTCCAGTAGGCAATCGCAACAAATGCTGCATGTCAAAAAAGATAATTCATGTAATTAGAGCATGTCCTGCAAGCAATCCCAACAATTGCAGAATGTCCGATGAGCAATCCTAACAATTGTAGCACATCCAAAAGGCAATGCCAACAATTACAGCATGTCTAGAAGACAATTCCAACAATTGCAGCAGGTCCAAGAAAAGATCCCAGCAATTACAGCTTATCCGATAGTCAATTAAAGCAATTATAGCACATTCAGAAGGCAATCCTAGCAATTGCAGCATGTATAAAAGGTAATTTAAGCAATTGCAACACGTCCAGCAAGCAATCCTTGCAATTGTAGCAAGTCCAATGAGCGATCCCCAACAATTACAGCACATCTGGAAGGCCTTGCTAGCAATTGCATCATGTCTGGTAATCAATCCCAGTAATTTCAACTAGTCCAATAGTCAATTCAATCAATTGAAGCACATTTTGATGGCAATCCCGTCAATTATAGCAAGTCCAGCAGGCAATGCCAGCAATTGTAGCATAACCAACAAGCAATCCCAACAATTACATCAAGTCTAGCAGGCAATTCAAGCCATTGCAACACATCTAGATAGCAATCCTTACAATTGCAGCAAGTCTAGCAGGCAATCCTAGCAATTGCAGCATGTCAAAAAAGGTAAGTCATGTAATTGCAGCACGTCCCACAAGCAATCCTAGTAATTATAGCATGTCAAAAAAGGTAAGTCATGTAATTGCAGCACGTCCCACAAGCAATCCTAATAATTGTAGCATGTCCTAATGGAAGCCATATTGTACCAACTCAAATCAACAAGGGAGTTGATACTTTGCAAAACCTTGGAGGACTAATGGCAAGGGCAAGGTCAAAGAAAATAAAGGAAGCTCTCAACAACTTGTTATACGACATTTACTATCAAGAAGTTGCTAAGTACGAGTTAAGGATGATGGAGGCTTCACCAGGGCTTGCAAATGTGTCATCTGTGGAGGAATTTGAGAACCATGGCCTTAGGAAGGAAGTTGGATTTGGGAGCCCATGTTTGGGCATTTAAAATGAATTATTTTCATAGGATATATTGTTATGTAATGGGTTATTTTCATGGGTTATTATTATTATTTAGTGGGTTGGACTAATTTCCTTAATAACCTCATCTTATTAGTTAGGGTTTTGGGGTTTAGCATATAAAAAGGGCAAAAAAGGGTGGTTGGAGGAGGCAGACCCATTTGCATGAGTGTACGACCTATTTTTTCTAGTTCTTTGAGAACTAATTATGAACTTTCATACTTGAGTGTGTTGGTTCAATAGACTTATCTTCTTCAACATTGTTGTTGTTAGGAATGGCGTTTGAATCTTATAGTTCTAGTTCTTGGTTGTTTATAATCATTGTTTCAAAACTGCAAATCCCTTAACCTTTGTTAGAACGATCTTATACCAACTTTGGTATTGGGTTCCGTTTACATATAATCAAAGTTTGTATCATTTGGTATCAAAGCCTTAGCTTTAACTCAAGTTAGTTATACTTTTGTTATCATCTCTTTTGTGTATTCTTCATTGTTAGTTGAACAATCACAAAAAATAATAAATAAATAAAAATAAAAAATTGTGTATTTCTTGGGTTTCTTTTCTGATGTTTGTTTCTTCTACAAAAATACCCATTAGTTATCCAAAAATTTTAAAAATTGTGTATTTCTTAGGTCTCCTTTTTGCTATTCGTTCCTTTTACAAAAATACCTATTAGTTAAAAAGGCTTCATTGCTCAATTGGTCTTTTACTCAATTATATTTAATAATTGATTGTTGTCCGATTGCACTCCTCATATCATTAAATTCCTTGTGATTCTGTTTGCTTTATTGCCCATCTTCTTGATTGTGTCACTTCTCTAAAGAGGTAGATCTAGGATTGATATATTTAAGTTTTGCTTGTTTTGAATTGAGTCTACTTGGAAGTATTGAAAGGGCTCTTAGAGTCTTGCAATTCATTGTGTGAAACACGAGACTTGAGGACTACTATAATTAAGTGGAGAGCAAACATGCAAGGGAGTGAGTTTTGTGAGGTATATTCTTTATTTACTAATAATCTTCCATATTCAATGTCTAATGCTAAAGAAGGTAGTTTCCTACATGAAGAAGAGGAAGTAGTTGTTCTAGATTTCAAATTGTTTATGAAATCCTTAGAGCAGAAGTTTAATTGGATTAACCAAATGTTTTGGGAAGTTTGAGATAGGATGGATAAAATAGAAGGGGAATTCGAGTATCAACCCTAAAAGGCTAGCTGGTAGGGTCATGAAGGAGCAATTTGAAAATGACTTTGGTGAAGATAGTGATGATTATTATGATGACGATGATAATACTGGTAGAAACTTTAGAGGTTTATTTAAAGAAGGACATGGTAAATAGGAATGGTAGAGGAGTGAGAGGCAATGGAAACATTTATGATATGTACAATAGAGGTTGGGACAATAAAAATAAAGAGGAGGAAGGAGTAGACAAAAATCTTAGTAGTATTAAAATGAAAATACCTTCTTTCCAAGGGAAAGCTGACCTTGATGTTTATTTGGATTAGGAATGAAGGGTAGAATTAATATATAAATGCCACAACTTCTCTTAGGAGAAGAAAGTGAAGTTAATTTATGGCAGAGTTCACTGATTATGCAATAGTATGGTAGGACCAACAAGTTACCCACTAGAAGAAGAAATTTTGAGAGAACCATAAAAACATGGAATGAGCTGAAGACTATGATGAGAAAGGAGATTTGTTCCCAACTCTTATTATAGGGATTTGTATAACAAATTTTCAATGCCTTACACAAGGTTCCAAGAGTATGGAAGAGTACTATAAGGAGATGGAAATTGTCATGATTAGGGCAAATGTAATAGAGGATAGGGAGGCAACCATGGCTAGGTTCCTCTAAGGGTTGAATAAAAGCATAACTAATGTGGTAGAATTACAAACACTATGTAGAGCTTGAAGACATGGTACACATTGCCATGAAAGTTGAGAGGCAACATAAGGGAAAGAGCACTTTCTAGATATAATCAGAACTTAGGTTTATCTTTTTGGAAGTCAAATTGGGGGGGGAAAAGGAAGAGAAGATGACTTCTGAGCTTAAAACCAATTCAAATAGACCTAAGATACTAGTGGGGGAAACCTAGAAAGGGGAAAAATTTAAAGAAAAAAATTTGAGGACATACCCAAGGAAAAACTAGAGACATCAAATGCTTTAGATGTTTGGGTATGGCTCATATGGCTTCATAATGTCCTAACAAGAGAATCATGTACCTTTAAGGAGAATGGTGACTATATGTTTGGCAGTGATGCTAGTGATGAAGACCAAATGCCACCATTAAAGGATGCTAGTGGTGTTAATAAAGGGATAGAGTATCTAGAGTATGGTGGAAGGCTTTGAATAGTAAAGGAGAGCCCTTAGTGTGCAAGTTAAGGAGGAGGAAGATGTTGAGATGTAGCAGAAAAAAATATTTTCCATACTCGATGTTTGGTTCAAGATAGACTTTGTTGCTTGATCGTCGATGAAGGTAGTTGCACTAATATAGCAAGTACACAGTTGGTGAAAAAATTAAACTTACCTACAATGAAAGTGACTAAACAAGTTATGGTTCCGTTTGTCCATTGGTAGATATAAGAGACGAGTTATTTTTGTGATGTTGTACCTTATGCATGTGTCGTGGCATTTTGTAATTGTGGCCATCCTTGGCAATTTGATAGAAAAGTTTTGCATGATGTTTACAAGAATTTACTATTCTTTATCACCATGGATGGAAAACCATTTTACACTTGTTCCATTAACTCCCAAATAAGTGTATGAGAGAACCACAAGTGCGGACTTTATGAAAAATGAACAAAAAAGGAAGAGCGAAAAGAAAGAGATAGCGAGAGAAAATAAAGTGAAGAGAGAGAAAATCAAGGTGAAAGCATTTAAGTGTGCTAAGTACAAGAGTGGTCAGGTATACAGAGTTGGAAGAAGAAAAGAAAATAAGGAGTGTGTTTTGCAAAGGAGCAGATGTTA